>OZ030023.1:10052500-10575000 GCA_964023405.1 Apodemus agrarius | reverse complement strand
CCCTGGGCAGACAGGACACTCAGGTGTCACATCTGTGCTAGCAGGTAGGGGGACTGTGATTAGCAAAGGCTTCCTTTCCATTAGCCCTGTCATTGATGGACCCCACCAGTGTTCTTCCCCTTGCTTTCCTCCTCGCTGTCCTATATGGTGGGTGACTTTAAATCTCACTGCTGGAAGACACCAGAGGAAGACTATGAAGATCCGTGGGCTTGGACTGAGTATTCTTGGCCATGTCTACCATGTGGCTAAGTGCCATCTCACAGGTCACAGAGGATACATGACAATTCCCCAACCCAGATGGGCCATTCAAGCCAACCGACCTCCTGTCTTCATCAGAGATGCTCTTTTCCCTGGTCACACTTCCCACAAACCAATTCCTCTCTATATCTATGGGAACAGCAGAGTTCCTGGCCAGAAAGTACCAAAGCCACACACACACACAGAATCCATGGAGTCTAGTCAGGACCTGTCAACTTACTTTTTCGATGCATATTGGTCCAGGAGGTACCTGGTTTGGATGTTTCGATATGACTGGTCAAAGTGCTTGTGTCTTTTCTGGTAGAAAGGCACTGCAACCAGGGACATCTTGGGTGTTCCTGAGAGAGAGAGAGACGAGTGTGAGGAGTCAGGTCCTGTGCTCTCTACCTTTTACATTCTGAATTATTCCAAGGGAGAAAGACGGAGCTGAGACAAGGCGCTGTGGGAAAGGTGTGCTTGCTGTGCAAGCATGAAGACCAGAACTAGGTTCCCAGCATCCATGTAAAAGACCCAGTGCTGTGTGGCTGTCATTCTAGAGCTGAAGGTGGCGGAGTGGAGAAGGGACGAGTCCAGGAGCTCACTGGACTGGTAGTCCAGACAGATTGGTGGTCTCTGGGCTCAGTGAGAGACCTTGCCTTTTGGCAATAAGGTAAAGAAGGTTCAGAAAAATTTAAGATACCTCACAGTGACCTCTGACCTACACACACACACACACACACACACACACACACAGATACACACACATTCAGAAAGAGAGAAAGACATATACACAGAGACACACAGACACACAGACACAGAGAGATAGATGACACACACTCAGAGAGGAAGAGATACACAGAGAGAGAAAGATGGACACACAGACACATACAGAGAGAGACAAACACTGATAGACAAAAAAACACACAGAGAGACAGACACATAAACACAGAGAGAGAGAGACAAACACACAGAGACAGAGAGACATCACACAGAGAGACAGACAACACAAACACATATAGACACACATACTCAGAGAGAGAGAGAGAGAGAGATGCACACACATACATCCACACACAGAGAGATAGACACAGAGAGAGGCAGACAGACAAACCCATGCACACAGAATCAGAGAGAGACACACGACACACATACTCAGAGAAAGAGGGAGAAACAGACAAATGCACACACATACACACACACACACACACACACACAGAGAGATACAGAGAGAGACAGACAGATACACACACTCAGGAAGAGAAATAGACACATACACATAGAGACAGACAAACACACTCAGGAAGAGAGACAGACAGACGGACACACACATACAAACACACACACACAAGCTACTCTGATCCCAAAACAGGGAAATGGGGATGATTATACAGACAGAAATCCTCAGCTATAATCAGGAAGCCTACAAACTTCTCTGGAACCCAGTTTTATTTTTCGTTAGCTTCCACGGAAATGGGAAAGCGTAGCTCTCTGTTTCACTTCATTTCTAGCTTAGCCGCCTTTGTAGAAGGCCTACTGCGTCCATGGCAATGCAGGAAGCCATGTGAGCGAAGAGGATAAAAATAATTTAAACAGATTAGAGGAGTAAACACATACTTGAACTGACAAGAGTCCGAGGCCAGAGATAGAGCGACCTGCAAAGGAGAAGAGAGGGCGGCCAGAGAGGCCCCCAGCAGGGGACATGTGGCCAAGGCCCTGAGGGGTGACTGTGCCACAGATAGAGGTCAGGTGACAGGAAGGGCTCAGAATCGTGGTGGTGGGAACACGGTGTTAAGTGCAGAGCTACCGTGTGAAGGTTGAAGCCACACCAGAAACTTCTAGTGGCTGACCCAGGGTTCTTGAAAAACTGATAGCCCCTCCCCGCCCCCAATGCTTCCAAGAGTTATCTGAAGTCATGAACCTTGGGCTTTGGGTGGGAAGGTTGGATCAGAGGCCAGAAAGTACAAACCATGGCAGCAGTGAAACCCCAGGATGGGAGAGAGAGCAAATCTGGGGTACATTCTCCCAGGAGATCATCAAACGATTTTAGAGCATCCCAGGAATCACATGTCCCTGTCCTGTGCCTGACCTCATCCCCAGGAAATAAAATCTGTGCCTCACTTGGTCATCTCTGCCTAGTTGCCCAGAGGTGGTTTTCTTACATCTGTGACCCTCACTTTCCCAGATAAGTTACAAAGAACTGGTCAAGCCTGAACCTTGTCTATTCTGTTTAGAGAAACCAGCAGTCTATCCCCTAGGCCACCACTCAGATGCATGCACAGGGGTGGGAACTCAGGGTGGGAACGTAAGGGGAGCTCAGAGAGAAGACTGCCCTCACTCCAGTGCTCATCATCCAACCCACCTACAGATTAGAAGATTCGCCATATTGCATGATTTACCCCACGATCAATTATGGTGGGATCGCAGATCAACTGTGGGATCGCAGAATTACAGACCTGAGGAGGACCCCGAGGAATACCCAAACAATTAGCCCAGCCCGGCACCCACTCCCCAAGGCCAGGAAGCTTTTCTATCTTGGGGTCTTTTATGCTTTGACATACTCGTATACATCAGTATTCTTAAAACTTGACTTGTGATCCAGCCAAGTGTGGACTCTAAGGAGTGTGCCATTACACAGGGGCTGCAAATGCGTATCAAGACCTTGTGCCCTGAGGGCCACACAGAGCCAACCCAGGCAGCCTTCAAGGAGAACTCGAAGGTCAAGTGCCAGGCTCCAAGCTGAAGCCAAACTTGACTCCTGCTCTGTGGTGCTTGGGGCTTACTCCTAATCTCCTCGGCCCTGATATTCCACACTGAATCTATGTAACAGCTGGCGCTGAGCTTGGTATAGAGTAACAAACAACAGAACCCGTGGCTGTCTCTGTCACAGGGTCACTGTGACACTGAACTGTGACACTGAACCCTAGATAGGGAGGGGTATTGCTTTGACATGGGAGAGCCTCAGCTGTGTTTCAGCAAGACAATTGACAAAAAATGTCGGTTGCCCATGGCTGCACGTACTGTCTCTGGAGCCGTGCATATGTGGTGGCTAAAGGTGGGTCAGTATTACAGAGGTAGCCACCAGGGATTCCTCTCTAGGATGTCTGCCTTGGCCCATCTCTCGATGAGTACTTCATCAGAAACCATAAACTATCATATCATTCCACAGTTAACTTCCATACATGTGTGTGCTATGTTACCCTTCAAACGTGTTTGTATCTCTTTGCAAAAAGAACTCCAAACACATGCTACAACATGCCTAGTGGAGCCTGTCGGCCAAAGAGGACCATGCACACTTGGCTAAGCCCATACTTCTGTGCACGACGGAGGATGGCGTGGGTCTTTATAGCTCTGTGACTGTCTTCCCTTTATCTGGTCTGGTAGTCCCACTCAGTGCCCCAGGCACAGACAACCCACAGCACGGTCTATCTCTGACACTACCCTTACAGGCTGCTGGGTGGGCCTGAAAGTCTTCAGACACTTCATGTGTGAGGAACACACACTTTGTAGTGATTAGTGAGGAACTGCAGCCCTCAAGTGGTCATTAAAGTGAGTCCCTCACTTTAATGCACAGACCCACTGTGGATATGCCCCCCCAGGGTAGGGGGGCTTTGGCAAGGGCCATAGCACTTTACTGCACTTACGCTGAATGTTTTATTCCCTTATATCAAAGTCAGGGTTGCCAAGCGCTCTCCAAGGGCAGGGACACTCTACTCCACCCATTTTTCAAACCACAGCCTTTTGAAGCAACTGCCGTGTGTCTTCTGATGAATCCAAGACCACTGCACTGGATTTAAAGGAGCAAACACCTCAGAGATAATGCAAGCTGGACCCGTGTGCCTGACCCCTGTACCTGGGACCCTCAGCTCCCCCTCTTTCTTCGGGTTGCTATTAGTCTCATGCCCAACGAGACACAGAACAGGAAAGGGGGGCCACGTGGGACCCAGCCTGTGCTCTGAAGCCATTGCTGACTCCTTGGGACCTTACACTTCAGAACCTCCCTGAGCCAGGCCAGGCTCCTAGCCCAAGTTATATCAACAGAACCACCCAGGAGTATATGTCTGTGGCCCAGCAAATGCTCTGGGGCTGCATCTGGGGAGCACAGGGTGCAGAGGAGTGAAACGATTCATCCAGCCTAACTCTACTACTATCCTCTTTAAGAAATATTTTAAGCGCCCCACACACATACCCAAAAAGATGAGGAGTACCTCTTCTTCAAAGATCAGGTTCTGACGATCCCCTGGAGTCCAGGAGACAGAGAATCTTTGGCTCCAGAGACCTCAAAGCCTGAATGCACGCAGTCGGGCTTCGGTAAAACTAGGGGACTGAACTCCTGCCAGAAACATTTCTCTAAATACCCCTCGCCTCCAGCAGCGTACGTCCATGGCTGCACGGAGCTAACATCAGAGGCCATGCTGACCAGTAATGCTGAGCCCTCTCAGATGAACACGCCCCACCCGACCTACTGGCGCATTCCGGCAGAGCCAAGACACCAGTTGCTCTCCTGACCACTCCCAGACACTTTCCTCCTCAGCCTAGCTCTGGAACCACACCCGAGAGGCTCCTGACATGTTTAGGAATCATGACACCATCATGAAACTCTAGCCCGTCCCCTAGTACGGGGACTGAGTGCCTTTGATGTCCCTTATTCTAAGCCCTCCCTGCAAGGGGCAGTGGGAACAATCCTGCTTGTGCCACTAAATGCAGTTTTGGTTCGTAAGGATATGCCAAGGTGGAGGCACTCACTCCTCTGCAGTTATGTTATTTATACAGCTAAAAACAGCAAAGTTTATAGACACATGGAATAAATGTAATTTGTGGAAGAGGAGAGAGAATCACCTGGCCCAGAGTAGACCCCAAGGAACAAACACAGAGTTCATGAAATAAACTTTCCCCCAGCACATTCACACTGGAACCTCCTTGTCCAAAGGCTTTTCAAAATGACTTGTTCCCAAAAGGGACCTCTTACCACCCAAGCCAATAAATGGGTACAAATCAAGCCTTAGGGGCACTGAGAACTAATCAAACACGGCTGGGTTCTGCAGGGTCCCCCTCCTTGAGAGGCTTGGCATAAGATATGGAGGGATACAAGTTTGTCTCACAAAGCACTCAACTGTCTGTGAGGACTCACAGCCTCCCCCAAAACACTTGGACAGCATTGAATTTGACCCAGGAAATGATCCCAGGAAGCTTCCACTTGGGTAATTCTTACGGCAACAGTTTTAAAACTGCACAAAGTAGGGGCTGGAGAGATGGTTCAGTGGTTAAGAGCATTGACTGCCCTTCCAAAGGTCCTGAGTTCAATTCCCAGCAACCACATGATGGCTCACAACCATCTGTAATGGAATCTAATGCTCCCTTCTGGTGTGTCTGAAGACAGCAACAGTGTACTCGTATAAAAATAAAACTTAAAAAAAAAACTGCACAAAGTTGTCGATCTTCCCTTATTCTGCATATAACAGTGCCTGGGTGTTAAGGTCCCTGATTCACGTGAGTTCCATACAAGTTTGCTACAAATACAATTCAACATCCTCCCAGAGCATTCCACGGCCCCCCACACCTTTGCTCCACTGTCTCTGCAGAGCCAGAGGTGTCAGTGGGTGAGCTCACGGGCACAGCATCTCCAGAGGGCACATGGAGTTGGCCTGAGCCCCAGACACCGAGTCCTTGGCTCCTAGGACAGCTTTTTATCTGCCCCCACCCCGATTATTCAATATCACCCTTAAGTGTCTTCGTTCCCCGTGCTCTTCGCTTCCTGTTTTTGCTGCACTCGGGAAAGAAAGAATGTTGGGCAGGTGACAGAGAAAGCTGGGCATTTCCAGCCTGGCCCTCAAGTGTGGCACGAGCCCTTCCCTCCTGGCAGGCGGGTCACTGTGCGCAGCCCTGCACAAGGAATTGGAGCTGGAGACCTGCAGGATCCAAACCCCAGATGTACAAGGAAAGGAAACCCAACAACCCACAAACAATTGTCCTTTCACTGAAAAATCTTGAGCCTTGCCCCCCCCCAGCCCTGCCTAAGCTCTGAACTAAATGCCTGGTGTTTCTCGACCTCCCTTCCCCTTTTCAGTCAGCCCTTTGCTCTCTCCATCTTGGATCCTTTGTAAGAACCTCAGACATCAAATCAATTAGCTGATTGAAGAACAAAAAAGAAAGAAAGAAAGAAAGAAAGAAAGAAAGAAAGAAAGAAAGAAAGAAAGGAAGGAAGGAAGGAAGGAAGGAAGGAAGGAAGGAGAGAGAGAGAGAGAGAGAGAGAGAGAGAGAGAGAGAGAGAGAGAGAGAAAGAAAGAAAGAAAGAAAGAAAGAAAGAAAGAAAAATGCAGGAAACCAGTGGGCGCAACCTACCCTGAAGTGCTGTCAGATTATACAATAAGAAGTCCCAGAATATAGGGAAATAAAGGAAAATGCTGGGGGTCGTGCCTAGAGATGTAGCTCAGTTAGTAGAGTACTTGCCCAGCTTTTCTGAAACCAGGGACTTGACCTCCAGCACAATATAAAAACCTGGTGACACAAGCCAGTGATTCCAGGAGTCCAGCACTCAGGAGATGTAAGGCAGGAGAATCAGAAGTTCAAGGTCATCCTTGGCTAGATAGCAAGTTCAAGACCAGCCTGGTATACAAGACCACCCCCTTTCAAAGGGAAGGAAGGGAAGGGAAGGGAAGGGAAGGGAAGGGAAGGGAAGGGAAGGGAAGGGAAGGGAAGGGAAGGGAAGGAAAGGAAAGGAAAGGAAAGGAAAGGAAAGGAAAGGAAAGGAAAGGAAAGGAAAGGAAAGGAAAGGAAAGGAAAGGAAAGGAAAGGAAAGGAAAGGAAAGGAAAGGAAAGGAATCTTAACTGAGATGAGCAGAGTCCAGTCAAAGATAAGTACAAAGATAGACACCATTTGATTTCCCCTATAGTAAGGAATATATACAGGCGAGTCTTCACTCTGAACTTGGCTCCCACAGGAAAGCAAGTGCAGCGTGCTCTGCGCTCTGCAGACCCCACCCCACCCCACCCCACCCCCCAAAAAAATCACAGCTGAGAGAAGGTGAAGAAAACACTCACCCAAAGGAGAAGAGCCAGCAGAGGAGAGAACTACTGTGGAAGAGTTTCCCAGACACTGGCCCTGGACGGTAGAGCTAATCTCTCCCTGCAGAGAGCCCTGTGCTTCCCCCATTTATGGCCAGAGGAGGTGCTATATTTAGGCACAGGACTGCCTCTCCCAAACCCATACCTGTATCATAAATCACTGGCCTGCTCTCCAGAGGGGAAGCACCAGATGCAAGGGGGCCAATCAAACTAGGAAAGAGACAAGGTTGGTACCGAGTCCCAGGGTGCTCTGCTCCTTCCCTCCCTGAGTAAGGTAGCCGGAGCACCTAGATCCAAGGGTTGTGTGCTATCGGCTATGGACAGGGAAGATAGCAGCCGTGTGTGTGTGTGTGTGTGTGTGTGTGTGTGTGTGTGTGTGTGTGTGGTGTTGATTTAAAAGCTACTCTAATCCGGGTGTGACTTTATCTTGGGAAAATTTATCAAGAGCTGCCTACCTGAGTGGGGACAGCTTCCTGGGCAAGCTCAGACTTATTTACGGTCTTCCCCAAACTGTGCTGCATCTGACCTGTGGGGATAACAGCAGGTGTTCCATCTTTTCACACAGCATGTGTCCAAATATAAATAACGTGCACCTGGCACGGTCCCGCTGCCAAGGGGAGGAGTCTGGAGGGACGGCTGTGGCTTGAGGACTTCAGCCAGTCAACCCTGCAGAGCTTTGTGCTGCTGTCTTAGGTTGTGTGCAGTAGCGACCACCTACACATGCAAAGTCCCCGGGGGTCTTTAAAGAAATACATGTTCCCACATTTGCTTATCCAAACTACCTGAGGAACAAGCAAATAAGTATCAGGAAGGCTGGGGGGGTGGGGTGGAAGGTCACTGCTGCCTTCATCTGAGAGTCCTTAGATAGTCAGGGACTTCTACACATTTATTTTGTGTCTTATTTTCCCTAGTACCCCAGTGAGCCTGGTTAGTTTTATGTCAACACAAACTAGAGTCCTTTGAGAAGACTGACTCTCAACTGAGGAAATGCCTCCAGGAGAATAACCTACAGGCCAGCTTGAGGGGAGTTAGTGATGGATGTGAGAGGGCTCAGCCCACTGTAGATGGTGCCGCCCTTGGACAGGCGGTTCTGAGTTCTATAAGAAAGCGAGTGGAACAAGCTGGGGGTAGGGATGGTTGGGAAGGGGGCAAACCAGTAAGTAGCATCCGTCCATGGTTTCTGCTTCAGGTCCTGCTTACAAGCTCCTGCCCTAACATCCCCTTTGATGACAGACTGTGATGTGAAACTATAAACTGAAATAAACCCTCTCCTCTTCAAGTTTCCTTTGGTCATGGTATCTTACAACAGCCATAGAAACCATAGCTAAGACACAAATGGGTACCAGGTCATAGGGTGTCTTAGTTTGGGTTTTACTACTGGGAACAGATACCATGACCAAGGCAATTCTTATAAAGGACAACATTTAATTGGGGCTGGCTTACAGGTTCAGAGGTTCAGTCCATTATCATCAAGGTGGGAGCATGGCAGCATCCAGGCAGGCATGGTGCAGGAGGAGCTGAGAGTTCTACTTCTTCATCTGAAGGTCACTAGAAGATTATACTGGCCGGACTTAAGCATATATGTGTGTGTGTGTGTGTGTGTGTGTGTGTGTGTGTGTGTGTATATATATATATATATATATATATATATATATATATATAAAACCTCAAAGTCCTGCCTCCACAGTGTCACACTTCCTCCAACAAGGCCACACCTCCTAACAGTGCCACTTACCCTGGGCCAAGGATATTCAAACCACCTCATAGGGTATTGCTGTGACAGAGCTGACTATTTTTGGAGGAGGATCACACGGAAGGACTTTGGAACTTAGGGCTAGAAGAGTTAAGTGTTAAGAGCTTACTGAGCTATCTGGGGACTTAAAAGATCAATGTAAGAGCAGGGCAGACAATAGAGGCTCAGACTGCGGGGGCAGATTGCCAGGGCAATTTGTGTGGTGTCTTTTGTTAAGAATCCATAGTGTCTGGTCAGCTGAGGCTGAAGAATCCCGCTACAATTAACAAGAGACCAGAATAACTGAGGTGAAGCCTTGGCTTTGCATAAACAGTTGTTCCTGATCAGATAGGGCTAAAAAAAAAAAATCATCTGTGGTTAAGAAGAGACCAGCATCATCGAGGTGACATCTTCTGGGAAGGGTTTCCTCAGGGCCAGCACACAGGAGCTGTGGTCCACATGGGGTGAAGCTGTGCCTCATGCTAGCAGCTGAATGTGGTGTTGTATAAGAGCCCTAAGTTGAAGGTATGACGGGATCATGGAGAGCAGCTGAGGTCTGGCACCTTTAGAGGTCAAGGTGTCAGCCTCAGTGGCAGCAAAATCTCTGGAATGGAGGGGACTGTGGAGAGAAGTGGAGGCTTAGCACCACGTGTCAGGGTCAGAGTCCCTGAAGAGAGCCCAGGAGAGTGACTAGTGGAGGTTACAGTAGTATTCTCAGCATTTTGGAGATGTCAGTATCATGAGACAACAGCATGGTGGCCCTCCAGTGACCTTGAGCAACTTACCTCTTGAGTCGCACCAGACAATACCCAGAGGAACCATCAGTGGTATGGAGAGCTTCCCAGCTGATCCAATCATGAAGCGTGCACTTCACCCTTGGGTACCAGCTTCAGATAAGCCAGGATCATCGCAGCTGGAGTGAAGTTACAGGGCCCTAACCAGTTTATAGACACCTTCCTTCTGCCAGGATTGCAGGGCGTCTACTTGGCCTTAATACAACCTGGGGCAAGGCTTCTATCCGTGAGTCATGGAAGTATTGCACCTCTCTAGTCTCTCCTTGGATCCGTCCTCAATTCAGGGTTCCGAGTGCTTGTTCTTACACAGTAGAGCCATTCTGGACTGCCTAAGATCCCACTCACTAAATTTGTGTACCGTGACCTCCTAATCCAATCAGGCTGCCACACCGAAGGACCACAGCCTGGAGGCTTACTAACAGCAGGACCTCATTGTTTCCCACAATCCTCGAGGCTGTACATTATGTGGGAACAGCTTTCTCGTTCACAGACAAAGCCTTCTGTCCATGTCCTCCATGGTGGAAGGGACAGGGAGCTTCACAGGTTACCTTTTAAAGTTCCTATAAATCCCTCTACCAGGGATCCACCGTGCTGACCTCGTCACTTCCCATAATCCCCACATCCTCACCATCCCCTTGTGGGTGCAGATTTCCCCAAGTGTTGGGCAACATGAATGTTCATGCTCCTTCTACATGTGGTGGACTAACTCTGCCCCCGCCCCTGGTATATTTAGGCATGATGTGCTGTGGCTTGCATATATGTAGCGTAGCTACAGAAAGCATATGGGAATATATTGCAATGCCCTACTCCTGGGTTCCTATTGCCAACTCCCCAGTCCTGTCTCATGAGGCTAGCCTTAAAGAACCCCAGCTCCACCCCCATTTACTGCGTGCAAACATCAATGCACACAGTATTCTGTGATACAGGAAGCCTGTGTCCTAGAACACTCCATCTAAGGACTCCTTCGTTTTCTGGATGTGTCCAAATGAGGGAAGAACTCTGCACCGGGACAGAAGAGGCTCCTGATGGGAAGCAGTTATGTCTTTTCCTGGGGATCGATTTCCTCCTGTTCTGTGTAGGATTAATCTGTCCAAGCTCAGCCTTTGATTCTCTCCGTTCCCTGCCACATATACACACCCGCTATGGAGCCCCATGATGGGGTGGACCTGCCACAGACAATAGCTTGAAAAGCCAAATGGTCAGAGACAAGATGCAGAGAGCAGGGCATAACGTGGGATGTTGGCTTCTCCGCCAGGTTCCCAAGGGAAACACCATCACATTCCTTCATTGACAAAACTTACGGCCGGGTTTCTGTCATATGCTACCGAAAACCTCCAGTAATCTTATGTTTAAGCTCACAACTTATTAAAAGGTCTATAAGAAATGTCCTATTACATAAAAAAAAGACCAAAATCCATTCAATGTAATCACAAATATTTCCATCTTATAAAACCCTGGGCTCTTTTAGTTGGTAGACAAAAAAAAAAAAAATTAAGTCCTGAGGATTTGGTAAGTTAACATATGGCCTCTGCTCCCCTCTCCCCCCCAGATCCACTCCTCCTCTGTTTCCCTTCAGAAAAGAGCAGGCCTCCCAGGGATAGCAACTGAACAGGCATAACAAGTTACAGTAAGAATAGGCACAAACCGTCATATGAAGATCTGGTTGAGGCGACCCAGTGGGAAGGAAAGAGGGTCTTAAGAGCAGGCAAGAGAGTCAGAGACACACCCAAGCCCACCAACAGGAGTTCCACAAGAACATCAAGTCACACAACCACAACATATGCAAAGACCAAAACTGTGGTCATGGTCAGGATGTAATGCATGAGAGAATAATTTAAAAAAAAAAAAAAGGAAAAATAAAAACTAATGTTCAACTCAGGAACTCAACTTGAGAAGAAGCTGAAGCGATATACTTTCACGTGACAGGTCTTAGAAAATAGAAGGTTGTCTAATGCACTATAGGAGAACACCCATCCGGCAACCTCACAGCTGTTCATGACCAGAAAAGCCTGGTGGGGTCAAGACGGCTCAAGAGGGTGGCAAAGCAGTCTGGAAGGCTGAGCAAGGTTCTCCCGTCTTCCCTATGTGAGTGTGTGGATGTCCCTGGGCCTCTTTTATCTTCTCTCTGCAAAGATGCTAGGGTCTGGAAAACTTTCTCCAAGGCCATGAGTAGCAGCTGCTGAGGCCAGAGCTCCCCAGTGCACCCAGGGTTTTCTCAGAAAGGCTGTGGTACCTATGGGTTCACCTCTACCTATGCCCACTGGAGTAGCTAAGAGCTATGGTAACCAAGTGCGTGCGGATGCTTCTCTCTTCCACCTTTGACACAGAATCTGTGGGGGTCTGAATAGGCAAGGCACCGGTCAGACGCCTATGTTTGAATGTTTGGCCCACAGGGAGTGGCACTATTAGGAGGTGTGGCCTTGTTGTAGTAGTTGTGGCCTTGTTGGAGGAAGTGTGTCACTGCGAGTGCTGGTTTTGAAGTCTTACAGTCTCCTTCTGCAGTCTGTGAATCGAGATGCAGAATTCTCTGCTCCTTCTCCAGCACCATGTCTGCCTGAATGTTGCCATATTTACCGCCATGATGATAATGGACTAAACCTCTGAAACTGTAAGCCAGCCCCCAATTAAATGTTTTCCTTTATAAGAGTTGCCTTGGTGGGGCTGGAGAGATGGCTTAGTGGTTAAGAGCACTGACTGCTTATCCTGAGGTCCTGAGTTCAAATCCCAGCAACCACATGGTGGCTCACAAACATCTGTAATGGAATCTAATGTCCTCTTTTGGGGTGTCTGAAGACAGCTACAGTGTACTTACATATAATAGATGAATAAATATTAAAAAAAATAAGAGTTGCCTTGGTCATGGGTGTCTTTTCACAGCAATAACATCCAAACTAAGACACGATCCGCAGAGAAATCAATCTCCTTAAATGTGTTGTTAGGACTGAGAGCAGCAGTGAGCACATTCTGACGACACAGCTCAAACTGCCCCAACTGCCAGATTCTGAATCCATACCCTCTTTATGCCTTGTGTTTCCTGCCTCTGTACTATCCTTGTGGGCGTGGTGAGAGAAAGGGAATTGGTGCCTTTAATCCCCATGGGATGGCATGTGGCCATGGGTGAGATGTGACCCCTTTCTAGGAAACTCTATTTTTTCCTAGCTCCTAATCAATCAACCACAGTCCACAGAAAATGGTTAACAGATGAGGGTCTAGACACACTTACTTGGTACATATATGCAGTATTTTCTTATACTTATCTCCGCTGTTATCAGGGACTAGTAAGGCAAATGCTTCAGTGTGACAGGCTACGCCTCAGATCTTGGGTGAGGGCTCTCTAACTCTACAGGCTACCTTCAACACATCCGGAAATGCACGCCACCCCACCCCACCCCACCCCACCCCAGAAGTGGGATGAGAAGGCCCAGGTTCTCTCACGCTGAGGATGAGTGGCTCAGACCATACCCAGCCTTTCCTGGTAGGTCGGTCTTCGTTTTAAGACAAGCTCAGTTTCTATGGCCTGAGGTCACTCCCTCCGCCTGTGTACTCGATGTTCTGCATTATTCAGAGTCTGTGTAACAGAACCCAAAGGTTTTCCATATTTTGCAGATGAAAACATATCCTAGGAAACCCATCAGCAGATCTCAGCAGCATACCTTGCACCACGTGTGCAATCCTCTGGCATCAGCTCCAGCGAATTCAACCCAAGCTACGTGCCGGGGCCACGGCGGCAGGAAGCCCAGAACTCAGAGCAGCAGCAAGAGGCTTTCCCTCAGATTCCAAAGGTCTGTCTTCAGCAGGGCCAAGGCTGAGAGCGTTCTTAGCAGACAGGAAGCCACAGGGGACATGAGGCCTAGTGCGTGACCGAGAGCAACACAGGCGGCTTAGGCTGTGTGTGTGTAGTTGTCTGGACACCCGTACACTCATACATCAAGCTAGCTCTCGTGGCTGCTGCAAAACATTCCTGCAGAGTTTTAACACGTGAGAGTAGCTGGGATTCAGCAATAGGATAGCACACTCTCTGATGACCTGTCTACACCAGGTGACCAGGATCGCCTGTAGATCGCCCTGGCATACACCCGTGTCTTTGCTCTGACCAATCCGTCAATGTCGGGCACGCTGTAGCGCCTCAGTAGGTATATCTTCTATTAAACATAAATGCTTGGCTTTTACGGGGTGGATTCTATGGGCAGGCATCGGCCTTTAGAAACAACTGGCTCTGGTGCTCGCATTTATTTCTTGTAGACTAGGGCACATGTACATACATGTTCGTGCTGGTGTGTGCATGTGTGCGTACATGTGTGCTTGTGTGCACTTGGAAAACAGGGCGTCTCGGCATCTTAGTCAATCATTCTTCACCTTGTGGGGGTTTGGGGCTTGTGTGTGTGTGTGTGTGTGTGTGTGCATGTGTGTATGCATGAGCGTACATATGGATGTGTGTGCTCGGGTGTGTATGTGTGCATGTGTGTATGTGCCTATGTATGTGTGTGTTGTGTATATATGCCTGTTTGCCTCTGCCTATGTTTGCATGCCTGTGTATGCATGTGTGTGTATGTGCGTGCATGTGTGTATGCACGCACATACATGTGTATATGTGCCTGTGTGTTTGACTCTGTGTGTGTGTGTGTGTGTGCATGAATGTGTTTGTGTGTGTGTGTGTGTGTGTGTGTGTGTGTGTGTGTTTTGAGTTAGGGTCGCTCACTGTTCCTGGGAGTCCATTCACTCAGTTACACTGGATAACCAATGAGCTCTAGGGATCTGCCTGTCCCCTGTCCCCGTGTCCCGCCCTGGGCTTACAGGAGTGTGCCGCAGCATCCGGCTTGTATGCTAGGATCCAAACCGGGGGCCTCCTGCTTGTGTGTGGCAAGTACATTATTGACTGAGCCATATCTAGCCCCAGGGGGTTTATTCCTAAAGTGGATTCGGTGAGCCAGGCTAAGGCAGGAGGCGGCTAGGTTTAGATAGAGAGCCCCAAGCTGGAATCCAGGGCGCAGGCTCGGCTGGTTCTGTTTGCTAATCTCTTCTTGGAGCTGCATGCCTATTGAGAATATCCCTTCAGCTGCTCTGGGCCTTGATTTCCTCATTGGCACCATGGGAATCAGATTAGACACTCCTAGTTTAAGCCCCAAGAGGCTCCAGGCTCAGTCCCGAATGCTCATGCTCTGAGCTCGCTGCACAGGCCTGTGTGGCCAGCTGCCTGGCCCACGCCAGGCTCCAGGAAACAGCACCGAAGGCTCGGACAAGCCATGCCAACGAGGATTCCATTCTGAAAATGCTCAGAGGCTCAAAGATTAGCAGCAGTGCGCCGTGCCACGTGTTTACAAGAACAGTGGCTGCAATAAAATAAAAGCGGCTGTAGGCACAGGAGTCCATGCTGCTGGCCCTGCCTAGCCTGGCGAGGCTGGCAGCAAACAGTGTGCCCACTGGACTGAAAGAGGGCTGACAGGTGGAGGACTGACACAGGCTGAACCATGGCAGTTAGCAGAACTCATACTGCAGCGAGCCATGAGACCGGAGAGGTTTGTAAAAAGCCAGGGAATGGTGTTACGCAGAGCAAGGCTCTAAATGATAATCTACTACTTCTGAGTCAGGCGGTGGTGGCACATGCCTTTAATCCCAGGACTTGGGAAGTAGAGGCAGGCGGATTTCTGAGTTTGAGGCCAATCTGGTCTACAGAGTGAGTTCCAGGACAGCCAGGACTACACAGAGAAACCCTGTCTCGAAAAAAAACAACAGCAATATATATATAACAGTAATATATATATATATATATATATATATATATATATATATATATATATATATTACTTCTGATTTCGAGACTTTTGTGATGAAGCCTTCTGGGAGAGAGGGGAAACGCACAAAGCCAGGCTATGGTCAAGGTCTGGGCTACCATCTAGTATGGAGCCGGGACAGAACTCCAGCTCAGGAGGCTAAGGTGGTGAATGAGCGAGTGTGAGCAGTACACACACACACACACACACACACACACACACACGAGCCCAAGGACTGAGCATCTTTCAGGGAGCCCATGTAGCTTCCACAAGATACAGCTGGCAACAGGGATAGGAGGTTGCCAGTCTTTTCAACGTTGTAAATAACAAACAGACACATAAAGAGCAACTGGAGCCTGCCGTGGTGGGGGTGGTGGGGCAGGACTATCCTCTCAGGCCTTGAAAGATGGAGGCAAGAGGATCAAGAATTCAAGGCCATCCTCAGGTTCACATTGAGTTTAAGACCAGCCCGAACCCCATGGACCACGTCTCTAAAGAACAACTAAATAAACAGCTGTATTCCCTTCGAAGTCCCCGCCTAACTCTAAACTCTGTTTACAAAGCCAGACTGCCCTTGCCTGCTTCCCTTGGCTTCCTGGGTAGGTGCTGCTGGTCCACAGAAGCCGTAAGATCCGGGCCTTAGCAGCTTCAACTGCTCCATAGTCTCTGGGCACAACTAAGAACCCGTCAGTAGGAAAGGCAGCATGACGGGAGATCCCTTCATAAGGTTAAGCCTAATCTGAAGATTAATATATACCATCCTCCCCTCAGCTCAGCATCTAATGAAGCCCGTCAACAGCTGGGGGGGGCCTTTCTCCGGGACAGGCCCATTTTCCGATATGGGTCCAGGAAGCCCTGTTTCCTGTCTTAGTGTAAAGCAACTGCTGTTGGCCCCCAGGCACCCTGCAGCCGCCTGTATGAATGCCTGCTGATTTACTTGCGCCTGCTACCGCTACATCTGGAGCCCACGGGCTATGGGCAAGTGGAACACGCAAAGCTACAATAGCGCCAAGAAGATGAATCTGTGTTAGGAATAGATGGGGTTGACATCCCAAGCTGCCGGATCGGTGACCCTGGGTAACAGGCAGGCGCTGTTTTCTAACCAAAAGGGTGAGCATGATGTGAAGATCTGAGCGATCTCTCAGGTCTCCCGCTCTCACATACCCCCGAATCTGTCATAATTAGGGGGCTGGATGGCTGACCATCCACAACAGAGCCACTCCGAGACTGAAAAGAGTGACTTAATAACCAAGGCATGCCCAGAGATCCAGACATCTGCCGCCCTGGCCACCGCCAGCTGATCTGTACAGCAGAAACACCTACAAATGTATGTTTAACCTCACACCCATGGCTCACCGTGGTTGTCAGATGGACTGGTAGAGAGCCAATGAAGAGGCACGCCTCTGGGTGGGTCTGTGTGTGTGTGTTTTCAATTAAGGTGGGGTGTCCCACCACAAATATGGAAGTGCTATTCCGTGCACTGGGGGTCTAGACTGTATAAAAAGGAGAAAGCCAGCTGGTCCCCAGCATTCGTTTCTGTCTGTTTTCTCACTGCAGATGCATGACCAGATATGCCTCAGGCTCTTGCCAGGAAGCCTCCCTTTCCACTGCAAACTATGTATCCTCTCAAATTATAACTGTGTACCCACTCAAGGAAGCCCTACCTCCCTTAGCGATTTGTTGGTCATTTTAATTCACCAACAAGGAACTAACGTACTCACTAACTCCCAGCAATGGAGCAAATTATTTTCAAAAAAGCATAAATGATCCTAGCACACCCCAAAGAACCCTTCTCTCCCTCTTTGCCCCTAAAGGCCTCTGCTGCAATATCAGCTCTGTCCACAAGAGGGTGCACCAGGCCACTAGAAATCTCTTCTTCCCTGAGTTCTTCCCTAGCTGTGAGCTTTCTTTCTTTTTTTCTTTTTTTAAGATTTATTTATTATTATATGTAAGTACACTGTAGCTGTCTTTGGACACACCAGAAGAGGGTGTCAGATCTCATTACATATGGTTGTGAGCCACCACATGGTTGCTGGGATTTGAACTCAGGACCTTCGGGAGAGCAGTGAGTGTTAACAGCTGAGCCATCTCACCAGCCCCTGTGAGCTCTTTCTAAGAGCGCTACAATAGTGTGCAAAAGAAAGAAAAAAAATCTGGAACTTTAGTGTTATTACTCATAATCCTTTATAATATGGAATAAATTTCCATTACTTCTGACCCAGGGACTGGCAAGTCATAGTAATTCTAACACACCCTGGGGGCGTGATAAGCAACATTGTTTCTATAATTTTTAGAGGGCTGTACTAAGAAAACCAAGAAAAACCTTAGAAACTTTTTCTTCCTGCCCAGTGGTCTATATGAGCTTCCCAGTTTGTCTATTTGTTTATCCCAGCTGCAGAGGAGTTTTTAATTACACAAGTAGCTTGTTTTCTTCTGGCAAAAAAAAAAGGGGGGGTGGTTTAGGAGTGTGGGCTTCGTATTGGGATGTAACTCCTCCAGAAAGCACAGGGGCACTTAAAGCTGATAGAAAGTCTTCATTTGCCAGCAGACCCAAATCATGTAGCCCTGAGTCCTACAGTTCTTGGCCAGTATACACAAAAATGACATCGTGACTGACAAGCTTTGGTTGGCAAGAAAACAAGAGGTGCCCAAAAGCAAGGTTGGTATCTTTAGAACTTTCCCAGGTCCTGAACTATGTGCTGGAGTGGGTTTTTTTGATGGATTTGGTCTGGAAGATGTTGAGGCCTACGTGATGGGTTTTAAGATCACGATAATGTCCCTAACATGACGTCAGATGTACTAAGGTCTTAGGGTCTACTAAGCTCTGGGGGCCTGTTACAGTAAGAGATGATCTACAAATAGTCAGGCCTGGATTGTCACTCCCAAATGAGCCCCAAAGTCACTTCAATCTGAGATGTTCCCAGCCCTGTCCTATAAAGTATCCCTTACTTTGATAGGAACCTAGACTTATACTGTGTCTACTCTGATATCTGTGGCAGGGACGGAGGCAGGTGGGGGGGGGGGACTTCATACACACTTTAAAACCGGTTCAGCACCCTGCATCTGATGTGTGTTTGTCCCGTGACAAGACTGCAGAGTTAGAAAGCCGTGGAGCCACGTGGGCTGTGGAGGCCCACCTAGGGACACTGAGAGCCGGCTACAGAGAAAGTGAGAAGCCAACAGGCCTTTCGAGGTGGACCAGCCTCACTCTGTGTGAACTTAGAGCTGGGAACAGAGACCTCCAAACCCTCGGGAACCATGGCAAAAGAATGCAGTGCTGGCCCTGGGAACAAACATAAATTCCAGGTTCTAATAGAAGGAAGGTATCTAGGAGATGACTTCTTCTTTGTTGAAGCCAGCAATTCCACGCTCTGTCGGCACACCCCCGTGCGAAGCCATGCTAGGAACACCATGAACTACAAAACCAGGGTGAGCTCAAGCCTACTGTTAAGAAACAACCGAAGCAACTAGAACCACTGTCACTAGACTTCCCCAGAAGCAGAATTCTGTGCGGAAATAGTTGGCCCGTACCTGTTAGCGCTACCTAAATACTAATACATTTTTTTATCTTGTCGCTGCTCATGTGATGTGCTCGTAAAATCTACTCATCTCTCGTATAAACCCGGAAAGACAAAGTGATTCTAAAGATGGTAAAGTACTGCCCATCACTGCAGCTATGGAAACTAACCCACACAGAGCCGGTAGCATCTCACCTGCAGCTCCTGGAACCCCCAGTCTTCCAGATTTAGCCTCCAGGATGCCCCACAGAGACATGTCTCAGCTTACACTGAACCAAGGTGTGAACAAATCCTTAGCTTTTCCCACCTGCTGTACCTAGGCTCTGTACTGTGCCATAAAGAATGGTTGCAGTTTGCAAACAGGGTCATCCTAAGGAAAGGATACACAGGTAGACCAGTGGCAAGGATAACACACTTGATGTTCTTGACCTAAATATAATCAGACAGATAGACAGACTGACTGACCGTCTGTCTTCATGACATTGATATTGGGAGTTGAATGGGCTGTTATGGGAACAAGTATAACCCAGAAAGTCATGATTGTGGGCAAGGGAGAATTTCCATAAACAAGATGAATTATGTCTAGCATCTTGAAACCATTCTCCTTGGCCACAAAATAACAAGAAAAATGCCACCCAAGGCTGAGTGAGTGGTTTGAGGGGGGGGTCAACATCCTGAAAGGGTTTTCTGGGCAAAAGCAATGCAATGGGTTTGCATCTTTGTGAACACAAAGTCAAAGCAAACACCTGCGTGAACTGAAGAAGAAAGATGTATTACCTGTAGCAGGAAAGGAAGGGCAGGCAACGATTTCCAAAGCATCTGATGCCTTCCTTGGAGAAAGTGCCTGGAGCTATTCGGGAAGCCAACACACATGCACTATAGAGGTGGGCACGTCCTGAAGGTGCCCAGTTAGTGAGTTTAACTCCTGAGCATGCTCAATTCAAGGTCATCTGTGAGAAAGAAAGATGGTAGATGCATTTCTGGGCATGCTCTGATTTTTAGATATGGCAGATGGGAACTATTTAGCATGCTGATCATGTGACATAAAACTTCTGCAGGCTGAGTTAATATAGGAGTTTGCCTGTGATGGGGCCTGCTTCACAGCTTGTGCTGCTTAAGGTTTTCTGTGATCTGATCGCCAGTCCCGTGTCAGATTGATCATATATATGTGTGTGTGTATGTGTGTGTATATATATATATATGTGTGTATATGTGTATATATGTGTGTGTGTATATATACATATATATATATATATATACATATATATATACACACACACATACATCATCATGGCCTGCAGTATGTTGAAAAAAAAAATACACGTCATGTTTTAATTGGCCAGCATTTACTGTGTATACATACCTACATAATATGAAATGTACCTAAAATATTCTGAAAGGCTGAAGAGAGGGCTCATTGGATAAATCTCTTGCCACATAGTCTGAGGCTCTGAGTTCAAATCCTCTCAACTTATCTTAAGTTGGCTGGGTAGCAATGGGTTGCAATCCAAGTGTCCCTACGGGTGAGAGCAGAAACAGGAGACTCCATGGAAGCCTGCAACCAACCAAGCCGCAATATACAGAGTGATAAATAACAGCAAAAAAAAAAAAAAGAGGCCCTGGTGCAAACAAGGAGGAAAGCAAGACGCAAAACCCGAGGGTACCCCCACCAAATTCACATGCACACCGCGACACACGCAGGCACAAGCACATACACACTCACAGAAACGCTAGCGCGCGCACAGCCAAAAGAACTGCAAATGTGGCATTATGATTTTCATTTGTTCTTAGTAACTTCGTTGTTGTTTAATATACGTTTACTTGTCTCTGTTTCAATATCCTGAAGTCTCTTCATGTTTGCCCTAAAGGATGCAGCGGGCTGCAATCACCAGCAGGTGGCGGTGTTGGACTTAAAGAAGCACCACACGGGCTTAGGACTGAGATCTCCTATAGCTGTGGAAAATCCACAGCCTGTTACATCATTGCAGACCCCGCAAAAGCATTTGTGAGCATTTGGTGCCACCTGCCTGCCTTACAGTCAAGAATCCACAGAACCTGCAGAGCCGTTCTAACTAGGACCCAAACTGGAGAAAACAAAACCGCCTTGCGTACACCATGGGAAACTACAAAAGCATTCCGAATGTGTGTCTGTGGCCCCAAGGCCCTAACGCAGAAGCCCTAGCCCAAGGCAGAGTCCCTACCCCATGCGTCTGTGTCCCCCAAACCTGCTGCAGAGGCCCCATCCCAGGTGTCTGTGTCCCCAAAACCTGCTGCCGAGACCCTAACCCATGTGTATGCACCCCCAAAATCTGCTGCCGAGACCCTAACCCATGTGTATGCACCCCCAAAATCTGCTGCAGAGACCCTAACCCATGTGTATGCGCCCCAAAAGTCTGCTGCCGAGACCCTAACCCATGTGTGTGTGCCCCCAAAGTCTTGTGCAGAGACCCTAACCCATGTGTGTGCATTCCCAAACCCTGCTGCAGAGACCCTAACCCAGGTGTATGCACCCCCAAAACCGGATACAGAAGCCCAAACCCAGGAGTGAACCCCAAAGCCAGATACAGAGGCCCTAACCCAGGAGTCTGTGTCCCCAAAGTCTGCTGCAGAGACCCATGTGTGTGCACCCCCAAAGTCTTGTGCAGAGGCCCTAACCCAGGACCCTGTGGCCCCAGATCCAGGGGCAAATGCCCTAAGCCAGGACTCTGTGCTCCCAAAGTTGTGTGCAAAGGCCCAGGTGTCAACGCCCCAAAGCCGGATACAGAGGCCCAAACCCAAGAGCGTGCACCTCCAAAGCCGGATACAGAGGCCCAAACCCAGGAGCGCGCACCACCGAAGTGTGCACCCCCGACGTGTGCATCCCCGAAGTGTGCATCCCCGAAGTGTTGCACAGTGGTCCCAAGCCAGGAGTGTGCACCCCCGAAGTGTGCAACCCCGAAGTGTGCAACCCCGATATGTACAACCCCGAAGTGTGCAACCCCGATATGTACATCCCCGAAGTGTGCAACCCCGAAGTGTGCAACCCCGATATGTACATCCCCGAAGTGTGCAACCCCGAAGTGTGCAACCCCGATATGTACATCCCCGAAGTGTGCAACCCCGATGTGTGCATCCCCGAAGTGTTGTACAGTGGTCCAAAGCTGGGAGTGTGCACCCCCGAAGTGTTGTACAGAGGTCCAAACCCAGGAGAGTGCACCCCCCAAAGCATAAGCCACAGTCTAGGTGCTGGTGCCTGGAAAGGGTCTTAGACTGCTGAGGGTGGATGTTCAAGGTGATCATCCAGGGCAGAGTGAAATGTGGGCTGTACGGCCCATCACCAGCGCTGCAGCAACCTGTGCGCGATGCTCCATTGTGGCAACCTGGAGAAGCATTTGGAACAAGTTACCAGCAAGTCAGCATGGGCACAGGCTGTGGAGACACTGTGTGGCAAAACGCACTTAGCGGGTGAAATAAATTGCATTTCAGACAGCCTGCCAGTGGGTCCTGGTATGCTTTGCTCTCCTGGGGTTGGTTTGCTCGGTTGGGTGGGCACCTAGGCGCCATACGCGACTCCCTGTGGGAGGCCCAGGGTGAAGGCAGTGGGGAGCAGACAGCTCCGTAAGGCACGGGGGCGGGGGGGGAGGGGGGGTGGTGGTGGAGTAGAAGCTGTGGGAGAGGGGTCCTTGCAATCTAAGTGCCAACCCACATTTTCACCAGACACTCTCGGACCCCGTGGAGTAGAGTAGGTGCTGGGGAGGGGGGGTTCACCCAACACTATGTGGCAGTGGCGGGTCCCTATTCTAATATTTAAGCAACAAGACAACTCTGTGCGTGCTGTTCAGGGTGTGTTGTGACTTTGTCTCTTGTTAGGCTTATTAGTCTCCTCTACGCAAGAATATGCAACCAAATTCAGTGTCAGGAGACCCCCCAACACAAGTACCCTGCAGGGCCAGGGTAGCACCGCCCCGGCTACTCTCCTCTCTTCTCAGCAGCACTGTGTAGAACAAACCTCAAAATGGCTCCTTCTCTGGCACAACTGCAGACTTTAACGCTCAGAGTTCCCTGTGGGGCCTTCTTCTTCATCCATCTACGATGCCAACCAACCAGAGTTGTGGTACCCACCCCATGCTCAGGTGAGGCTGTAAGACAAGATCCCCCAAGGGCTGCCCCCGCCCCTCCCCCCCCCATGGAGCTGCTATGGCTTGGGTATAGAATGTTGAAGGCTCTGCCCCCGGTGGGTAAGTCAAGTCACGAGAGGTGACTCCAGGCTGCAGCCTTGGGCCCCTAACGCCAAGGGAGCTCGTGGTAAAGTGTTAGCAGTGGTCGGGCTCAGTGTCGATCCATCCGTTTTCTGACCAATGGTTCAGACATTGAGTTCTCCCAAGCACAAGATGGTGCGAACTACGTGTGATGCCTTCAGAATGGCCAGGAGCTGTGATTGGGTCAAGAAGGTGAACGTGAAGGAGATGCTTAGGTACGGGCTGTGGGGGGAGGCGGGGGGGGGGGAACAGGTCCTATCTGTGAGGCACGGGATGTCCTCATTTGGAGGAGTGTGGCGGTATCCTAAGGAAGACGACAAAGCCGGGTCCAGTGCCTCAAATGAAACATGCCTGGAATCCACACCTAAAAGAGACAGAGCCTAAATCTAAAATGAAAAGCACATGGCAAACCGTGGTACCCAAAGGTGAACTTACCTGGTTCTCTTGGCCTGGTCCTCTCCCCTGTTTGGCTTTCTGGCAGCAGAGGACAGGATGCTGTAGGGCGGGATATGAGCCACCAGGAAGATGAAGACCAGAGGAGTAGTTAGAGACTCTGTGGAAAGGGCCCCGCAGCTGGACACGGCGGGCCAGGCACAGCATCCGGACACGTGGGTACCACTGGGTCTGATGGGCAGCATCGCAGAGAAAGGCTTCGTGATGCCCTACTGCACTGCACTACCAGAAGGGCAGGAAGAATCGGAATCAGCCAGGCCTGGGGAGGAGGGAGGGGCCTTATCTGAAACCATGGCTCCGACCTTCAAAGGGATGGTAGGGTTCAGAAGTGGAGGTGATAACAGGTTGGGGGATTGTGGAGCCTATGACCCAGAGTTCCTGAGAACCACGGAAGTGCAGCCCCCTGGTCCCTTCCCCGTGGCTGTTCCTCCACACCTCTAGGACCTCAGGGGAGCCTCTTGTCCTTGAGTGGTCACAGCACATGCTCAAGACACGACTCTTACCTCAGCCACCACCACCCCCGAGGCATCTTGGGAAATTCTGGTCCAGGCCAGGCAAGCCTCAGCGAACTTCGGATGGACCCTGCTCACAGGAGCAGCTTGCCAAAGAATCACCTGGGGTACATGATTGGCGAAGTTCCAGGCTTGGGATTGGTCCTCACATGAGTCTTTGTCTGTCTTTCTGTGTTTGTTGAGATAGGGTTTTTCTGTGTAACAGCCCTGGCTGTCCTGGAACTCACCCTGTAGACCAGGCTGGCCCTGAACTCACAGAGATCTGCCTCTGCCTCCCAAGTTTGTGGGATTAAAGGCGTGTGCCGCCACCCAGCTCTTAAATGAGTCTTTAGAGAGGTGTGAAGCTATCCCCATCCCAGTCTGAGGCCGCTGGAATGGCAGCTGAACAGAATTTTACTGTCCTCCCCCTTTCTGATGAACAGATGATTTCTCAGCGTAGACAGATTCATCTAGGGGGGGCGTGTCCTATATAAGCCTACCCCTGTGTAGGGTCAGTAAAGGCCTCTTCTCGGTGGTCCATTGTTACCTACTCGTCTCTTTAGAGTGGGCTGAGCTGGTGAAACTCTGGGCTCCCAGTTCCAGGCACCCAGGAATAGCAGCTGGAAGGCCACTGGAGAGGGAGCCCCGAGGCTGTGAGGCTGTTTGCCTTCAGTTCACTCCCCCAGGAGGCAGCTGAAGCCATCCAGAAAGTGCCGAGCGAGCGAGCGGAGACTGTAGAGACTACAGCACAAGGCGAGTGCGCAGAGACCCAGAAGAGCCGAAGAAGAACCGCAGCCTGCGAACAGAAGAGCGCTGGGAGCTTCTAAGGGTAGAGCAGAGCTCACACCGGAAGTCTGCGCGCTTCTCACACCGGAAGTCTGTAGGCTGGCGCAAAACCTGCCAGGAGCCGAGGGTCCTGGCACCGAAGCTGGAGAACCACACACCATTGTGGAAAGTCTAACGTTCCGCTCTGACAGCCCTCGCTTGGAAAGCTCGGAGCTGTAAGCTAGGGTCAAGGACTCAGTGTCACGAGCCTCTGAGGTTTTTTTCTGACCCGCCCTTCGAGCCTCTGGCACAGGGTAGCTCGGGGCCATCCGCACTCTGGAAGCCTCTGCCGTCTACTGCATCTGAATCAGGCAGATGGACCCAGCTGTGGACGTCTCAGGCTGGGCGGGGCTCCTGGCAGACACATTCCGATAGCCCGGGGCGGCTCTCCTGCCTGCATCCCACACGCTTGGGTCCCCTCCTCTCCCACATTCGGTGACCGATGTAAATCATGACTTGCTATTTGTCCATCCGTCTCAGAACCCAGACCGCTGATGGAAAAACGTTTGGAATGGACTGAGGAAATTATCAATGATGGAGAATGACAGAGAGACAGAGATACAGAGAGAGACAGACACAGAGAGAGTCAGAGACACAGAGATAAAGAGCCAGACAGACAGACAGACAGACTTGGAGAAAGAGAGGGACTAGGAGAGAGTTAATTTAAAGACAGACCAAGGAATCACCAGAGATAAAGATAAAGACCACAGAGGAGCTGGCAAGAGACTTCCGGTTCTCAGGATAAGATCTAAGACCAAGGATCTGGTTATCGATAGCGCTCAGCCTTGACCTCCTCCTGAACGGGACTCCCAACAACTTCAAGAGCCCCTAACCAGTCCTTCACGGCGGATCATTCCGATTCTCCATGAGGGCTTTCTGGAACAACAGAAGCCACTAAGGCTCTCAATCTGCTCCCAGTGACATCCGGCCAGAGCAGGGGGAACCAGAGCAGGGGAAATCCGATTGGAGGGCCAGCCAGAGAAAGAGCATTTGTCCACCCAGCAGCCTCCACTGTCCTCCCGGCGGCACAGGACAATGGGCACTTCTCTGCTGATGTTCTGTTCTGCGGCAGGCAAGACCTACCAAAGAAAGTGGCTTGTGTACGGAGTGTGCCCGGGGCTCGGTGATGTCATGCTAAACCCTGGCAGGAAAGGAACTGGGAGCGTAGGAGGGCGTGGGAGTCGGGGTGAGGGTGGGGGTGTCGGGGTGGGGGTGGGGAAACGGGAAAAGTACAAGGAGGAAGCAGATTTCCACAGACTGAGCTGCCTTCAGGTCACGGGTCCTGGACCAGCCACCACTGCTGGGGTTGGGGTAATCACTCCAGGATGTTGAGGCCTGTATTGTCCTGCACACACCTGGCTTGCTGTTGCTGCCAACCCATGAAGTAAATTCCCACACTGGGCTCCAGAGCACTGGTAGGGAGTGGGGTATAAACCACAGGTCCCCAGGCCCAAGGTCTGTATCACACCAAAGGAGCTTACCGGAAAGCGGGGCGTGGTGGCGCACACCTTTGATCCCAGCACTTGGGGGTAGAGACGGAGGTCAGTGGATTTCCATGTTCAAGGCTAGCCTGTTCTGAAGAACAAGTTCCAGGGCAGCCTAGGATACCACAAAGAAACCTTGTCTCAAGGGTGTGCTGAGAGGGGTTTTTCTCCCTATAAGATTCAAAGGTCAAGTAGCATTTTGAGTATAAATGTTCGAAGTAGCAGATGGGTGACTATTCAGCTCTTGACCTCATAGATCCCAGGGAGTCCTTCGAAAGAAGCAGTGGGGTTTTTGTTTGTTTTGTTTATTCCTGGTTGTTAAGTTTACAGACTTACTGCTCCCTCCATATTTTAGATAATGATTATGCCACGAAAGCAAAATAGAACCGCCCCGTAAGGCTGTACAACCAAGATTAATATGGAATTCATAGATGAACAGATAGACTCTGGGATGTCCGACCTGCAGTCAGGGTACCCCAGGGTAGCTGTGAATATAGCTCGACACAACACAGTTAACTCGCTAAAAGGTTGATCACCCTCCACCCCTTTAAGAGTCTATTTATAAATTTGTTATTGATTCCTGTTTGTATCACCCGTATGTACCGGTGGTGGGTACATTAGAGGTCAGAGGGCACTACTAACCATGGGGTTGATTCTCTCCTTCATGTGGCTTCCAGGGACTGGCCTCTGGAAGTTCTCCAGGCTTTCGTCACAGAGCGGCAAGGGCTGTACCCTGAGTCATTTCGCCACCTTATTTTTTTTTTAAACACAGCCTCTCACTGAGAGAGCACGTCAGCTCTGCGGCTACCGATGAGCTCTGGAACCCTCCTGGTTTCTGTCCTCTTCTCATCAATGTGATGGCAGGCTCACCCCACAGCAGCCAGCTTTTACACGGTGTGTGTGTGGGGGGGGGGAGATCCAAACGCACATCCTCACGCTCCCGTGGTGAGCACTTTATTGACTAAGCTATCTGTCCAGCCCGTAATCAATTTTTAAAACTCAACTGTGCGGTTCTTGGGGGTAATCTTTGAAGGTGACAGCCTATGGTAATGTCAGGTTGGCCATATCTGTCCATCTCAGGGAGCTCAGGTTTCTCCAGGCAAGCCTCAAGTTTTATTCCGCCTCAAGTTTTCCCCAGGTTTGAGTAATTGTCTACCCAAGCAGCCTTCATCCGGAGGGGTGAGGAGGTCCAGAGGTCTTGACAAGAGCATGGGGGCTTGAAGGCAAAATCCCAAAATCCTTTTTTTTTTTTTTTTTTTTTTTTTTTTGGTTTGTTGAGACAGGGTTTCTCTGTGTAGTCCTGGCTGTCCTGGAACTCACTCTGTAGAACAGGCTGGTCTCAAACTCAGAAATTTGCCCGCCTCTGCCTCCCAAGTGCTGGGATTAAAGGTGTGTGTCACCACTGCCTGGCAAATGTGTAGGCCAGAGACTGTCCTTGAACTCGTGATCCTCCTGCCTCTGCCTCCTTGAGTAAATCCTACCAGCATGTGCCACTACTACTAACTTGAAGGCAAAATAAAAGAGAGGGTTAGCGACCTGCATTAAGCGGTGTCTTAAGTCCAGGAATCTCTGTGACAATTCTTTACAAGAATACATCTCATATTATGCGGTCAGTGACTGCATAATAGTTGCGTGTGCATTTTATTTCTAGGCTACCCTACTCCTAACTGTGTTAGAATGGAGGCTCTGCACTCCGTGTGCCCGTGAGGGGCACAGTTACTGTCTGTGGGCAGCTCACTCCACGGCTGTAGTGTCTGAAACAGAAGCTGGCACTCCCTGTCCATGACCTCGTAGGTGTGATTAGGTCTGGACCTGACCTGGCCGCCTGCATTCTCACCCCCTCTGCTCATCCCTTGCCCTGAGCCTGCACTTCACCGTAGCATCTGTCATAACCTTGTTTGGGTCATGCATTGGGTCGTGGCTTTACATACGCCCATTTATAGTAAAAGAACACACAAGCTGCTAAGATGCTCAGCTGGTAAGGGCACTTGCTGCCGAGCCTGGCAACCTGAGTCTATGCCCTTGGTACTCACATGGTGGAAGAAGAGAACCGGCTCCCGCAAGCTCTCCCAAGCGTCCACGTGCACAGCGTGGCACAGGCTCTCCCCGGCATCCACATGCACAATGTGGCACACAGGTGAGCCTCATCTCACACAATAAAGTTTTCTAAAGAGCACATTTAGAAGCTTCTCATACAAAATACATTATCTCCTTTTACAAGAGAGCTTACAACTTATGAGGCGCTTATGCAGTACTATTAACAAATATTAAATATTTAACTTTAAAAAGTAACCCCCAAATAAGAAACTATCAGGGGAAAACAGAATAGATTTAAGGAAAGAAGAGGAGGAGAAGGAGGAGGAGGAGGAGGAGGAGGAGGAGGAGGAGGAGGAGGAGGAAGAGGAGGAGGAGAACAAGAACAAGAATAATAAAAAGAACCAGGCGGTGGTAGCACACGCCTTTAATCCCAGCACTTGGGAGGCAGAAGCAGGCGGATTTCTGAGTTCGAGGCCAGCCTGGGTTACACAGAGAAACCCTGTCTTGAAAAACCAAAAAACAAACAAACAAACAAACAAACAAAAAGAAAAGAGAAAGAAAGAAAGAAAGAAAGAAAGAAAGAAAGAAAGAGAAGGAAGGAGAGAGACAGACAGAGAGAAAGAGAGACAGACAGACTACTGGGGGCTGGAGAGATGGCTCAACAATTAAAAGCACCTGTTGCTATTCAAGAGGACCTGGGTTTGATTCCTAGCACCCACATAGAGGCTTGAAAACATACCTAAATCTAGTCCCAAAAGACCCTATGGCCTCTTCTAACATCCATGGCCCCGGTCATGCACCATGCATATGATGCACAAATATACATGCAGGCAAAACACTCATATATATGGAAAACATTTCATTTAAAATAGAAAACTGAAAGAGCTAGCTACTACTCAGTAAAAGATAGCACTCAAAAATGATAGCTGGCCAATGAAGGAGTTTTTTGTTTTTGTTTTTTAATCTCTAAAATAAAGAGTTAGTGTTTGAAACCCACAGGAAACTATGCCTGAGCAGAAAACATTCATGAAACAAACACAGCGATGTGCCAGGGCGAGTCACAGGGGACAGGGGCCCTGTATGGGAACAGAAAGACATGCTGTTTTCCTCAGGGAGACAGGGAACCAGGTATGGGAGGGTGGTGTTCAAATCTCAGTGCCCTGCGGGTGGGTGCACGCCACACAGTGTTTGGAGATGGTACTACACGGTGTGCTTAAGCGGCTTCATATTGCAGCTCACAGGGACCAAGAAGAAGGTTTGCCCAGGTGCTAGGACAATTTTCATCACAGTATCTACAACACATATGCATGTGCACATTAGACATGCACACACAGATGAATACACATGCACACACAGATGAATATACATGGACACACAGATGAATACACACACACACAGGCATGCACACACAGGCATGCAAACACATGGACAGACACACATAGACACATGCACATACATCCTGGGGGACCCATACAAAGACAGGTGGGCAGGTGGGGAGTGCCCATGTGCCGGCCAGCTTCGTACAGGCTATGTCTTAGGCGGTGAGGAGAAGAGGCCTGGCCCCGGTGTCATCAGCCCCCGTGAGTGCTCCCACACACATCAACAGCAGCTGCTGAATACCGTGCACAGGTGTATACGGCCTACCCCTCAGAGACACGCTTGCCATTGGATTCCTCAGCCTCTGGAGAGACATAAATCCTCTCACTGAATTTGATACCACCTCAACTCAAATGCACAGGACCAGGAGCTGAGTGGGATGTGGGCAGAGTAGCCAGGAGGAGCCTGCAGATAGATGACATCCTTCTCACCCCCATTCCCGGGTGTATATGTATGTGCACACACATGCATGTGCTTATGTTTACTGTGTTTAGAAATGTGGGTACCTACATGTTCAAGCACTCAGAGGGCAGAGAACCACAGCTGAAGTCCAAGCGGAGCCATGACTGCGTGTCCTCAGGCACTATCTAACTTGATTTTTTGAGACAGTGTCTCTCACCAGCCTGGAACTCACCAACTAAGCTAGGCTGGCTAGCCACAAGCCCCAGAGATCCGCCTGTCTCTCTGCCTTCCAATTTCTGGGATTATAAGCACACACCACCACACCTGGGTCTCTTAGGTGCAGTCTGCTGATGGAACCACCATCTTGGCCCTGTATTCGCAAGGTGAGCACCCAGCCATCGCCTAAGCACCCACACGTCATCTCGAATGTAAGAAGCGTGAAACCGGTCCAGGGAGTTAAGAGCCACTCACTGTGTTTCAACCATCCTGATGTAAGCAGTAAGGACGGGAACCGGAACAATGTCCCGGAGTCCAGGCTCATGGGCCGCACACACCTGGAACCTCGTTTTCGGAATGCTGCCTTTTCACACCCTGAAACTCCAGACCCTGAAGCAAACACATAGTGGGACCTCAAAGCCCCAGCAGAATCTGGAGGTCCCCTCCGTCACATCCGCACATGTCCCTGAGAGCAAGTGTGATCTAGAGTCCAAGACCTTCACCCCTCTCTAGTAAGAGGGCTCCAGTCCTAGTCCAGCCCCTCCTTGGGGATCCACTCCTTCTCCCGCTATTAGAAGGGGGATAGGGAGGCCCTCCCTCCATGCTAGGCTGACCTTGTCTTCTACCTCTCCAAAGAGCATGCTCTGTGGCTGAGGATTTGGTCTTCCCTTCTCGGTGGCCCCTGCCCAGGCCTGGATAAGCTCAGCTGCTTCAGCCGCCTCCGTGACTTCTTCCTGTCCTGTCTCTGGAAGCAACACCCATGCATCGGGGCGTCCCGAATACATTGGAGTCATCTGCGATGTTCCAGGGGTTGGGGTTCTGTGCGTTGCTGTGTATCGGGATGCTAAATTCTACACGCAAAGGTCTAGACCTACAAGTGACATCACGTTTACAGGCTTTTTTGTTGTGCAAATCTTGTTCCTTGATTTTAAACTCTTGGTTAGATTAAATTGGCTACAGCCAATTACCAGAGGGATTAGAGGTAAGGTGGAGTTTGGAGTGACCTGGTTGGAGGAGAGACACCAGGAGGAGGAGGAGGAGGAGGAAGGAGAGGAGAGGAGGAATAGTACATGGCCAGGAGAAACAGCAAGTATCTGGGGTACACCACTGAGGAGATAGCCAGGCCAGCAGTTAGAAAGTAGATTAGAGGTTAGCCCCCCCACCCCTTAATTATTGTAGCCACATAAAATAACCATAGTCTGAGTCTCATTTATTTATAAGCTAGTTGGAGATGAGCTTGAATTGATTGAACCATACCCAGGTCCTGTGTTTGGCTGCACATCTGTTTGCTCTGCACATCTGGTTCTCCTCTCGTCCCCTCTGCTTGGCTGGATCCCCTCTGTTCAGTGGGGTCACCTCTTCTCAGCTGCCGAGCCTGTCTTGGTTTATTTTGAGCTTCCTGGGGGGTGTCACAAAGCCATGTGATGTAGGAGCCCCCCAGCCCCAACTGTGGAATCCTAGTGGACTCAAGCGAAGCTCACAAGGACAAAGGATGCCAAGGGACCGCCAAGACGTCTCCAGTTCCCCACGAACCCTCTCCAAGAGGCGTGGTTGACCGTGTGACTATGTCTTGTGTTTTCTGTTTTAAGTTGTTTTGACATGCTAGGACTTGCTGTTGGGGAGAGACATCCCCTCCCCCCCTGAATCAGTCAGTTCCTAGGAATACAACGGTGTTTGGCTAGCACTCCCTCCGACAGACCAACCCACCCACACCCTTCTCTGACTTTCAGATGCAAAACTCTGCTTCCTACACCCTGAACTGCTCAGAGCCAGAGCCAGGGAATCAGAGAGGATCCCAAAGACCAGACAGAGCGAGGAAATCGGAGATAACCCCCAAAACCCATGACAGGCATTATCTACAATGAGCGATCTGCTCTGCCTGTCTCCAACAGGAGCCAGGGCAAAAGCATGGCTCCGCCCACTCTCAGTCTGTCCTGGACACCCCGCCCCTCTATGCATCCCTTGGCCCCTGGCTCCAACCACTCTCACTCTGTTCTGGACACCCCGCCCCTCTATGCATCCCTCGGCCCCTGGCTCCACCCACTCTCACTCTGTTCTGTACACCCCGCCCCCCATGGATCCCTTGGCCCCTGGCTCCGCCCACTCTCACTCTGACCTGGACACCCCTCTTCTCTATGCATCTTTCAGCCTTGCTTGGCATACAGTGAGCACTCCTTGGTTCCTGGCAGCCTCGTAGATCTTACAATACCACATAGAGCCTTCACACTTTCATAGCCTCAGCCTCTCAAGTGACCAGGGCAGGGCTAGGCTGTGACCTGGCTATCATGAGGACGGGTGAAAACGTGGAGGTCACGAACATCGTGAAGCTGACCGAGAGGTAGAGGAAACCTCAGAAGCCACCGCAGCTGGCTGCAGTAACAAAACCCTAGGTCGCTAGAGACGCATTAGAGCCAGATATTACTGCACCATACCTGTCGTTCTGGTAGTGGCGCGGGGGTGGGGGTGGGGGTGTGGGGGTGTGGGGGGCGGGGGGGGGGGTCAGAGAGAGAGAAGCAAGCACAGCAACGTTTCAGGAGCGCTGGAAGTTTCCGCACGGTTTATTTCGTCTTGGTACAGGTGACAAACATACAAGGTTTTACAGCATTTATGCCTAGGGTGAAACTCGAGCGTCAGCACATCCCGCGACAGCTGGCCCGACTTTGCCTCAAACAGGAGCTGATGTTTAGTAACTGGAGGCATATGGGTACTAGTTAGTGGTAGGTACTAGTTAGAGCTTTACCAAGCATGAGGGGGCGGGGGGAGTGCAACGTCACAGTGGAATAGGCGCAGACTTTGACTTCAACCCAAGCCTAGCCACAAAGCCAGGTGAGGCTGTTGCCAGGACCTGTGTCCTGCCAGGGCCTTCAGCGTCTCACGGCGAGGCCTCTTCTTGGATGTGGGCCGAGCATCCGTGACCCTTCTGCTTGGGTAAACACAGATGCACCCAGCGTGCCGGCAGAGTTCCGCTTTCAGCTGGAGTCGTTACCTTCTTGGGAATAATATTAAAAAAGAAATGGAGAGTTTTTTTTTTTTTAAGTATCAAAATGAAAACTTTCTGTAAGCTAGGGAGGGCCCCTAAAGTGAAACACTACACCAAAGAGCTATTGGGCTCGCATCTGCCACCGAGACATTCCAAACCATCATGTCCTGACTCTACCTTGACTTCAGCGGAGACCAGCACACCCTGGGAGGTACTCAGTTCCAACACTGGACAAAGCGTGCTAACAAGTCACACAGACACCACCAGGACTAGAGGGACAAAGGGACACCTTTTTACCCCCCTGTGCAACAAAACCAGTACCAAGTAAGAAACTTAGCAGCCAACAAGATTTCCACAACATTCATTTCCCTTAGAGTAAAAGAAACTCCTGCCATCAGTTCCTTAGAAGCAAAATCACCGCATTCCAAGACTACGGAGCTGCCAAGAGTCTGCACTAGAGGTGGGGCTTGTCCCGGGCCAAAGAACAAAACAGAAAGGAAAAAATTGAGAAACATTAGCTCGTTGCTAAGATGCCAAACAAACCTTGTCAATATAAATGTAATTGCCCTGTCAACCAGCCAGAAGGTCAATCTCGGCGTGTCTGTCAATCGTTTACTCTTTAAGACAGTGCTGACCTTCCGGAACGCTTGGGGGTGGCCCTGGACAAGGGTTAATGCCCTAAGAACTGAGAATGGGCGTCCCAAGCACGTTAGCTTCGTTAGCTTCGTTTGACAGTCAGATCTGGGCTCACGCCAACCAAACCCCTAGGTGGAGTTAGAGGCAGGACGTGACCAGCAGGTAGGAAGCACCCACCCGGTTCACACACACGGGGGACACATCTCAGCAAGCCAGCTCCCCTCACTATCAAACAAAAACCTTGTTGAGTTCACTCCCACTTGTGGGGGCGAGGGTTGGTGTTGATGGATTCTAGAATCACCTGGAAGATGGGCTTCTGAGCCTGCCTACGGGAAGTCACCTTGATTCCATTAACTGTACCAGAAAGAGCAGCTCGCTGTATGCAGTAGCATTTCCTGATTGGGTCTGGGGAATGGGGACAGGGAGCTGAGCGGCAGGGTCTCAGTTAGGGTCCTGCTGCTGTCACCAGACACCATGGCCAAGGCAGCTCTTCAAAGGACAACATCTAATGGGGCTGGCTGTCAGGTTCAGAGGCTCAGTACATTACCATCAAGGTGGGAGTATGGCAGCATCCAGGCAGGCATGGTCCAGGAGGAGCTGAGAGTTGTACATCTTCACCTAGAGACTGGCTTCCAGGCAGCTGGGATGAGGGTCTTAAGCCCACACCCACAGTGACACACCTACTCCAACAAGGCCACGCCTCCGAACAGTGCCACTCCCTGGGCCAAGCACATACAAACCATCACAGGCAGTATGCATTAAGTGCTGTCTCTCGTTTGCAGGGACAGTAGCACCTGTCCCTCAAGGTCCTGCCCTGGGACTTCCACAGCACGGTGGACTGACTAACCTGAACTCTGAGCCACAAGAAACCCTCTCTCCCTCAAGCTGCTTATTATCAACAAAAAAAATGAATCTAAGACAGATGGGTGGTAAGTCTTCCAGATCCCAGGAACAAAATGCATGGTTGCTGAGATGTGCCAGGGCCCGTAGCATTTGTTTTCAATGGGGGCCACTGTTCACAAACGGGACACAAGGCATTTTATATGTTCTCAAAAAGTAGGTCTGCCACACCTCTATTCACGACCAACGAACTAAGGTTCCTTCACAATCCACAAATAAGTACATTTCTCCTCTTGACTTCCTTGGGTTTTGTTTTGTGTTCTGTGGGGCACGATGTGCATGGGGAGACACTTCTGTCTGGTGTCCATCTGTCCTCTCTCGGGACATGTCACCCCAGAGGCCCAATTTCAAAAGTGACTGTCAGAGGAATGGCTTCTCGGGCAAGGGTCACATGATAGCATTCTGTAAGCCTGGTACATAAGGGATGAAGGTGTGTCTCTAAGGTGTGTCTCTCCCTCTGCTCATCCGCAAGCCTTTCCCCAGGACGCCCCTCAAAAAGATCAATAAAACCAGGCAAAGGGAAGTCTGCTTTTCTTAAGATGACGGACCAAGTTGCCAAGACATTCTCTTGGTTTATGAGTAACCACAAACAAGCACAGAGAGACCAGAACGCACAAACAGGAACTATAAACCCCAATTCCCCTGGGTCATGCAGAAGATTCAAGCTGGCTGCTTCTAAACACACTTCACTGTGACCTTTCAGAGTGCAACCTAGTTCCCAGCTAACTAATGATTTCCATAGAGATGGCGGGGTGAATGCAGAGTTTCCTCTATGTTCCAGAAACTCTGAACGCTTAGGAGCCCCGTTGCTATACCACAGTGGGCTAGGTATGGAATCTAAACCAGTTGTCCAGGAAGCTTGTGTTTTGTCCTTAACCTCTTTATAAACAGGAAGCGCTGGCTGAGTATTCTCAAGTGCACAACACCCTAACCCATGAGAGAAGAATGAACGGACTTGGTTTTGGTCCTTGCAACCTTGTCTAAGTGAGAGTCTCCTTCCGACTCCAGCGGGGAGCTTTGGAAGTTAAACGGATGCTGCTTACTTGCTACACTACACTCGAAACGCGGGTGTTTCTCATTTTCCTCCTTCATGTCACCCCTCCCCACCCCCAACCCCACACGCACACCCTTCGGAGGTGGTTGTAAATTAATCTCCCTTGTCGGAATCATAGAGGGTACACGTTCAAAACATAACCAAGCAGAGAGTTCAAAGCGTGCAACTGTCAAAACATGATTTTAACTTCCTTGTTCTGGGGAGGAAAAAAAAAAGCCCTAGTTCATTCTAAGTCAGGAAAATGGGTGAGCTCACAGAGCTGCCAGAGCCCCCTGACCGACCGGGGTCCTCCCACCCTCCTGGCCGCCCTTTCCCGTTCAGCATGCCACATGTTAACATTTCCATCAGTGAAGGCAACTCTGCTGGTCGACAAAGTCTCGCCTTCAGTGCTTGATAAATTAACTTTTTGAAGTTGAGCCTAACAAAAACTTGCAAACCCTCAAACTTTTTAGGTCGGGCAGATCTTATAAGTTACGGTTTTAAACCTCGGCTGTTGCAAGGATACCTGGCCTATTTCAGGACCCCATTCAGGTTTGAGAACCTTGCACTCACTGGTAAGGAGGGGGCTGGGCAGGCTCCTCATTACACCGGAGTCCGCACCTGCCTCCCACTTTATCCGTGGCCTCCTCTACCCCTTCTTCCCTTATGCATGGGCTTATCTGTATCTTCCCACACTTTAAGCTACGAACCCCCACTAAACAAGCGAAGCAAGAGCAGAATTCGGAACTGCAAAGCGGGACTTAAAACGGCATTGCGAAAACGTCTTCAGAGCCAGCGAAGAAGCTTCTTTTACTCTCAAAGAGTCTGCATGATGATGCACTGTGGCCAGCAGTTTGGCCTTTCCGCTTCCACCATTCCTGAGACATCTTTGCCCTTCCTCCCCCCACTTGGGGGGGGGGGATAGCTCACTCTTCTGAGCCCCTCCCCCCAATGCTGGACAGTGTAGCTGCCCAGATGATCCTGTCCTAGGCTGTACCCTGCTCCCCGCGTTCAGGCTTTTCGGGCAGGTTAAGTACAAATGGAAAGAGTACGCCCCGGACATCCAACGGGGATCCCAGGGGCTCAGGCTCAAAGCTGCCACCAGGTCCCATCTCGCTGCCAGCCTCAGTGTCCTGAGAAGGCACGAAACGCCAGGTTCCGGCGCGGCTCACACAGTAGATGGTACCATCCAGGGCAACACAACGAAAGGGCTGGAGGCCTGCGGGTGCGCCTGGAGGCCTCAGGTGTGCCGCACACTGGCTCCACTGCTTGGCCAGGCAATGGTAGCGGAAAACGCTGACCCCGCCACCTGAACCGACTGCAGCCTGAGCGTCACCGCGGCTCCCACACAGGTCAAAGCGATAGAGGAAGCCGTCGAGGGCCACCATGTCGGCAGAGCGTTCTCGGCTGCTACTGCATGGGCACTCGTGCCACTCATCGCGCCGAGGGTCGTACTTGAGCAGGCGGTAGAAGAGCGAGCCCCCGGACACATAGATCTCGCCGTTACAGGTGGCAGCCTCGTGGGCCACTGCGAAGGCGCCCCGGGGAAGCGGGGCCACTGCGGTCCAGCGGTCAGCTCGCGGGTCGTAGCGCTCCACGCTGAGCAAGCACTCGCCACCCACAGCGTACAGGTGGCCGTCCAGGGCCAGCAGCTGCACCTGCGAGCGCGCCTGGCGCAGTGGCCGCACAGTGCTCCAGCAGTCGGTGACCGGGTTATAGCAATACACCTGGTCCGACGGGCGCGCGCGGCCATCGGGACCCGCAGGAGTCACACCGCCCGCCACGAAGAGGTAGTTGAAGAGCACGCAGAGACCGCAGCCACGCGCTGGCGCGCCCTCGGGCAGCCGTGTCAGCTCGCGCCACTCCCCGGCCTCCGCCTGGTAGCAGTAAACGGCCGCGTCCCCGCGCGACTCAGCGTCACCGGACGGGCTCTGCGGTCGACTGCCCGAGCGCTCCCCGGTTGTCCCGAGCGCGGCGGCCAGCAGACAGGCGCGGCCGGTACTCAGGCGGCGCCGCAGCAGCAGATCGCGCTCTGCACCGGACAGGCGGCCGAAGACGGCGGGCTCGCGCAGCACCTCCAGGTAGTGGTCGCTCATGAAGCGGTAGGCGGCGTCGCGCAGCTCGCTCAGCCGCTGCCGCTTGCCTGCGCTCAGCACCTCGTAGCAGTTGTCCAGGCTCAGCTGCGGCGCCACGGCCTCGGTGGCGCGCTGCGCAGCGCCGGGCAGCTGGAGGCGCCGCGCGCCGGCCACCACCTCGGCCACGTTGTCGGGCCGCACGCCCGCCATGCGCCCGCTGTACGCGTCGGCCAGCAGCAGCCGCAGGGCGGTGAAGCTCACGCCTTGCACCCGCAGCACGTCCCGGGACGCGCGCGCGCGGAAGTAGTCGCTGCGCGCCGCCAGCACCGCCTTATGCGCCCGCAACCGGCGACCGGCCACCTCGATGACCAGGTCGGGCTCTCCGTGCGCGGACCCGACCCCGGGCGGCACAGGCACGGGCTCCCCAAGCTCGTCTAAAGACTCGAGCTCCACGGGACGCGCGTGCTCGTGGCGGGAAGAGGGATCCTCCGGCGACGCGGGCTCTTCCGGGCGCGCGCACTCCTCCGGGGACTCTGGGGACGCGGCGCTGCTGACATCCCACTGCGTCTCCACCACACGCAGGTCGCTGCGGAGGGAAGGCGGAGAGGCTTCGGAGCCCTCCGCGGCAGAGGCGCGGGACTGCGGCGGGGAGTCGTCCCCGGAGCTGAAGCACAGTGAGGCGCTGAGACTGCAGGGTGTCTGCGCTGGGGACGCAGCGCCCTCTTCCTCGGCTGGCAGAGGCAGGCTGTCCTCTCCCGGAGTCCTGGCCTCAGTCCCCGGGTAGAGGACGAAAGGCGCCACCGAGTTCTCCATGACCGGGTTGTGTGGTGTGCAGTCGGCCAGCTCAGGAGCTACATATGCCTGGTGGAGGCTGAGCTTTGCCCTGGGGTCTCTGGCAGCACGTACCCTTTCCTTGGCACCGGATCAGATTTCACATCTGTCCACCCCCACCCTGTTCACGCCCCTCCCACCTTGCCCTTCCCACTCTCCTCTCTTGCGAGGAGGACGCGCCCAACTCTCTCTGAACTTTCAAAAGGGGAACCTCAACTCAGGCTATATCCGTTGGGGCGGAGGCGAACCAGCCTGGTGGCAAGGAGGGTTTTGTTCTTTGCTCTTTTTTTTTTTTTTTTTTTTTTTTTCAGTTTGCACGGTCCAACAGCCCTGACAGCCCTGAGCTGAGGCTCCCTTGTGTTGCTCCTTTGGAGAACTGAGGTTAAGTGTGTCTGGTCCACAGCATAGCCTTCCTTGGACTCTATGTGGACCTACTGAGTCACCTTGTATCACAGTACTGTAGACCCAGAACCAACAATTTCTCCATAGGCTGTGGCCACATTTAAATCCTTAGCTTGAGCTCTGTTCTACAGACTCCAGCTGTGAAGCCCAGAATTTAGCTGAAGGGTGTGTCTGAATCTGGGTGGCAGCTTGGCACCCGCACTGATCACCTAGGGAATCACTCCACCTATGGGTTCATGTCTGGAAAGGCAGCTCCTGTGTGTATCCAGGGTTTCCTCGTTTGTCAGCGGAAGCCTCTGCTGCTTCCTTCCACGGCAGGTTCCCGCATCGCTCTCGGCATTCTTGCCCCTGTTTGCAGAAGGAAAGAGGGAAGGTTTGAGTTTCATTGTTGAGTGAAATGCTTTTTTACCCCAGCCCCTCCACCAGGGGCAGATGGCACTCTAGTCCGGTGGCCACGTGTCCGATCATCACCGGAGTGGAGGACAGGAAATACATCATGACTCAGCCTTCCTCCGGGCGCAGGACTAAAAAGAACCCAGTTCTGGCAATAGGTATTACCAAAAGAGACTCCGGCCACAGTGAACCCGATGACGTGGCTAGTTCTGCAAGATGGGAGTAGCCAGCTGTCAGTGTCGAGTTTTAACCCACTAGAATGACGTTCAGAACCAAGACCTCGTGTGGAGGAAGCACAGTGTGGCTACAAAACCTCGCTAACTTTACTAATGCATTGGCAGTCCCCTTGGCTTTTCTGGACAACAATTGGTTCGATTACAAAAAAAAAAAAAAAAAAAAAAAAAAAAACCTGTCAAATATTTGAAATCGTCCTCAGCCAAGGATCCGACCCCGGAGGCTCCACCTGCTACCCCTGTGGTCATCATTGCAATCAGGTCTCGTCCTCAGAGAGGAAATAGCCTGAAGGCAACCAAGGAAGGTGTGGGCGGGTATCAGGACCCCGCAGAGCCCTAGGCGGAGTTCTCCTGCCCTGGCACACACTGGCCTGTGACTCCCTGCCTTGGTGGCAATCTGAGGAGCAGGTTATTGTGGTCCAGTTGTCCTCCAGCATTAAGGAGGGTCAGTGAGGATGGCAGAGCTGACTCAAGCCTGGTGCTTGTGTAGAGAATCGCGCACACACACACACACACACACACACACACACACCGGGCAATGGAGAAGCAGCATCCAGGTGCTTTCCTCACACATCTCATGACCTGCTCTACACACACACACACCATCACACAAGTGCCGATAGGGTTAGGTTTGAATGCCCAGTTCCCAGCTAGTGCTGCTGCTAGAGGTGGCTGTGGACGTCTGAAGAAGCAGGCACGCCCAACCTTCTGACCCTGCGACTGGATGTCGCCATCTACGGAGTTCCTTGGGGAGACCTGCAGAGTCACATTACCCCACCCCCTGAAAGTTCTTTTTAAACCCTCATGTTTGAGGTTATGAATTTGATTTGGGCCACATTCATTGCTGTCCTGAGTATATATGGTCTGTTTAGGAGCTGGGGCTATGGCTCGAGGGTCACAGCCCATCCGTCTCCCACCTAGCTTTCCGCCAGGACATGACAAACCCTGGGCAGGTTGTCACCACCATAGACAAAGCCTCTCCGTCACACCCACCCCATGTAATGGACCATGACCCTTTGCAGCAAGCCCAAACAACACTCTCTTTCCCCCTCTTCCCTTTCTCCCTCTTGCTACCCCGCCCCCTCACTCCGGGTTCCCGCTCGCTCCTGCCCATAGGTTCTTTATTTGTTTCTAGTTACAATGATCGTGAGCCACCACGTGGTTGCTGGGATTTGAACTTATGACCGCCGGAAGAGCAGTCGGTGCTCTTAATCGTTGAGCCATCTCTCCAGCCCCAAAGGACACTCTTCCCTCGTTTATCGGGTATTTGTTATAGTGAGGAAGATAACATAGAAATATGTGCTGCACAGCTTGCCCACCCACACCCGGCAGGCAACTCCAGCCACTCTGCCACTGATGTTCACCGTGGAACTTGGAGCCGGTCGGTTCCCTCCATGCCAGATCTTTCACATGGTATTTCCCCTCCCCTCCCCCACTCCCAGTGCACTGCAGTAAGAGCCTTCAGAGATGTAACATTAAGGGAGTCTGGGATCCTGAAACCTTGGGTCAGAAGACTCCAAGGAGGAGGACACGGGTCGTGATGTTCTCTGGTTGATCTGTGACCACCCCAGCGAAGCCTCCGCCCAGCTCCGTCAGTCCAGGGGACAGAGGGACTTGCTGGCCCATAGCAATGAGGATGTGGGGGCGACTACGAACACAGGGAGGTACACCAGCACCCCAAAGGTTGTCGAGCTCTTCCCCTGGGTTTAGCCACTGAAGGAAACTGTAGTCAGAAGCAGGACATGCGGTGTATCCGTGTGGAAATGTCTGGAAGCTTCACTATATGAGACAGAAGCTGGGCTAGCTTCTCCGGCTGGCCCACTCTTTCCACTGCCTCTGGGAGAGAGAGCAGACCATCAACCTTGTTTTCTGATCCAGGAAGTGGTCTCAGAAAGACCCGGTGCCCTGGCTTGACGGTCCCTGGGATGTGCAGATGATAAGCCCATGGTATCTCTATGTCCCTTCGCAGCCTGGGAGGGGAGCCGAGCAGCAGAAGACGCTAAAAGGGAAGCTTGGGATCAGCTGTTTAAATAGAAAGTACAAAGCCTGTGAGAAGGTTCAATAAGTGAGCAGAGTCTGTATGCTGAAGCTATGCTAAGGCGGTGTATGGTCTGGCCCACACCTATGGGGCCTGTCTCTGTTCTCTAGGCCGGGGATTGAACTGATTCCAGCTCCTCCTACTTGTTCAGGGAAAGGAAACTCAGTTACCCCCAAAAGCATGCTCTATTACCACATGTTCTTAACACCTATGATGGTTTGTATATGCATGGCCCAGGGAGTGGCACTATTAGGAGGTGTGACCCTGTTGGAATAGGTGTGCCGCTGTGGGTGTGGTCTTTAAGACCCTCACCCTAGCTGCCTGGAAGCTGGTATTCTGCTAGCAGCCTTCAGATGAAGATGCAGAACTCTCAGCTCCTCCTGCACCATGCCTGTGTGGACACTGCCATGCATCCTGCCTTGATAATGGACTGAACCTCTGAACCTGTAAGCCAGCCCCAATTAAATGTTGTCCTTGTAAGAGTTGCCTTGGTCATGGTGTCTGTTCACAGCAGTAAAACCCTAAGACAGTGCCCTTAGTCCCAACACACACACACACACACACACCACCACCACCACCACCACCACCACCACCACCACCACCACCACCATCATGCCTTGTGGACGTGCATTTCCAGAGCATGGCTTTAACAGTATCACACTGAATCCCTCGGTGTCCCATGCCGCCCTCGGACAGACGGCAGGGTGGGTGGGCTGAGTCCTGTGGTCTGAGCATGACACAGCTGTGGCCTCACTCTGCTCCCTCCTCAAGCAAGAACCCAACACCCCGCCACCGCCCCCGTCACCTGGGGTCAGCCAGCAGCACGAGCCCTACGAACGCAGCAAAACTTGTCAACCACACCCGTACGAAGCCGTCTCTGAACAGGCTCCGAGCAACCTGCTGATCACGCTGTCCCGCACCTGAGCGGGACACACTTCAGAACTCGCGTTACCTCAGCTGGGAGCTCAGGTTGGCTGCACAGCTCTCCATCTCAAAGAAGAGTTGGGGTCGTCGAACTTCCCCATAGGAACAAGGCACCCATTCCAGAGGCTTAACCTGGAAACAGAGCGGCCAAACCAGTGGCCCCAGGTACGGCTTCCTGACAGCCTGTCTGTGGGAGAGTGATTGAGCTCTCTGACACTGGTGCGAACCCACTTCCCTCCTGTTCTCGTGTAGAGAGAGCCACATTCAGGGAAGCAATGTTAGCTGTTCAATTGGAATAGCCATGTTGATATCAGAGTATTAACTGGAAGCTACACCGGCCTTAAGAAGTTATGAAAGTTTAAGCAAACAATACAGAAAAAGACTCAGACAGCTGTAGCTCTGCTAAGGCCATTCCCATGAAATTCTAAACCAGACGGAGGTTTGGAAGTGGAAATTTCCCTGCTTTGTGGTTGGCTCTGGGCTGAGGAATTCCTTGGAGTCCCCTGCAGGGCGCCCTTACTACTATGGTACAGTAATTGAAGCTCTCCAAGCTTGCCCTTGACCCTACGACAGACTCCCCACAAGGAGGCAACTTGTCCAGGAAGGAGCTGCAGAAGCAGGGGAGAACGGGTGGTAAAGAAAGCCTCCTTTTAACACTCCTCCACTGTTGGTGGGACTGCAAGATGGTACAACCGCTCTGGAAATCAGTCTGGCAGTTCCTCAGAAAATTGGGCATGACACGTCCAGAGGACCCTGTCATACCACTCCTGGGCATATACCCAGAGGATTCCCCTGCATACAATAAAGACACATGCTCCACTATGTTCATAGCAGCCTTATTTATAATAGCCAGAAGTTGGAAGGAGCCCAGATCTCCCTCAAAGGAGGAATGGATACAGAAAATGTGGCATATTTATACAAAGGAATACTACTCAGCAATTAAAAATAATGAATTCATGCAATTTGTAGGCAAATGCAATTTGTTGGATCTGGAAAATATCATCCTAAGTGAGTTAACCCAATCACAAAAGAATACACATGAAATGCAATCACTGATAAGTGGATATTAATGAGCCCGGAAGCTCTGAATACTCAAGGCACAATTAGCAAGTCAAAAGATTCCCAAGAAGAAGGAAGGAGAGGACCCTGGTCCTGAAAGGACTGGATCCAGTTTTGTAGGAGAGTACCAGAACAGAACAGAGAAATGGTGGGGTGGTGATTGGGGAATGGGGGAGGGAGGAAGGGGGAAGACATATGGGACATATGGTGAGGGGGGAACTGGGAAAGGGGAAAGCCTTCGGAATGTAAACAAAGAATATAGAAAATTAAAAAAAAAAAAAAAAGGAAAGCCTCCTTTTACCAAGTCAGGAAATCATGCACAATAGCAAGACTTAATGATCTATAATTTGCACGCCATTTTCCCCAGGAGGACATGACCTTCCAGACCCCAAAAGTTCGTAAACGACATCAAGTCTCTGTTTCTTCACTTATTTACCATGTATATGAGTCAAAAAACCAGATTGTGTGTGACTGCCAAGTGTGGACGCTGGGCTGTATGTTTAATATGGGCATCAGCTTATTCCAAATTAAATGCCAGGCTTCACTAGAATGCCAGCTGTTTTTTTTTAAAAAAAATCCTTTCGGTTTATTACAGCCAACTCACTTTAAGTTTGTTGGTGGACTTACAAACCTGAGGCAAACGTCAATGAAAGGATGTAGTTAAAGACAAACCTCCGCTGTATCTCTCCCACATCGTGCCTGCGTCCCCCACCCCCACCCCGCCTCACCTACAGGACCACTGGCTTCCTGGGAAAAGTGTCTTTGCTCCCCATACCCAGTGCTTCATAGTCAGGAGCCAATAAATGCCACCCGATTCTTTAGGCCAGCCAATGCAGGACGGTATCTTTCCATGCGCTGCACATTTTCCCCTCCACCCACCAGCACCCACCAGAGCCTTCCCTGTTGCAGCAGCTCTTGAGATCGTGTGTGCCCGCAAGCTCAAGATGGTGGCCAGGCAAGGATGCTGAGGTGTGTGTGTGTGTCTGTGCAGGCAGCTCTGCTTGGCAAGCTTCATTCTCCTGTAAGCCAAACTTCTTCTCCCTTAGTAAGCTCGTGTCCCATGGTACCCGTGCCCATGACAGCCGTCCTCAGGTGCGACAGCAGGAGGATGCTGATGCAGGATCGTTTTAGCCCCGTGTGGTCCTGAGGATACGCATTTCCATCTCACTCGTGAAAACGTGACATTCAGGAAGGGGAAGATCACTGTCACCGGTGCATCCCCGGCAAGGAGCTGAACGAACGAGTGTCAACTGTTGTGTGAGGCTAAGGTTACAGAGGCCGCGTTCAAATACAGCAGCCCATCACCGTCAGCCCCCTGTTCCCCTCACAGTTCCTGTAAAGAAATGACAGGCACCACGCTCTGAATTCCCTTGAGCCTGTAATCCTGGCTCTCCAAAAGGAAGCTAACCAAGCTCCCTGTACTGCCAGGGCCACCCGTGGCTTATTCACATCCAATAGACATAGCAATCAGGAGTCACCTCAACAACAAGGGCGTGCTGTGGGCTGCCCATCGGCTGCACGACATAGGACCCTCACGCGCTCTGAAACCTCTGAGAGGCCCCTTGTTGGACGCACAGGTCTGGACATTTTATACACCCTGCCATACTGTAGGTCTATGACATGAATAGCTAATACATCTCTTACTCAAAAGGACAAGCCACTTCAGTATGTACTCCACCCCCAGGACCCTGAAATCTGACACCTTTCATTAATGAGGGATATAAAAAAATTAGCTCATAAGGCACCCATATAAAAATGTCCCGAAGTATACAACGCACAACACACCTTGTGATGTATGAGAGAGACAACAGGCCTCTCACAGGGTTGGTGGCCGTGCTGGTAAAGCAGAACTCAGCCTCTTTGGATAACTGCACTGAGTCCTCCTGTTTTTACCTCCCCTGAGACAGGATTGCACTCTACAGACCGTGCTGACCTTTACCCTGCCACACAGCCTTGCCTGGCTTCAAGCTAGAGACCCACCCGCTTCCCTCGTGCTGGGATTTACAGGTGTGCGCCATCACGCCCAGTGGGTTTCCATATTCAGAGAAATAAACCTCTTTTTTTTTTTTTTTTTTTTTTTTTGTAATCATACAACTTGTGGATTTTAGAGCATAAAAGCCACATCTTGAAAGTCTCAGATGTATAAAAACTGGGACAGTGAAGTTTGGTAGTAGCTTTGGTCTTTGTGAAGTTTTTCCATCAAAAAAGCACCCACGCTTAGATTCCTCTCCCAAATGCTCCTTCCGCCCTTCCCTCAGCTCTGACACCACCATCCAAGCTCGCATGGGTTTCTCGGCTGCCCCTGCACCCCCAGCCTGGCCGCAGTCAGCGAAGAGCAACTGACAGTTATCTCCCTGAATGCAGGAAACACCCCAAAGCCAAGAAACAGGAAGCTCAACTCCTTCTATACAAGGGAGGAGGCTGGTGGTTGGGGTAGGGGCTCTTCTCCAGCTTTCTGATGTATTGGCCGGGGCCAAGGCTGGGATTCTCAGAGGCTCACAGGTACAGCTGAACTCCAAGGACGTCAGCATTCTCTGAGAAGGTATGTTGCCGAGAGCACTTTTCAAAGGGGGGATGGCTTTAAAGCCAATCACTGTGGACAGAGTCTTCAGGATCTACAGGTGCGCCTCTCTGTTCACGAGGCAGAGCTGGTGTGGTGCTGCCTAAGTGTGTCTAGGGCACTCCTGCTGCCGTTCCACAAGCCTTGCACGTCTGTTGCTTGTGAGCGGGGACTCCAGGGAGTTGACATCCCGACTGGTTATTCTCAGCTCCAGGCTAGAAGCACTGAAGCTAGTGGGTTCCGCTCTCTTACTGTCACTTTGGGGAAGAATATCGCCCCTAGCAAATGTTCCTTTGGCCCCGATGGAATGACAGTCACAGAACTACGTTATGGCAAGCTTGGTGCAGACCTTGAGGTCACAAGAGGCTTGGGGATAGGCTTAGGACGGCACCGAAGACAGCATTGGCCCCAGTAGGCTTGAAGCTGGACTAAGAGAATACTTTCCCTGGTTCGTGTGTGTGTGTGTGTGTGTGTGTGTGTGTGTGTGTGTGTGTTATAACTTAACATGCAAGTAAAAAGATCTAAGAAGTGGAAAGCAAAAGCAGGAGAGAACTAGACTGGGCCCGGTCCCAAACCTGCTTTATCCGGCTCGCAGGCATCTGAGGTCTGGGCGCTGCGTACCACCAGCACCCATCAGGTACGCTCTCACAGCTGTGGCTCCCAGCACAACCACGCAGGGGACCGGCAGAACAGCTACTACAGTCTTCAGAGACAAGAAATGTTCTGTGCTCAGAGATGTTAGGTGCATGGTCTCCAAGGATGGGACAAAGCCCAGCAGTGGCTCCACGATTGTCCCCGCACAGTCCGCGGGTGGCCTTGGAGAGGACAGCTGAGATCACAGTTGGCATTCCCAGTCCTTAGTTACCAAGCCCATGTGAGCTAACTCATGACACTGGTTGCGGTGTTTAAAGGTTTGCACACAGTCACAGACTCCAGCCCCACTATGCTTTAACCCTGGAATTTGCACTGTGATGTAGGGTCAGTCCACACTGGGTAATAGAGAAAAGGCAAGATTTCCTCCCCGGGACCCTTGACTGTCACCAGATGAGAGCTGTTCGGAGGGATCTGAAGTATCACTTAGAGAGATTGTGATTTCACTGATCCAGTTGGACATCAGGTCCTGAGATAATAATAGATGGAACAATCTGTTTCCTCCATCCGATTGTGGATGTTTTAATATCCAAGTATCCTGAGACATACACAGGGATTAGCTTCACAACCTACGGGATCCATCTTTACTGTGATGAGACGGAGTACCACACTTGGAAGCAGATGGGGGTAAAGACCAACACTCAAGGATGGGATTGTTCAAACCCGGTGTACAGAGCAAACCCACCGGAATCAGACTTGTATTATTGACAGAAAGGGGTTGGAATTAAAAGCTCGTTCACTCAGAGCCTCTGCAGGTCAGAGGACTCAAGCTGTGCTCCCTCCTGCCACATGAGAACACGTGCCCAGACGCAGACAGAATATCCTGATAAAAGCTGGAGAAACACAAAGCACAAACTCTCAGAATCGCTAAGACCTGGGGAGAAGGTGCACGGACGGAAAGTCTACCTCACATTTATAGCTGGGACCTCCGATCCCTGGCAGTGCCTGGGTCAGCCTGATTGTCAGCCCTTCTGTGAACCCCAAATCAAAACTGTTTCACCAATGACAGGTCATAGTGTCATAGGGACCAGCGGGGCTGATGAACCTGCCGCTTTTCCAACCATCCGCTCAGGTTCCGACTGATGCTTCAGCACTGGAAAACACTTGCTAGCAGTGATCCACAGACGCGCCTGAGCACCTGCCACGTGCTGGCTACAGAGGAAGGAGCACCAGAACGGGACAAGACATCAGTTAGTCCTCAGGACTGTATCAGGAGGAGACAAACAGAGCCAGCACGCGTTCCAATAGAATCAGACGCCATGATCAGCTAAGAGGGGACATAAAACCTAGGACGCCATGACAGAACCTGACTTCGGGGCCAGGGGGTGCTCTCAGAGGATATGAAATTTACTCTGGAGCCAGAGGACGCCTCCGGGGTGGGGTTGGGGGTAGGGGTGTAAGGCCTTTGGGAGTTGAATCTGGATCCCCAGGAGAGTGGCAAATGGAAATGTAGGGAACCCCGGCAGCTAGTGGGACAGCAGGATCTTGAGCGGCCACAGAGTTCTGTTACCTTGGACCATCCATGGCTTTTAAAGAAGAAAACCAGCCCATGATATGAGGGGGCGGGGTGCCTGCTTTGTCCTTTCAGATGTGGATAAAAGATAAAAGATTTTGATTCTTGAGCTGGGCGTGGTGGCGCACACCTGTAATCCCAGCACTTGGGAGGCAGAGGCAGGCGGATTTCTGAGTTCGAGACCAGCCTGGTCTACAGAGTGAGTTCCAGGACAGCCAGGACTACACAGAGAAACCCTGTCTCGAAAAACCAAAATAAATAAATAAATAAAAAATAAAATAAAATAAATAAATAAATAAAAACTTAAAAAACGACTTAAAGATTTTGATTCTTATTTTGCAACAGTGCTAACCTCACCTTCAAATCCATGAACTGAAATCTGTACAAGCCATGCCATCTGAATCCCACAAATGCAAGCCTGACTTTTTAAAGCTTTCTGGATGTCAGTCTATAATGTCATTTACACACTTTATAAAATATAAAAGTAAAAAATAAAAAATAAAAAATAAATATAAAAGTGCTGCCTACCACTTATAAAGAGGAAAACACAGGAAGGAGGGTGGGCTGGGTCTTTTGTGCAGCATGCCCTTGTGAAGTACAGGGGCGTTTCCTCCAGCGTTGTGCTGTGGGGTTTCTCAGAACGGGTGAACATCAAAGGCCCAACAATAACGTTCAATTCCAGAAACGGGAGTGCTTCCTTTCTTGACAACTTGCTCTTTATTCAAAGTCTTTTAGTTTATAATCTGTTGCTCTGAATACGTCAGTGGGAGACTTTCCAGTGGAGTGAGCCGGCCTACGCTAAACGCAAGGTGCAAAATCCCAGACAAAGTAAGATTGTCACCAGGCAACAGGACTCGGTTGGATTCCATGTTCTTGAGCCTGACAGGTGAGAGACTGACGCAGTTAATCGTGTTCTGGGCAAACGAAACACAGGAAATCGAAATGAAACACAGAAATCATCAGGGTGTGATTTCTGAGGTTCTAAGCTCGTGGGTTTGTAGCAGTTAAACTTGGGCAAGGTCACACGGTGGCAACAGGATGAGGGGCTGCCCAAGCCCAGGCCGGTCCCAAAACCGTGTCTTCTAGTCAGAGTGGCAGAATACACAGCTGGGGCAAACTTAAACCAGCCCGGAGCCCCCCAGCCAGCCTCCAGCTTCATAGCTCTTCCCACCCACTGTGCCTGCATCATGAGAACGGTCTGCTCCGCTCTCAAACAGAGGATGTTATTGAACCCGAGCTTCCTGCTCAGCCTGAAGGGCAAGGGTTAACTGCTTCGGGTCCAGAGGGGAAACCTGAGTCTTTTCATCACAGTTGGTGCGCAAAGCCACACTTCCTGTTTGGATGTCAGGAAGGGGGAGGCTGAAACTGATAAAAGATTCAATAGGAAGACAGAGCTGGGGCACCTGCCGTGGTCACATGAAAGTCTAGGTAACCAGGTGTTCTGCTGGGTGTGAAGCAGGACAGCGCTGAACAGCTTCACTGCACACCTTAACCATTGCTGTGGATGAGGATACCAGAATCTGTGGTCTGCTGGGAAAGAGCAAGAAAGCTACTTCCTGTCCCAAGGCAGATGCGAAATCCTCCTACAGTCAGGCCCTGAGATGAACTTGGACCAGGAGTTCCAGATGTTTCCACCCTCGCCGGCTTCTCAGGGGTGGCCCTCCTTCATCTTTATTTCGTTTTTTTCCTGACGTGCAGGTTTGAAGGGAGCTGCCTCCCTAGATCATTCAGGAGCCCCCACGTGGGCCAGGACCTTGGCAAGACCCCCTGGCCATCCTGGAATGGTGAGGCTGCATGTCTGCCGTGACTGGTGTGGCCTTGGAGAGCTGACACGGGAGGCCTCGCCTCACACTCCAGAACCGATACCCTCTGGGAGCTGGAAACTTCCCAAGCGTACCAGACAAAGGTAAAGAGTAGCTGTTTTACAGCCTCGGCACAGGGTCCCGAGGGGACTATGCAGTTAGGATTACCTCCCATTGGGGTCGGAGGTCACGTGGGTGGCAGTCCACTACCCTTACAGCTCTCGCTGGTAGCCTGCCTATAGACATTAACACCTTCTCTCTGAGAGGGCCTAAAAGCACTTTTCGTTTAAACAGGAACTTCCCAAAGCCTGAGAGCATATTCTGGGCACTCCTAAGAACATCATTCTTTATCAAATAGCAGCAGAGAAGGCAGCAAGATAGACACCACGTGGAACAGGCTGAGTCTTAAGGTAGAGTTCTAGGTGTCCCTCTCCTTTGGGACAGGGAGGACACAGAAATCAACCAAGGCAAGCGGTGGTCTCCAGCAGGTCCCTGCTAGCTCTGGGCACCCTGCCATGCCAGCTGCCTGCTGTCAACCTTCCAAACAACACCTGGCTCCAAGAAGAACACTGCCTGCCTGATAAACCCATCTCTGTATTATTACTGTTGTTGCTATTTGCACTGGGTAGTTTTATGTCAGCTCGACATATGCTACAATCATCAGAGGAAGGAACTTCAACTGAGACTGTGCCTCTGTAAGACCAGGGTGTAGGCAACCCTTTAGGGCATTTTCGTCATTAATAATTGGTGGAAAGGACCCAGCCCATTGGGGATGGTGGCCCTGGGTTCTATAAGAAAGCAGGCTGTGTGAGTCATGGGAAGAAGCCAGTAAGCAGCACCCCTCCACGGCCTCTGTATGAGCTTCTGCCCCAAGGTTCCTGTCTCTTGAGCTCCTGCCCTAACATCTTCAATGATGAATAAGTGATGTGGGGTGTAAGTCAGATAAGTCCCTTCCCTCCCCCAAGTCTCTTGGGATCATGATGTTTTCTACCGAGGCAGCAGTTGCCCTGATTAAGACTACTGTTCTAAGTACCGTCATTACATATGCATCTGCAGCTCCAAGTGCCTTTGACTGTCTGTAAAGGTCCCGAGATAGCTTGTTTCACTGGACATAAGCACAGCCACCCACGGTCCCGTGCATCCTTTCACAGGGTAGAACTCTCTGCCCCTTACTTCATGCATTATCCTTAGACATAGCATTAGTTGAATCTTATCTGGAATAGAGCTGCCATGTGCTTTTTTTCTTTTTTTTTCTTTTTTTTTTTTAGAGACTTTAACAGATGTTATGCACGAGGTGAGTGTTAGTGGGTAAGATTTCCTCTCCTTTGGTGTTTGGTGGTTGGAGGTTCTGGTTATCTTAGCCTTCTCTTTGTGTTCTTCCTTAAACTCCAGTGTTTAGCAAGTCTACTGTGTCTGCTCTGTCTCTGAGTCGGGCTCTGAAAACCAGGGAAGAGAAGCCCAGGGCTCTGTGGCTCTTTTCCAGTAGAGCTGGCGGAAAACTGTAAACCCTGTGCTGGCAGCGGCCTTGCAGAAGCCTGAGTAAAGGAAGCACTTCAGAAGGATGGGGTGTGTGAGTGGGGCATGGATTCCCCAGAGACCGCTGGAAACTCTGGGCATTTTGAGACAATGGGAAACTGGATGGGGTGAGAGGCAGCCAGCTCCCACTGAAGGAGAGAGGTGCAGCACAAGATGACGCCGCGTGCTAGGCTCTGGTGGTACTGTGGGGCACGGCAGAGGCGCTGCTAGCTCGTGCCTGGTTATCTCAGGGTAGCTGTGAGAAGGAGGCCTTTCTGCCTCTCGGTTCCCTTCCCACCAAGAGATGGGGAAATGACCTCGACTGTGATCATTCCTGCAGGCGTGCCACACTCTCTGTACAATTTGGTCCGACTCCAGGCTACTGCAACCTGGAGCACTTTTGAGACAAGACTAGCACAAGTCAACTGAGTCAATCCAGATGCCCTCTGTTCTCTGAGGAGCGCCTTCCCTGGCCAGTCCACAGCTTAGGAGAAGGAGACGGAGGTGTCTGAGGGAGAGAGAACCTAGGCTCCAGGCACACACTGCGCCGCCAGCTCTTTTTGTGGTACGATAACCCACTTCCTGGAACTGTAACTAAACACCTGAGCTGGGAAGTTTTATAAAACATAGAAAGTTATTCATCTCTGAGGATGGGGAAGGACATGGCACTGGCCGGTCTGCATGGCTTCTGGCACGGCTCTTGGTGCTGCTTCAAGGAACGGCCAAAAGCACAAGGGCGAGTGATGCTTACGCAAGACAAACAGATGTGAAGGGCACACTCAGGATGAACCAAGCCCGCCAGCGCTTGCAGGGGAGCAGCACCAACCTCCAAGTGACCAAGCACGTGCCGTCAGGAACCAAGCCTCTAGGACAGCCTTTCAGGAGAGACTTTACACCCAAACCGTAACCGCGTTCGTGCCTCAATATGAGTACTGGAGAACAGCCACATTGAAAGCTCAGGACCTGGAGCCCCTGCCTGCTGAGCTGCCCCCTGCCAGCGGGGGCTTTGTCAAGGGTCATCTTCACTGTCAACCTGACTGGATTTGGAATCATCCTGAAGACGGGAAGAGCCTCCCTGGATGTGGGAGGCACCGTCTTTGTGTTAAAATTGAAGAAAGCCTGTCAGACAGCGACATTTATCCGCTCGCTGCTTCTGGACTGAATGCGACCCAGGCAGTCAGATCAAATCCTGAGCCGGAATAAATCCCTCTCCCCTTAGACTGCCTGGCAGGTATTTTGTCACAGCACCAGTCTCTCTCTGCCTGTCTGTCTCTCTTGCACACACACACAAACACTTGCACGCATGTGCACACTTGCATGCACACACAAGCACTTGCACACACATATACATATGCACATTCACACACACACACACACACACACACTCTCTCTCTCTCTCACACACAAACACACACACACTCACAAGGGTGCACATACACTTGCACATAAACACTCATGCCCCATGGCTGTTTGAAGAATGCTGACAAGATCAACAATGACCCTATATTGTACCCACTGCGGTGCCTGTGAGTGTCGGGCAAACATCTTCCCTTTTTGATGGATAGGCCCTCAAATGAATAGGAAGTGGTCCTATTGCAGACTGGGGCCCAAGGCAGCTCCTTCACCCAGGAACACGACTTAAACTCTGACCCCCACAAGAGTGTGAGGGATTGAGATTTTCTACCCTTGTCTCGGGGTGGTGGTGGGGGTTGAATTGGCAGCTGGAGGACACCTCTTAGGTGTGACCCACTCGGTACTCTCCTGGGGTATGAGATGACAGAGCTCCATCTCCTCCTCCAGTCAGCAGGCCGGGACTGTGGTGAAGATGACACTGTGACTTTAAAGGCCCCTCGGGAAAGGGGGCACAGCTTCCTTCCGAGGGACTCTTTCTGAGGATGCGCTCCTCACAGCCCACCATTTACCAGAGAGGCTGATGGACAGACATAACCAAGAGGCCCAGCTGCCCCTGTCCAGCCATGCCAGAAGAGAATAGCAGCCTTCCGTGACGCAAGCCCTGCCTTTCTGCTGCCACATCTGGCGCCGATTGGCGGGCATGCCACCCCTGAGGCTGCAGGACCGAAAGCAAAATGAATGAGTGCTATTGTTCAAGGCACCCGCGAGTTTTCTCAGCCACTAGGACCTGAACAGGAGTCGTGGTGCTAGCACTTCCTATGGGGGGAAGTAAACGGAGGCTCGGTCTCACGGGGATGTGTGTTTTAAATGGTTGCACTGACCTGTGCATCTAAAAGCGTATCCAATCTTGTGTAAAGACTGCCACAGCAGCAAAAGCTGAAGGTGGCTCAGAGATCGCAGATGCAGTAAAGACAGACGCCAAGGCTGCGTGGCTGGCTCTAAGACTTCTTAGCTAAAACATGGACACCAAACATCCTGCAAGGCTTTTTATTTATGCAACATCTTACCCACCCACACCGTCCAACTTCAGGATTTCCCTTTGACGCGGGATCTCAATTCTGTAAAACAGAGTCACATGCAACTCCACCCAACCCCCCCCCACATACCCCCCTCACCCCCGATGTCCAGCTTCCATCAATGTCTATGAACTGAAATGAAACCACAGACCCAAGGCAGGCTCTCCTGGGGTTCCTCTCAGACCTTCTCTAGTGATCTGTTTCATACCACAGGGCCTTTGCACATGAAGCCAACTGTCAATGCCCCATGCCACACACCCTTGCCACACAAGGAGCCTCCGTTATATATACTTATGGGATGTATACACTCCCTTCAGAGATGTATGGGAAGGAAATGCTTCATACCTCTCTCTGGTTTTGAGTCTAATATGCACAGATAGGGAGACCAGGTCTGTTACCCAGAATTCTGTACCTAGCACCAAAACTCGCAGCAGACATCAACAAACATCACTGAACAGTACTGCCAGGACTCCGACTCTGGGTACCTTCCGTTGCCAAGGCAATATTTAATTATGATACTATGTCTAGCAGGAGCCAGAATGTTTCCAAAGTGTAAACTCCTAGAAGTTTGCATTTTATTATAAAAGTTGCTCCCTGTACGCGTTCTCCAAACACTTGCTGGTACTAACACTCGCGGCGCATAACCACAATAATTTCAAGAGAAACGCTAGAAACCAAGGCTGTCAGTGAGACAGCCAGTCCATGGCTTCCAGAACAGGGCAAACATCTCTGGATTACAGGGACTCATGGGAGGCTGGGCTGGTTTCCACGGGAGGCAGCCTGCTCTGCTCCACACAGTCCTGACTTCCAGCTGACACAGTCTGTTCTGACCACTGCCTCGATGCAGGGCGGTCCAGAGAATCAGCGCCACTGCCTAAGTGGATCCAGATTTGCACCGAGCTGTTATTACACAGTAATCTGTGCCCTGGTGTTTAGGAAACATCTGAAATATGAGCCTCGATGGAGCCCTGGCAAAGGGAGACTCCAGGCGCTGCAAGGGGAGAGACGACATCGGTCCCTTTGTTCATGCTGGGACTGTACTGGGCATACCCCATCAGAGACCACGACCGCGGGGGAACAGAGTGGTGACATGACCCAGCCTGTGACCCACAGATCTAGACGCAGGGCATAATGGCCCCCAAAATGGTGTTGCTGGGAAGGGCTTGTTCAGAAAGACACATTTAATGCTTTCTCCCTCCTCTTAAACCAGAGATGACCTTACATACTTCGAACAAAACATTTTAAGTATTTCTCCTCTGTATTTTTGTAATGATACGATGAGCCATTTCTCATAGTTGATATGAAAAGCTCTGAAGACTTTTTATCTCATCGGAACCTTAGCTGAGTTACATCAGAAGGGAGCTGTGGAGCGCCTAGTCAGTCAGTGTGGGGAGGCTGGCTTTTCCGGCAACTCTGATACCCAGGAAAGCTCCCTTCTGCCTGGCAGGGCTTGCAGGGGGGGAGGGAGTGGGGGGTATCTAATAATAGGAACCGCTCAGGATGAAAGGTTTAAGGGCGCCATTGACAGCCGTGGGGGGTTACTAATTAGAGACTGAGTAACTGTGATTCAGTGGGAAGGAATGGGGGGCTGGGAACCCACGGGGAACCAAGGACTCTTCCCTCGGTGCTGAAATGTGCTGGGAACTTCAAGTGAGAGGAAGGATAGGGGCTCATTTTGCCTATCTCTGGAAAAGACTCTAGCAGAGGGGAAAAGAAGTCGTTCTTTAAGAGAGCTAAATAACGTTGGAGAGAAACCCCTCCTGTCTAATGCTACAGGTGCAGCGAGGGCCAACCGAGAGGAACTCGGCGGGACCCGCCCCCGCCGCCCTGAAGGGGGTTGTCCCAGCCACACAGCGGGGCTGGCTAGGTTCCAGGGGGTTTGGGCTCCACTCCCAGCCTCTTCCCGGGATGAAGGCGAGCCGCACACTCAGTCCTAATTTAAATGCAGCGCGCTTTCCTCCTCCCACCCCCTCCCCACCGTGCTGTCAGGCACGTACCCGCGGAGGCCACCAGGCATCCCCGACCCGCCGTCTGGCTCTAAGAGCCGAGGCTCCCCGTACGAATACTGTAGCTGTGCGGTGGCCCACGCGTCCCGCAGACTACCCGTGGCGTCAAGGGACAGCCTAGGGGGTCCCCGCCTGGGTCCGCCAAATCATGTCGACATTCCGAGCCAGCGCCCAGACCCTGAGCCCCCCAATAAAGAATCCAGAGCCACAAGCAGCTGGAGGGGAGCGGCCGGACCCATTCCAGGGAGTGGCCCGCGCGGGCGACTCACTGTCGCCTGTCATCCTCCCACGCCCCGCCCGGTGCTTGTCTTGGAGTAACCCGGTCCGCCGAACCCCGAGCTAGTCCCCCACTTCTCTCCAAGAGCAGCGTTCCAGCCTACCACCCGCCAAGGTCCCTCCATCCTCCCGGAGTCCCGCAGGCCGCGCCCGGGCCCCTACCTCACTGCTCGCCGCTCGCCGCTCTCCCTCCACCCCTGCAACCCACCCGAGCCCAGGACACGCAGCCTGGCCGGGGGGCGTGGGGTGTGCGACACGCATGCGCACGGGACCACTCGCGCGCACCTGTGCGAGCGCCCCCGGGGCGAGCGAACCTTCCACGCACCTGTGCGAGCGCTGCGATTCTGTGCGCTTTCCCGACGCCGGGAGCGCGCCGGGCTCCTCCGCACGCGCGCCAACCAACGGCTTGGCAGCGGCCGATTACTCCTGCGTGTGCCCTGCGCTTAGAGGGAGCGCGAGCTGGGAGGCCGCCCACGGCCCGGGCGCTCGTGCCCCTCGCGGTCCCCGCCCGCCGCCTCCCGCTTGGGGGTCCGCCGGCAGGGGCTGCAGCTGAGCCAGCCCTCTGTGAATCTAGTGCGCACACAGTGCCCCGCGCCTGCCCGCAGCAGCTCCTGCGTCTCCGCACTTAACCCATTCCAGACCGAGTGAGCAGAGGCTGGGAGCTCGCTCTTGGTGGCCTCTGGCCTTGGCAACAGCTCCGTGGCGCACAGGGTACCTCCAGTAAAAAGACCCCGCTGCACCCAGCGGGCATGACCTGTTGAGCCCTCCCCAAACCCAAAAGCACCAGAAACAGGTGTCCGTCCGGGAGTTTTGCCACACCTAGGGCCCTCTTGGCTATTTGACCTCCAGCATTACATACTAGTCCCTCTGAGCATCTGTAAGAAGCGATGCCACACATAGTAATTAAAAATCTATTGCCGGGCATGCCAATAGAGTCTAGAATCTTAAGAAAGTTCGGGATAGTGAAGCGGACCAACCGGTTGGTGGATATTTCCTGTTGTCTAGACAGGCCTTCCCCTCTTATGTGGGCAGCCTAGAGTAACATGAGGGGTACTTGTCAAATCAGGGTTGGTCCTGAGGGTAAATGCTTCTTTTAACAGCTTTATGCAAATTGCCAAGGGCCAGATTTCAGAGAAGAGAGGACTTGAACATTCTCGGCTTTGATATTCTCCCGCAATTTATACCACCAGTCCTCTGCGTTCAACACCAAAGCTGTAAAGGCCCTTCCTTCTGGTTCAGCAGCTAAGCATCAACCCGGACAGAAAGCTACAAACCGCTGGAATCACTCCTTCCATTACTGATGATTACAATAGAAGTAGGCCATCTTGGGGCCGAGATCATTTTCATCGCGTTTTATTACTAATCTCAGATTGTCCTCAAATATGTGAGTCTTGAGGTCTCTTAGTGTGCCTCCACTTACTCCGGGAGAGTGGAAAGGTAGAAGGTGGACCAGGATACGGCCTCAGGGCTTTCTCCATCATCCTGACTCTAGATGCTGATGGATCAGTTTTCCTTCTCCATCACTTTAGGCTCCTACATAGGGCCAGGTATGATTTACAGACCTACCTCACCCCAATTCAATTCAAACGGATTTTTTGTTTTTGTTTGTTTGTTTGTTTGTTTTGGTTTTTTGAATCAGGGTTTCTCTGTATAGTTCCGGCTGTCCTGGAACTCACTCTGTAGATCAGGCTGGCTTCGAACTCAGAAATCCGCCTGCCTCTGCCTCCCAAGTGATGGGATTAAAGGCGTGCACCACCAACGCCCGGCAGGATTTTTTTTTTTTTACAAAGCTTTTCATTATGCTGTCCATAGACATGTTTTAAAGAGCTGAAAATAAATAAATGAAATAATTCAAAATACCTTCCCGGTGTCTAGTAGAGGGGGTGTTTGGCAGTTACCCGCCATGTGTTCCCCACTTACATATTTATAGACTACTTGGAAGAAGTCAGTGAAATCTGCAGAGGTGTGGTAATTATTTGGAAGTTCTTCCTGCTTCAGGAGATCCTGAAAATGACCGGGACTGTAATCACCGTGGGAGCAGCAGCATATGCCATTAAATCCTCCTGCCTCAGAAAGAGCCCGGCAGCCCTGCAGGCTTGAGAAGCGTGAAGACAAACCACCACAGGTATCTGCTAGAGACGGGTATGAACAGGTGTGGTGTCGACCGTTCACACCTTTGGTGCTGTGTAAAACCCGACTAGGTCCGGATCAGAGCAGGCTGGCAGAGAGCCGGCAGCACTCAGACAACACCCTGAATAGAGTCATCCTTCTCAAACCTGACCGGGACAGGATGCTCACTCAGAAAACACCCTGAATAGAGTCATCCTTCTCAAACCTGACCGGGACAGGATGCTCAGCCTCTTTCCCTTCCAGCACCCACCTCGGATGGAAGCATGTCTGCTGTGCATTGGGTAGTGGGACCATCCTTCTCCGGGGAGGATGTTCACCGGATTCCACCATTGCCCTGGGAACTCTCAGCTCTGCCTGTCTGTGCCTTTGTGACTGATCATTCCTGACACACAGCCTCGGGGGTGGGGGTGGGGGAGTATGAAAGGAAGGTGGGTGGCCTGCAGGTCACAGTCTTGTTACTCCTTGTTTTTACTTTCAAGTGCTTTGGTTGGCTCCAGGTGGGATCCTGGGTGTTGTTTGCTCTCACGTGCCAGACCAGACAGTCCCCAGGATTTTTTTTTTTTTTTTTTTTCGAGACAGGGTTTCTCTGTGTAGCCCTGGCTGTCCTGGAACTCACTCTATAGACCAGGCTGGCCTCGAACTCAGAAATCCACCTGCTTCTGCCTCCCAAGTGCTGGGATTACAGGCGTGCGCCACCATGCCCGGCTCAGGATTTTTTTTTTTTAAGCCCACAAGACTTCGTGTTCTGCACTAAGTCCCCTCCCCCCCACCCCCCCAGGCAATTAAGTTCCAATGACTGTCAGGAATGGAGCCAGTTACTCTAAGTATTTCCAGCTTCTTGGCATTAAGAATAAATAATTAGATGTTCAGTTGGTTCGTTTAAAATCCAACCGATGCTTTGTAGGAGGGAAGTTGTCCCCCTGGGACGCCCTGAAGTCAGCTCTGCCTGAACAGGCCACTCCTTGAAGTGCGGAGATGGATCTGATCCGGAAGCTTCTTAGATATCGCAGCTGAGCTGCCTGGGTTCTCCTTCCTCTTCACACACTGCAGACCGGTGCCTGAGAACCCGAACTCAGAGGCCATACCCTGTGCTGGCTAAGATGTGTCCAGGGCAATGGTGACTGTGGAATGGCGTTCACCCCATCCCCCGCCTCCCCTGCCCCACCACCACAGCGACACACACACACACACACACACACACACACCCCAGTCTGACATGGTACCTCATGCTGAGCAGCTGAATACCACAAGAATGTTCTCCTCAGCTCTATGTCCTCCTGTTTTGAAAGCCATAATTGACCAGGGATGCTCACTTAAACCAGATGTCTGATGGCTGGAGGTCTGGGTGGACTCTGCTTTAGCAGACTGTAGTTCCTTCTCAAGTGAGGATTACAGTCGTCCCCTTACTAAGCCAGCACGTTTGCAAGTGAGAATCCTAGTAGCCTTATACAAATAAAAATTAAAAAATAACTTTAAAAGGAAATAAAATTTTAATGGATGTGTTGAGATATTACTTAAAATGTTAATAAACTGTCGGCAGCTGAAAGGGACTTTACTTCCACAAGAATACAAATCACACTTGTATTGATGATGAACCACAGAGAAATTTATTCCAAACCAGCCGTTTGGTGTATGCAGGGTTTTACCATTTATTAAATACGAGAGGAAGCCAGGCGTGGTGGTGCACGCCTGTAATCCCAGCACTTGGGAGGCAGAGACAGGTGGATTTCTGAGTTCGAGGCCAGCCTGGTCTACAGAGTGAGTTCCAGGACAGCCAGGACTACACAGAGAAACCCTGTCTCGAAAAAACAAAAACAAAAACAAACAAACAAAAAGATGAGAGGAGATTTGCATTCTAATGAAAAGGATGTGACTGTTTATTTTTGAAGAAAGAACTAGATCTTTCCTGATCATTTGATCTTGCATGATGCAAAGCATCCTTATTGTTTGTTTGTTTCAGAGATGGTCAAGGTTAAGAGGCTTTATTTTTCTTTATAGTTACATGTTTGTGCATTGAGTGTGGATGTCAGAGGCGTCAGGAGCTGGAGACGCAGGTGGACTTGAGCTATAATCCCACAGCCCGGCATTTATCCTGGGAGTTCAACTGAGACGCGCTGGACATGCAGACACACACTTAACTGCCAAGCTGTCCTTACCGCCCTGAGATGGTATTTTTATTTTATACTTCTCAATGCTGGGAGCGCTGTTTCATACATTATGTAGTACAGAATGGTAGAAATATGTGAAGTCTCATTAAGTTATTGGAAATTTTGTCCTCATCCTAAGACAAGATTCATTGAACCTTTTTATTACAGTCAAGTGATTATGATTAATGGCGGCAATTTTTAAAATGAAATGTTCACATGAAATGCACTCATTTTGACTTCCTAACGCTAGCATCAAGTCTGAGCCAAGGCGTCTCAGGCGGCATCCACCGGTGCTGTCAGATGACATACATACACCCTGTGTTCGGACGTGTCATGGTATTTGGGCAAGGGTTGCAGGAAAGAACTCGAATATGTTACATATTTAGTTTCGAATAGTTGCTTGTCCTTGGCACATCCTTCCACTGTTGTCTAACGTTTTGGGGACCCCAGATGGGGTTTAAGAAGTTTGGACTTACAGCTCTACAGTCTGCCGGAAAGTCGACACAGCTCCCTGTTACCGTGAAGGAGACTCGTGGTTGGTAAGTTTGTTGTGGACTTGTTTCTAGTCACACATCTGAGAGGGGTAGGGCAGGGTTCCCCTTCTACCCAGCTCAAAGCCGTGTTCTTTTGTGGTGAAACACCCCCTTTCTGAATGGACACGGATCCTTGCTACAGAATACAAGCAAGAGGGTGGGCGGCAAGCACTGTCTGAAAGTCCCTTCCGTCTTGACCATATTTTATTTTAAGTTAAATATCTGTTAGTTTGGTTTTGGTGCTTTGACAGGGACAAATGATGTGGCTCAGACAAGCCTTGAACCCATGGCAATCCTCCTGCCTCAGACCCTCAAGTGCTGTGATTCCAGGCATGGGCCACCATGCCCAGTAGAGCTTAAATGTGCCCATGAGCTGCACCTCTTAAGCGGTTTGACTCACTTCGGATGGCAGGAACCTCGTGCATGTGGTCAGTGGCCAGGCAGCTCCAGATGGACATTCTGGAAGGAGTTGCGGGGAGCTCTGTACTGCAAAAGGCACAGCCCCAGGATCCAGACTGCGCAGGCTTCTGTTCTGTGCCAGCCCTGGCAGCCAAGGTACACGTTGTCACACAAATCTGTTCTCTTTTGGTGACTACAGTGTGGGTTAGAATGTGAGCGATGGCTTTGGAGCCATGCATGGTTTAATATAACAAAAAAAAATCAGATAAAAATAAGATATCTATCTCACTCTTGATGCTAAAGTCACTACAAAAATTAATTTTCAAGTCATCTTTAATTAATACAGCTTGCAGTAGTAAGTTCTCAAAAGTGTAAGTTTAAAAATTGGATAGTGTACCCTGGAAACCTCAAAGATTACTAGGGGTTGAATTGTACACTATAATATATATATAAAAAAAGATGCTGGTATCCCTTTCCCAGCCCACCTCAGAATGTAACAGTATTGGAAAGTAGGTAAAAAAACTTCACAGAGGTTACTGTCAGGACAGGGAGAGATCACTGGGACAGGCCCCAGAGGTGCATGACTGATGTCCCAAAGCCAGATAGGACAGACATAAACAGGGATTGCAGAGCAAAGTCATCACGTAGAGCTGGGTGAGGAGACACAGTGATTGGATGTCTCGAGGTGGGTGTCCATGCCATAGAACACTGGAAGCCAGCAGAGAGGCAAGGACCTCCTGCTGAGAGAAAGGGGGGAGGGGGAAGAGGGAGGGAGGAGGGGAGGGAGAGGGGAAGGGGAGGGTAGATGGGAGGGGAGGGGAGAGGGAGGGGGAGGGGGAGGGGAGGGAAAAGGGAGGGAAAGAGGGAGGGGAAGGGGAGGGGAGATGGGAGGGGAGGAGGAGGGGAGGAGAGGGGGACGGAGGGGGAGGGGAGGGAGGGGAGGGGAAGGGAGGGGAAGGGGAGGGGAGGGGAGAGGGGAGGAGGAAGAGGAGAGAGAGAGAGAGAGAGAGAGAGAGAGAGAGAGAGAGCAGAGCCCAGCCCATCTAAACCTCAGCCATAGGCTTGTGCCTCCAGAACTGTGGTTTATAGTCCCCAGCTTTGGTATTTTATGACTGCAACCCCATGGCACTGAGACAGAATGGTTTTTCAGTCTGCCCAGGGTTGAACCAGCAGACCTTAAATGAAGCTTTCCTACCTCTCCAACCCATTACAGACCCCTCTCACAATTTACAGTAAGTGTGACATTTAATAAACAACATGTAAGGGCCGGGGTGTTGCTCAGTGGAAGTGCCTGTGTCAAGCACCTGAATTCCACTCAGAGCTCTGCAGAGAAATAAATGGACAATAGCAACAGAAAGACAAAAGCAAAGCCACTAAATGCAGACCAAGAAATAAATGAGCAAATACCAAGGGACTAAATGAAGAGCAGTTGCTGTAGGACTAGACCCTAGCCACTCTGGTGCACGATGCTTTAAGGGGTGGTGCGGGCCACGCCCCGTGCCCTGCCACCAGGAGGGGGCCCTCTGAGATGACTCTGCCAGGTTTCCCCAAGTCTTTCCAAGCACCTCAGCTTGTAGAAGTGGATGGAAAGTGGGATTCTTTTGCTCTGTCTTATGCAAACCTCACTCGGGCAGAAGCAGTTGCAATACTCGTGAGAAGCGAACCCAGCAGATACACCAGTGTTTGAAAATGGGTCCTGGAGTATTTCCATAGATGTTAGCAGAAACCGACCACCTGGTAAACATGGCGCTTTGAAGACACAGGGAGTCACGGAGGCTAGCCTCTCTTTGAATACCCTGATCTCGCAGGACTTGAGGAAGCCACAGCAGCGCGCTCACGATGGTCCCACACTGGACAGAGCTTTCGCATTTTTCTTTCTGGCTCCTGCTTCTGCTCCCAGCATCCTGGGAAGTGGGTCAGCCTGGGCAGGCCTGGCCAGCTGCCTTGGTTTGCCAGGGAAGCATGCCCCGCCCCCATTTCCTTCCCTGCAGCCAGAAGCTGTTTGATCTCCAGTAGGAGGAGCAGAAACTGGCTAGGGGGTCTGAGGAGCAGTCCTCGCTAGCCTGTGGGGCCCTACCCTGTGGGAGGGAGTCACAGGGCATCTCTCATCTCGCTCCTGCCTGAATGAGCCACCAGCCTTCATCTGCTGGTCCCTAGAGGGACCATCAGTATCCCTTCATTTGCCCCAGCTTTACCACAGTACCACAGCTCAGGGAGCAAAGGCGGCTCTGGTGTCCTTTGCCTCTGCACAGGTTCCTTCAGGAGGTAGTCAGTGAGCCCTGGCTCATGCCCAACCAGACAAACACTTCTCTCCACTCCTTTTAGATTTCTCTGCTTCCACATTACCCTGCCTCCACTGCTACACCCCTCCTCCCTAAAAAGTCAGGGCCCCTTCTGGAAAAGTGAAAGGCAAATATAGTCTTTAGGCCTCATGGGGGCAGGTGTGGGCAGGCTTCCCTTCCTTGCTCTGCCGCTCAGATGGGTGCAGACATCATCTGCAGGGGTGAGCCCACCCTCCAGCTGGGAGTGTAGGTCCTATGCGCTGAAGAGGCAGTTATTTCTCTGTGAGAGGTTGGGAACACATCTTCCTCCTGCTTCCCTTCCTGAATCCATCCCGGATATCTGTATCCTCCTTAGTCTGTCACTGCAGGGAAAGCCAGAGCTCTAAATGTCTCCAGGGTCCCTGGCTGTCCCTCCCGGGCTGTCCCTGGTGGTGCTCATCCTGTATCCGAGAGAGGTTTGTTCAAGATGGATGGGCTGGAGCCAAGCCAGCACGGACAGCTCCTCCATCCGGCAAGCATCCGCAGGCATCACTCGCCCTGCCCTCAGTCTCTTGATGGATTATGGGATTCTAGGATGCTGTCCTTCTTGGGCTCCTACAGGGCCATGGCTGACCTCCACTATTCAGGCTCAGAGGTCCCATTTGAACCAGCCCCCCCCCCCGAATTCCTAAGTTTTACACAGGGGGAATTAGGATTAAAGGCCAATTTTCCAGGCAGCGATCCAGAGCCTCATGACCGTGGCCACAGAGAGTTAGGTGCACCCGGACGACGGGGTGTTGCTGACTGTGAGGGAGGGCGCACTGGGCTTTGGGCTTTGCTTGTTTGCTTTGTACCCTGTCCGAGCACCAAAAAAAGATCAGCAGAAGCAGCATGCCTGGCTTGGTGCTGGCCTTATTTATCTCACTGGCTAAGAGCTGGTAAGATGTCGGCTACTTCTTTCTACCCCGTTGCTGACCAGCTCAGGCTCCTGACAGCCTTGATGGACAGTGGCCCAGGGGCTGAGCCAGCCTGGGTCAACCAGGGCAGGTGAGTGCAATCCAAACTCCCTGAACTTACAGCTCCCCACTGCAACAGCTCTGTCACCCACACAACACTACATTAGCACCAGAATGAACCCGCCATCGGCACAGACATTCACCGGGAAGTAGAGTTCTACAGACACCTGAGAAACACACAAATGGCCTGTATTCACGGAAGCTCTCGGATACCAAGGCTTTTTAATCCCGCTCGCCAAGAAGGGGTTAATTCTTTCCCAGAGTCAGTGAGAGCACTGGCCCCAAGCCCAGGGTGGCCAGCAGCTGCCGGAGCTTTCTTTTTCCACTCCAGTAAACATTGTCCAACCAGTTCCTCGTGGAGAGCAGCAATTGTTAGAGGAGAAAGTATGTGCGCACATGTGGGTGCATACCGTGCGTAACCGTGCACACATGCACACATGTGCAGAACTATGTGTGTACGTAAATATGTGTACCCACATGGGTGCAGACCTATCCACGCATAAATACTCTGCTTTGGGAAGCAGGCCCCGCCGGGGATAGAGAACGCTTCGCTGAATGAGCAATATCAGCTTTGATCCAGAACCCTGACAGTTCTCAGCCTTCCACATGCTAAGTGCACACACACACACACACACACACACACGTACACACCACATATGCACACATTTGCACACACATAGGTCTGCACCCATGTGCGTACACACCACTGTTGAGGCCCTCTCTGGCCAGAAGCCAGCAAATAGGTCATTCTGTACCCTGGTGGCCTCTGGTTTTCCCTGGGGCGTCTGGGGCTGTCAGGTTGGTGCCAGCATAGACCCAGACCCGCTTGCTCATGCTTCCGAGGTGTTGACTGCGGAGTGCCATTGCAGTGCTCTCGGAGAGGTGATGCCTCTGTGGGAGGACGCCCTTTGGGGCTTCCCTGTGCTGATCTGTCACACTCAGCCCTGTTACCCCAGCCCACATCACCAGGCCCTGGCTGAGTACTGGTTGGTTATGGGGCCTGCTTGTGTGCTGAGCTCCAGCACCGACCTGACTACCTGTTTGAGCATTACCCTCTGACTTCTGGGCTCTGCTTCATGTTGTTCTGAGGAGCTCTCCATTTATCCTCCACACCTCAGATCTGAGGAGGACAGGCGCGAGGTGCCAGATGCACGGGACAGGCGGCTAGCTGGTAGTCTGTGGGCTTGCCCCGCCTCAAATTTTGTCAAAACCTTACAATTTCTACACATCCTTTGTACCTAGAGGGGTCCCGGTGGGCGGGACGCAGGGGCTGCAGTTTTCCCGGAAGGAAGCAGGTTTCTCCCTCCCTCCCCTTTCCAGGAAGACAGAGAGAAACTAGCTTTGAGGGATAAGTGTTATTCTGAGTTTGAACAGGGACGCTTGGACGCTGCTCTCCGAGGAGACTCCACGTACGTGACCCACACCTGACACACATCTCTCAGACCAGGGCCTTAAGTATTAAGCGGAGGCTGTGGGGCCCAGAGGAAGGAGCCAACATGATGGGTCCCACATCCCCTCCCCGGGCCTATGAGGACTTAACTCCATGATTGACACATAAAGGGTCTGGGAGCCAGCGGCTCATGAAGTGCGCTGGCTTCCGTGCGTTGCTTTGCCCACTGGCGCTGGCACTCCTGTCTCTCTCAGATCCAGGACTCACCAGACACAGGCTGCGTGGGCAGGGCTTGCCCTGGCCTTGGCTCTGCAGGATGCTCGGCGCCCAGCCGGCTTCCCGCGGGCCACGGCTGAGGTGGGGCTTGCTCTGCGCACCTTGTATCCCCCGCAGTGTGGAAATGGCTGTGGCCCCTGCCTTCCAGGACCGGGAACTTGCTCTGAGCATCTCTTCTGTCTGTCCTCGAGGAGTCCACCTTGGTCTTGAAAAGTATCAGTAAGACAGGCAGGTCATAGGACCTTGTGTGGTGAAACATCGTGAGACCCGGCAAGGGCGGGAGGCCTCGGAGGGTCCCTTGGCACAGAGTCTCTGCAGCTGGCTACTTCCTGCCGGAACTGAGGGAAGAGGGCCGCTTCCTCTCCTCCCTTTCATATTTTACAGGGGGAAAAAAAGGCGACTTGTAATACTGTGTTCTAAAATAGAAAGTCTTTTTATTTTATCAAATAAGGTAGCAGCTAACAGTTTAAGAAAGCTTGGGCATATGTGCAGTTGAGAGAATATTTGGCTAAGCTAGAAGTTAGCATTCTTAGTCCTTTGTAAAGTGCTGAGAAGTTGTTCCCTGGTGAATGATGTCTGCATTAGGTTTAAAAAAAAAAAAAAAAGGCAAAACAAAAAACCTTTTTCTTATCTATCCAGTAAGTGAAACACTGATGTATAAACACAGGCGGGGAAAACAGAGTCCCTGGGTTACTCGTGCCCCTGGCATCCGCAGCTGCTTCTCAAGGGTCCCACGGGACCCTGTGTGTTCTTTGGGAAGGGGGGGCGGCAGGGGGATGGCAGGCAGTGGGGGTGGCAGCCGACTGATCAGCACCACGGGCCACTCAGAATGAGTGCCCAACTGTGGATGGCTCTCTGACGCGGGTGCACAGAAGACTGGGGATGCACCATCCCTGCATGACTGGGCCAGCGTGTGTCCCACGCAGACATTAATGTCATTTAGTATGAGAAGGCAAGGATGATTTGGCATAGAGGCTGGAGTTCAATCTTGATAGGTAATGAACATTTTGGCTTAAGAATTATTATGTGTGAAACGCTACAGACAGTACATTGACTAAAATGTTAACTGTTCATTTTTAATAGAAAAAAATGCAATATAAAAACACTATTTGTTAAAGGACACAGTACACATAACAGTCTACTTTGAAAAGCCTCAGTCACTCCCCCTGCAAAAAAAACAAAAAAACAAAAACAAAAAACAAAAAACAAAAAAACACACAAGCTGACTGGCTGACTGGACTGGGGTGTGTTACCTGGCTTTCTGAATTGTTACAATCTGTATTCTGGAATTTAAAAAATATATAGAATATAAATAACAGTAGTGAGTCGGAGTCAGGTAGAATGACTTTAAGAGTTGTTAATGACCTCCTATGCTACTAGATGCTACGTTTCCCTGTCAGTTCTCTGAGATGGGACCGGAACCCACACAGCCAGCTCACGTGGCGTCTCCGGTGAATGATGGAGCAGGCTGTAGCATTCTCCTGGACCGCCGCTCAGTGACCGAAGAGCCAGGATGTCCCTCTGCTCCCCTAGCACAGCTGGGCTTGGCTGTGTGACCAGAGAAAGGCAGGAGAGCTAGCTGTGTGACCACAGCATATTTCTTTTCCAAACTCTGCTTCCAGTTGGTCCCAGTGGCGTGGACGCAGCCTCCGTCGGCGGGCCGCATCCGGCAGAGAGTGGTCCTTGCTGGTTACCTGGTGCCAGGCAGATGCCTCTGACCTACAAGCTCAGCAGAGGGATCTGCCACACCATCACTGAGGAAACCAGGTCCTCCTGAGAAGGCTGCCTGGCCTTCCGGTGCACCCGCCGGTGGCCCTGGCCCCCGCACACCACTAGAGCTGAGCTGGCTCTGGCTCGCCTGGAACTCTGTGCCCTGCTCCTTGGGGAGGCACTGGGGTCCCTCAGCAGGTCGCACAGGCTGCTGTCCACAGATCTGTGCTCCAGGGAGCTGGAGCCATGGGACAGGCTCAGTGAGCCCGAGGATGAAGACAGGTCATTCTTCTGAGCTGTCAGTCCTAGGGAGTCTCCCAACCAAACGGATGTGTAGGTGTCAGTCTGGCCCGGGCAAGAAGTACCCTCCTCACCGCAGAGCAAGTCCTTGGGGTCTTCATCCTGGAGCTCAGAACCAGAACGTGGGCTGTCCCTGGCTCTCTCCTTGTTCTGAAACGCTGTGGCCGAGACAATGAACTTAACGGGCCCATTATGCGCATGGTAGGAGACCATTCCTCGACCTGGGGGGGGGGGAGGAAATTCAACAAAGATCTTTAATAACAAGCATACTGCACAGGGTATCAAAGTGCAGGATCTAACCCCACGGCCCCTACCCAGACAGAGACTTGGCAAGCGGCACTAACACAGGGTGATTAAAAGCAGAATCGCCCTAGATCACATCTCTGTGGACGTAGTCACCTAAAGTCTTAAACTGATGGCTCCGTGGATAAGAAAGCACAGTGTTCTCAGAGAGGACAGGGGTGCTGGTCCCAACACCCACACAGGGCAGCTCACAACGGCCTGAAACTACAAAAGCCAGGGAAACTCAGGCTCCCATCTGGACTCCGTGTGCACTGCACTCATGTTATACATAAACACACACACACACACACACACACACACACACAAACACACACACACACACAGGATACATGCATGCATACAGGTGATTCTCCAAAGTTCAGATCACATTTTCTTATACTCACAACCCTGAAATAACATCATAAAAGTTTTTTAGCTTTGGGCATAAAACACTTCATTAGCTGCTCTGTGGAAATGTGTCTTATTCCCCTCCCTCAGTCAAACACTGTCATGGTCCAGTGTTAGGAACTCAACGTCTACCCTGCCAGAAGCTCCTGGCAATTTTCAATGCAAAAGTTTCCAGAGTGGGGAAAAAACAAAAACAAAAACAAAAACAAAAAACCACAAAACAAAAAAAAACCAAAACCAAAACCAAAAACACAAAAAACAACAACAAAAAAACAATTCAATAGTTGTTTATTAAAATCAGAACTTCCGTCCCCCTGTGGTGAGACCCAGCCATCAGACACCTGGTAGGCTCCGGCCACCAACAGGAGAGCCGCCCCCTATGTCGATGACCTCCGCCGTGTTTTGGGGGTATGGATCCACTTGAGGTTCAACTTGGAGATTAAAACTGAAGCTAGGATCAGTGGAGGGAGAGGTGAATTGAAAGAGCTGGTTGGGGTCTCAGACGTACCAACGGTGCCCCAGTGTCTCTGCTGGGTGGCAGGCCTGTGGCCGCCTGGCTACCCCGTTACAACTGAGACGGAAAACACTCCTCAATGAAAACCTTACCTCCTAACAAAGCTGCAACTTTTAAAATGAGTGAGTGTGTGCTGGGGCCGTAGCTGGGTGCCAAGTGTGAATGTCTATCACGAGAGGCGGGGCCCCGGGTTTACCCCTCAGCACTGAAATGAAAGAGGGGGCCACGAAGGAAGGAGGCTGCCACAGCTCTAAACCACGCTCCCTTCAACTAAGGCGACACTTCCTCAGCATCTCCCCACCTCTCATCTGGACATTCAGGCTGTCTCTTCCATGCTACCGAAGTCTTCCCATCATGCTTTGCTCCTGGCCGGGGCTTGCCTGAGTAACATCCTAAAGTCGAAACCCCAAGACCCATGATGTTGGGCTGTTTTCCAGCCCTGCTGCTGCCCAGTGTGCACTGGGATAGCCAGAAGCAACACTCTGTGTGTGTGTGTGTGTGTGTGTGTGTGTGTGTGTGTGTGTGTGTGTAGGAGGTGCATCCCCAGCCTCGTCTACACGCAGGACAGAAGGGACCTATTTCCACTGAGCAAACCCTGTGTTCTGGTGGGAACTTGTAGGATCAATTCTCCCGGGACTACCAACGGAAACGAGAAAAGCAGAAGTATAAAGAGAACACGCAGATGGAGGAAGTCAAGCATCTCTACTGAGTATTCTAGTTTTCTAAAGACGACAGGACAGCAAGATGCGGAGCTGCTCTGAGGGGCAGCAGGCACGCCCGCCGCTGCTGCTGTCGCTGCTGTGTCCACTTACCTGTCACTTTGGGGATACCCTGAAGCCGAGGGACTGGCAGGGCCACCACAACCCCCAGGCTGGTACCAACCATGAGCAAGCCGTGGCAGACAAGCAGGCTGGTCACAGACAGACGCTGGTGCCCTGGGGGGGAGAGAGAGGGAGGGTGAGAGAGAGGGAGGTGTCAGATGCCCCGAGGCTCCTCGCTCAGGCGGCAGTGCTGGGTGGGAAGCTGGGAGATGGTCTGGGCCTCAGGGCCCATCTTCCTAGTCTCCTAAGCCTTGTGGCAGGATGGGCTGTTAGGATGCTCAGGCCCGTGCCCTGAGCCTTCCTCCATCAGAAGAGAAAGACAAGGTCCTGAGGGGTTCCATCAGTGCACCTCGACTGGACAGCGGCGAGCGAGTGAACAGGCAGATCTCCAGTCTGTTTTCAGACCAGCCGTGCCAGGGGCGAACTAACCTATAGCTGCTGAGATCATCTGCGTCCACACAGTTGCACAGTGCCTCCTTCCCCTCCACCCCCCCTCTCTCTCCTGTGTGTGTGTGTGTGTGTGTGTGTGTGTGTGTCTACCTGTCTGTCTGCCTGTCTCTTATCACACACACACACACACACACACACACACACTGGCATCACAGCACAATCCAGAGGCACTGTCTGCAGGGACTTCCAGACTTTGAATTCAAGTGCACTCCCCCAATAGTGTTGCCAGTGATGGAAATAGCACCGTGTCTGAGAAGCCTCTGCGAGGCCTGGGCTGTTCTGGCAGCCTGCTCTGTAGGCAGGAAACTGGCCAGGTCAGCAGAGGGGCTTGGGAGGAAGGGGTGTCACTGCCTGGTATGTGTGTTTTGGGGGGGGTATCTTCTATCTCTCAGGCTCCAGAGTATCCGGAGCCTGCAAGGGGCTCTGTATCCGTGGAGTGACACTGGGCTGGAAGAGTCTTGAGATTGGTCCTGGCGTTCGGCCCAAAGCCGACCAGCCCGGAGGGAGGCACGGAGTTTGCTCACGGAGTGCCCTTTGACTCTTGCTTTCTGTAGAACAAAGGTTATTTTTGCTATATCTGCCTCTGACACAAAGTTCAGGCTAAGGTCAGGCAAACACTGGGGCCAAAGTGGACTGTGGGTCTTCAGAGGCCACTTTTATGAAATGCTTAGACTTCAAAACAGATGCTTTAAAAATAAAAGGCAGTGTGTGTGTGTGTTTTTTTGTTTGTTTGTTTTTTTAACTTCTGAAAGATGATGTGTACGGTTTTTCAGAAGCTCGTGGTATTTCATTCCCGTGTCTATCTGTAATAGCGTGGACCTTAGGGGTGCATCGCTGTTGACCCCACGGTAGGTCCAGTGCCGATTTACGCGCCATTATTGCTGACTGCTGTGTGTGTCGACCCACCCAGCGTACAGGAGCCACTTCCTCCACCTGTCGCCCCGCGTTGAGGCAGGAAAACAGATGGGAGAATGGAAAGTTCCAGGGAGTCTGAGGGAACTTCCTTTTTAAAACACAGAGATATGGGAAGCTCTGAGGATACATCTGCACCCCAAGGCCTCCGCTCTGCTCTGCTCTGCGCAGGCGCTGAGGACCAGCCACGCCCACGGACCCGGGCTGCCAATCAGCTGCAGGCGGAAATGACAGCCTGCGTGGCTGCTCTCCTCTGACTCCTACAAGGTTTTGCGTTGGGAGACAGACTTTCCTTTCCTTTTTCTACAAAGAAGAATTTTTGAATTCATCATTTTTAGAAGTGTTAATCTGGGCTTTTAAAGATGCCTGTGACATACTCTTACTGTAAACGATCTCACTTCAAAGACAATTAACAAGCCAACGGGGCTTCTCTTGTGTAATGTCACCTTATTTGGTGGCTTCTAAAAGTGATTTACCACCAAAGCACGGAGGATGAAAGAGTCACCAGATACTTCCATTCATCCAGAAATATATCTTGTACCCTTCATTCTCTGTTCAATTCTCCCACATGTAAACAGTGCGTGTGTATGTGTATATATATATATATATTCAGAGAAATTTCGCTTTTACACCTACATTATCTTAAGTATAGTAGGAATCTGGGAAGTGTTCCATTACCGTTTCAAAGCCACCCCTTCTGTCAGGAGTGTGTTTCTCTGAGGAGAATGAACAGACTGGCATGGTAGAGTCTTACAGTGGGATGCAACCTCGAGAGGAAGGGCAGGAAGCCGGGAGACAGAAACCCTGCATGGATACGGAGCTAAAGGTGCCCGGGTTGGAGGCAGCGGGGCCTCACACACCATCCCAAACGCTGACCCCGGGGCCCTAGTTAATGATAATAATGATAGAGATAACAAGAAATAAAATGGCAAGACAGCCCCAGATGCTGCTGTTTCCTATTTTTTATTTAGGAACTACATACAAACTTGTTCCAGGAACTGACCATTGGCTGTTTTCAAACGCTCCCCTCACCTGCTGCCCATGTCAGCCTGTGCTGTCAGGAGGGCTGATGTCCAAGTACCAGCTGTGTGTGTGTGTGTGTGTGTGTGCGTGCGTGCGTGCGTGCGTGTGTGTGTGTGTGTGTGTGTGTGTGTGTGTTCCTGTAGCCAGGAGCGCAGGCTAACCCACAACCCCCTTATGACCAGGCCTGTGGCACTTGGAAGACTCACAGTGATTTTTTTTTTTTAAATAGGAAACTTGGCCCCTTTCTTGGCTGCATCACTTCTGCAAACTGTATCCGCTCCGCGGGGACACAAGCGGGTGAGTGTGGCCCAGCACCTCTGTCACCCCTCTCTGCCTGCTCTGAGTACTGAGGACAGGACAGGAAACACCTGTGCGGTGACACCCAGACCTGCCCAGGGCCTTCCCACGCTGCAGCCACACCTTCTGTCCCTCTGTTCTCTCAAGTCCCGCGCCTGCCCAAAGTCTACTTCTGGGCAGCAGCGTGGACTGCGTGGTTTGCGTTAGGAGCCTGGGCCAAACCACCTCAGAACTGAGTTCTACGAGGAAGGGGAAGGCGACCTTCTGAGACCCGACGCGTGTGTTCCACGGGGTGGTCTCAGGACCTCTCAGAGGAGAGCGCTCTGATCAAGTTCTGACGACTACTGTATCATTTTTTTTCTCAAAACTTTGCTCTTTGGTGCAGCGTGTCTCTATCTGCAGGACCTAGTTGCCCTTTTATAAGGACATGAAAGGACCCTGGCCTGTGCTGCTTCCACACACGCCTGCGTGTGCGCTCACCGCAGTACATCATCAGTGGCTCAAACACTCAGGCTGCGGCATGGCGGTGCACACTGCTCTGAAACGCTGCCTTTATTCCATCTGAGCCACAGCGTGTGCTGGAGATCAGAACAGCCCGCGTGGCACATTCCGGGATCTCGGGAACCACTGCTGGACGCGGGAGACAGAACCCGGTTCTTGCTGTGGCAGAGCTTGGCTGGGGTAGCCTTCCCCAGTGACCAGGCTGGGGACAGCTCCACATGACCACTGGAAGAACACCAGAGGGTGAGAGCCTGACAAGGCCTCCCTACGGTGGAGCGCAAGTGACTTAACGCGGTGCTGCAGAGTGTGGTTCACCCCCAGGGCTTTCCAGTCCACTCTGGTCCGACACACCTGTCTGTCCCCCCCCCACACACACACAAATAAGAAGCACAGCAAGGAACTACCCAGGAGTGGATCAAGATCCATGACACTGGGTCCCCAGAGGGTCCCCCTCCCCCTCCCCCAGCTGAGCCCACCATGGCTTGCATCAGTCCATCGTCCACGGCTATAACCAAATAAGTGACATTAGCAACTCAGAAGGACAGACGATGCCGGCGCTGCTTCCAGTGGCTCCCCCCCACCCGCCCCACCCCCCGGCTTCTATACTGGTGGCAAGCCAGCTTGTGACAGAAGGGTGTGTGGAGGAAAGCTGTTCCTCTCATGATAGCTGGGAAAGGTCAGGAGCTGTGTGGAGGAGAGGGGGGCATCTGTCCAAGGCGTTCCTCCAGCAACAGGCCTCCTCTCACTACACCCCATTTATTCCACCTCTCAACACCGGCAAAGTATGAAGCCATCACTGGGTTAGGCCGGAGCCCTCGTGGCCCGACTGACCTTAAACCCACGGGCTGTCAAGGGGCAGTGTTATATTCAAAGGTAACACTTTCTGAGAGTCTCTGACTCGACCTCCTGGGGCCGGTGAGGTGGGCGGGACTCTGGAAAATGGCCCGCACCTCACAGTCCCATGAATCTGGTGATGCTGGGGTGGAGCCGGGCTTTGTTGGGAAAGGAAAGAAACACAAATGTGCCCTGCCCTGTGCCTCGTGTGCCTCCGCGGCAACAGAACACCGCACACCCAGGCTGGGTCTGGGTAGTCAGTGTTTCCCAATCAGCACTGGCTGCCTGCCCGGGAGGGAGGAGCCCTCATCAGCACCCGCACCCCCACCCCCACGGGGTCAGCACAGCAGGCAAGAGGAAGTAGGCAGGTGAGGATGTGGGCGGGCAGGCGTGCCCTTGCACGTTGGCATGCACCCGGCTGGCCTGAGTCTGTAGTGAGGATGGCCAGTGGATCTGCTGGGAAGCAGCACACCACAGGGGTCATTTTTAAATTTAGGCAGATACGGAGGTCGTGGGAAACGTGAGATAACGGAGCGTCGGCGAGATGGAGAGCTTCACGCCGCACCACTGTTCACCTGATGTTCTTGCTGTTTGGTTTCACCCTATCATGTACAAGGATTGTTTTCATAAAAAACTCAACACACGAACTGTACTCTCCGGCCAAGGCCTCCTTTCCCCAGTCTCTGACAGAAACTGCAGGGGAGTGAACGCGAGGCAGCCCACCCCCCACAACCCTCACTCACCCACGCCTGCCCCGCCCTCAGATGCAGGCACTGTGGCCCGGACACATTCCAGTGGTTGGTTCTCAGGATTCCAGGAACCATGGCAACCACAGCTGCTTCCCTGGAGGCCACAGGGCACTGAGTCAGGCCCTCAGCCCCAGAAGCCTTTATCACAGAACAATCTAACTCCTGTCCCTTTCCATGTCAATAGAGAGGGCAGGGCTTTCTCTGGCCAGATGCGAGCAGAGCATGCACTGGCAGCTGGGTACTCAGACGCGGCTTCTGTCTAAGCGCAAGGATCCATTCCAAGAGCAAACACCTGCCCAGATGGTCCTAAGAAGCATGCCTTGGGGGCCAGCCTTGATGCTGAATCACTTTTATTTTCTAAAAATAGTATGTATTACGAAAACCTCCATTTTCCTAATGAATTAAAACAGCCTACAATGTCTAAAACCAGTCGGCGGATCCCACAGGAGAATGCCAGTCAGCAGCCCTAGAGGCCTGTGTCCTCGGGATCTTTTTGGCTGGCACCCTCCTTGCCTCTCTGCCTCCCCGTTACCCTCATGCCGAGGGTGGGTGCGCACCCTTTTGGCACCATGACCCCTGAGTTATTATTACGCTTTTCCAAGGCACCTGGCTTACCTACGACCCACATGCAAACGCTATCCCACACAGCACTGTCACAGTGAGATGTCAGGCGGCCAGCTCCCCTCGGCCCTATCTTCCTCCCATGCTCTCCCTGCAGCCTGTTAGGCAGGACCCTGTGGTCAAAGGTCAGGCAAGGCCCACTCGAGCCTCTCCCTACACAGTCATCCTCCCCAAATCCACCCTGGCATGGCCTCTCTCCTCTCCCTGTTCAAAGTTTTCAATGAATCAAAGTGATTCCGTTGGCCACAGGTACATTCGGGACGATTCACTTCACCTGGTCTTGCCTCTGGCGTCCCCATGTGGTCCACTGTGGCCATTAATGCACTGTATTTGTAGACAGGATGCATAACTGTCTATACAGGTGACACGTTCATACACACGCTCACATGCTAAGCCAGGCCAGGCACTACACACAGTGGCTGTGCACCACAGGGCACAAGTGAACACCCAAGGGCCATTGTCCACACCGCTGCATGTGCATTAGCAGCTGCCGTCCCCGCTGTCCCCTGAACGTCTGCTGCCCTTTCCCCTTCCTTCTGAGGGACCCGCCTGCAAGCCGTACTCGGGACAGTGACACTAGAACCCTCCCTTCCTGGGGGAGTACCTGGCAACATGCTATGCACGGGGGCATCAATGTTGACATCCTGCAGGTGCTTCAAGGTCTCTGTGTGGAAGAGGCGCAGGGTGGACCCCGATGTGAAGGCGATCCAAATGCCGACCCCCGCCACGGCCATGTGGGAGATGACCATCCCTTCGTCTTGGTGGGCCTCCAGCTGATTCTGGGGGAGCAGAAGGAAATAAGGTCACACGGGGTCTCGAGGGGTACAGCCCGAGTCTGCAGCAGTGCTGTAGGCGAAGACGCCGCACAGTGGGACTTGGACTGAGTCACTCCAGAGGGTCACGGGGTCCAGGCGGAGATCAAATCCGTGACTGTAAGATCACGCCCACAGCCACACAATAGCACCTGTGGGCACAACGCTCTTGCGGCTTCCCCAAGTAGGTGACTCATTCACAGAACCCAGTGCTACCTGCCTTTTATCACGACCTCCACAGGCCGAGAAAACAACCTGAACTCAACATGAAAGGGGGCTACGGGAGAAACGGCTGCTAACTTACATCTCTGAGGAGACACGGCCCACTGAGCAGCACAGCTGTGGGTACCTGGGAGGAGGCTGGCCCTTCTCTCCAATCCAGGCAAAGACTGTCAATCTCAGACATAACATAGACCTAGGGCCCCTAACCCTGGAGGCCTGCCTGAAGGAAGCAGCTCTGTGGGAACTCACTCCCCAACAGGCACCCTCATAGCACCATCACCGCACAGGGCCTTGCTGGCAAACTCCAGCTGTATGGTCATCTTGAGACCAAAGTGGGTGTAGAGGCCTGTGATGGTTTGTATATGATTGGCTCAGGAAGTGAACCTATTAGGAGGTGTGGCGTTGTTGGAGTAGTTGTGTCACTGTGGGTGTGGGCTTAAGACCTTCACCCTAGTTGCCTGGAAGTCAGTCTTCCACTGGCTGCCTTCAGGTGAAGATGTAGAACTCTCAGCTCCTCCTGCACCATGCCTGCCCGGATGCTGCCATGCTTTTGCCTTGATGACAATGGACTGAACTTCTGAGCCTGTGAGCCAACCCCTATTAAATGTTGTTGTTGTTGTTGTTGTTGTTGTTGTTGTTGTTGTTGTTTAATAAAACTTGCATTGGTCATGGTGTCTGTTCACAGCAGTGAAACCCTAACTAAGACAAGGCCAAAAGCAAGGCAGGGTACAGTGGAGCAGCACCCTGAAAGTCAAGTCACTCACAGTCAGTATCAGTCTAGGCTCTCTACATCTGAACAACTTAACATGCTCAGGGGGTCGGATGTGGCTGTGGGAGACGGGGACAGACGTAGCTCTGTGTCCTAAGAGAACAAGGGGGCAGAGCACAGAGCACATGACCCATCAATCACAGAGACGACAGGCTTGCCAAGGTCACGGTATCCCACACCCACACAGACGCTCCTAGAAGAGCCCGGTGGCTGAGCTAAGGTACGGCCCGCATCAACTGTGTCTCGTTTCAGTGGGAGACTCCAGGGTAGGAGCGGCCGTGCTCGCGTGTGGGTAGCAGAACCCAGGTTAGGAGCTGGGTGGGGATGTCTCCTGACCTCGTCTCCTGGGCCTGCTTTTCAGGCTGCTTGATGCTGGCGCACACAAACTAGATTGATTATTTTATATATATATATTGATCTTGTAACCTCTGACCTTGCTGAATTTTAGGGGGTTTTGTTTGCTCGTTTTGTTTTTTTTAATCTGCCAGCGTTGTTACAGATTCCGTAGGGATTCTGTACTCAGGACTACAGCTTAGCAAATCCTTCCCCTCCCAACCCGACACCCACTCAGCCAAACTCCAGAAGCTCAGGTAATAACAGTCAACTCTACGTGGGCAGATGAGGAGGCGGGCCCCTGAGTCCTCTGTGTGTGTGTGTGTGTTCGCTTACACTGTTGCCATGCCAACACACAGCTTCCTCTACGAGCCCTGAGACTCTAGCACTGGCCTGGCCCCTAGACTTCTCTCTGTGGATTCATGCTGGGCACAGTCTATCTCATGTTCACTGGACGGCCCTGGGGACAGTTCTTCCGAGACACCTTCACACGGAGAATGACTACGTGGCCGGCCCTGCCCCCTACTCCCCACAGAGGCTGTCTGCTTCATTCTGGAGCTCAGGCTCAATGCTGGGACACTCCCTGGGATGCTGAAGAAAGCTGGTGCCCACAAGTCTCGGTGCTGGCATGGTCTTTAGGGTTCTGAAATGCCCACCTGTCCACCCCCCCACACACTCTACACAGTCAGACATCACTGGAGGAGGAAGTCTGGATTGACAGATCCCTCTGCTTCCTGCATAACCCTGGCCGTAACACACTGTGATTTAACTCAGATCACAAAGGAGCAGGGACCTTCCACGTGGAGCTTGCAGTCCAGACACAAGGAATAAACGTCACCAGCCCAGGACCCTGCAACTGCTCTGCACTGGAGACAGCTGAGGTGCCCTGGGTGTGGCCCAATGCCGGGGACTGGAGACAGAGGTGGCTCCGAGTCTCATGCCTGGCTCAAGCAAGGGACACGGGGTCAGCGGGGGGTCAGACTGCCCTGTGTACTGTTCTCACAAGGCAGCTAAGTCATACCTGCCCAGCTTCCCTGGCCTCTGGAAATCAGCATCAACTTCCTCATAACAGTCACTCTGCCAAGCCTCGGGTGGAGGTCAAGGCAGGCCATTCTGCCTTGAATTACCTTCTAGGTGCTGAACTGCCCTGTGCTCATGTTGGACGCAGAACTGTCTGCAGGGACAGATGACCCTCTGCACATCTGGGGGCACAAATCTTGATCAGTTCTGGCCCTCATTTGAGTTCAAAGCAGAACAGTAACTGCCCCGGGAACCTGTGGTAGCTGAGTGAACAGACTTCCAAGGAGGCTGGAAAAAGCAGAACAGGAAACCAGGGCGTGTGAGGAGGCACCGCCGGAGGGGTAAACAGCAAGTGCCTCTTTGCTCTCCACGTCACCGGCCTACCCAGCCTTCCCTGGAAGCACACACGGCCAGCCACAGCGCTAGGGTCCCCGACCCTTCTCAATTTGACTTCCAGTCCGCAGTCTGTAGCAGTGGAAGGGCTGGCAGTATCATCGTCCCAGAAAACACATTTCATAACACCCAGTCTGGATCTAGGGTCCCTGGATGCCGCATGGCAAATGTGATCTTCAGAAGGGAAATATAAAGTCTGCATTGGGGCTTAAGGCGCTGGCTTTAGCAGACTTGGCTGCTGCCATCTCTGCCTGCAGACCAGGAAGCCGGGAGGCAGCCCAGACCTCCTGCCCTGGAATCCGTACACTGAGTTGAGAGATCTAGGCTCCTGCTAACGTGGGGCCCTCCTGGCCCTGTCAGGCCCGCTGTGTCCTCTCATCCTTTGCCCACTTGGCCCATGCTTCAGCCTGAGGGCCACAGTTCCTCCTGGAGTCGCATCACTCTGACGCTCTCTGTGGTATCTTTTCCCATGTCTTCCTCATAAACTCTGCTTATCTTGATGGGAGTGATGAGGCCCTATGGTTTGATTTTTATAGCCATAGCCATATACACAGCACTTGAACATTCCTTACGAGGCCTGCTCTGACCTGGCCTGGGCAGAAAGGAGTCACCAGAGCTCCACAGCACCTGGTACTGTCCTGTGGCTGGACACGTTGCCAGGGTCTGCTCTGTGGCACCTGGCACTTGGCAGGTATAGAACAGTATGTACTGCATGAAGGACCACACAGCACTCGTTCCATTCTGTGATCGTGGGCATGGATCCCCTAAGTCTGATGTTCTGTTTGAAAACAGGAATGCACGCCTGGGACCTGTTCCTTCCCTCCCTAAAACACTGTTTCTGCACATGCCACGGAGGTTATGGGAATGCCAGGACAGATGTGTGGAGCCCTGGTCTGTGTGCTCTGTTAATTACCACAAGGAAGAGCGTGGCTGAAGCCGCCTGTGGTGTTGCTGTATCCCTGTCCTGGCTGTTCATTCTGTCTGTCCCTTCATTGCTTTCCTTCTACCCATCTGAGTCTATTAAAAAAAAAAAAAAAAGCACCATATATGATGGAAACTCAAGAGCAAGGAAAGCAGCCTTTAGAGCTAAGCTTCTCCAGTAATGAAGCCATAACTGTGCCCCATGCATGGCTCTAGGAAAAACAGCTGGGAAGTTCACAGACCAGAACCCCAGGAACATCAGCCTGTTCATAAACATAGACTGCTTTAGACCGCTATTAGGTTTTTGAGACTAGATTTTTAAATACACACACACACACACACACACACACACACACACACACACACACACAGGCAAGAAGGAAAGCTACATACCCCTAGGAAAAAGAAAAGATGGCAAGGGGCTGGGGGAATGCTCAGGGATTAAGATCACACACCACTCTTGGGGAGGACCAAAGTTTAGTTCCCAAGCTCCCACGTTAAGTAGCTCACAGCACGCATGCACGCACGCAGCGCGCGCGCGTGTGCACACACACACACACACACACACACACACACGAACATACACACGCACGCACGCGCATGTGAAAACACACATGTGAAAACACACATGTATACATAAACACAGAAATAACATGCAGAGAATAGAGTTCCTCCCTAAATGACAGTCAGCATAGGAACTGCCCTCCTGCTTGGCAGGAGGCAGAAGTGTCCTCTGGGAGGCATTCTGACCCAGGCTGCCAGGGTATAGACCCCAAACCCAGGAAGCCCTGGCCTCTGAGCCTTCCCACTCAGCCCCCAGCAGCTGTGATGACGCCACACCCTCAGCCTCCTCCATGCTGCACGGCCCAGGCTTAGCCGGCTCACAGCCTGTGCGGGAAGGCAGCTCCCTCCAGCAGCAGAACCTACATCCCCACCCCAGCTGGGTGAACACGGGTTGAGATCCCCGGCTGCACCCACATCTCAGCTGTGGCTGCCCACAAAACAGGAACAGCATGAATCTCATTTTCCCAGAAAAGCAGGTTTTGCTTCTCTATAAATGTGTCTAGCTATTCTGGGGCTAAACATTGCACAGAGGGGACTGGTGCACGGGTCTGGATGCTCTCTGTTCGCTGAGCCTTGGAAAGCTCCAGCGCGGAGCCTCTCTAGAGCACATGGCATCATAAAGCAGACAGGGATCACTACCTTAACTCGGTCGCCTTCCGGGGAAGGCAGCAGAGAGCACCTCCTAGAACTTTGATTTTAGTTTGCTAGTATTAATTCTAATAACAGTGATGATGGTGATGGTGATGGTGATGGTGATGGTGATGGTGATGGTGGTGGTGGTGGTGGTGGTGGTGGTAGTGGTAATGGTGGTGATGGTGGTGGTGGTGGTAGAGGAGATATAATATTGCCATTTGGGGAAAAACAACTTAAGATAGTATTATTATGTCTCAGTATAAAAATGATGACTAGCAAATTACTATGTTTCTTTTAGCAAGATTCCATCCTGATTTAAAAAAAAAAAAAAAAAAAAAAGGCAGCTGCAGCTCCAGCGGGCTGTGCTGGATGTGGGCATTCCTGGTCACCAACAAAGCAGCCTGTGACTTAAAGGCCCCGACCAGCATCCTGTGACACGCAGCTGGACTATTTTAGAGACAGAACCAGCAAGGCGACAACTGCCACTCGTCAAATCTGCCCTGTGGAGCATGTCTACTCAGGGTTTGGAACTTTCTAGGAACTTGATTTCCAAGATGATGTCACTGGTACATGGGCTGCGATAAGATCCCAGGAAGTTGCCATGGTTCCTGTGACTCGGTCGGGCGTGCTCTGTGCTCGAAGGGAAGGTTCTTACAACAACGGTGACTCACAGGTGGATGTAAAAGTAACCGAAGCTACCAGGAAACTACAGACGGAACCGCTTGTCCAGGTTCCCTTCCGCCTCTCCTGGGGCTAGCTGGCAGGCTGGGCCTCGGGAACACAGAGAAGCCACTCATATATGAATCAGAAAAACAGATGCCAGGGTAGCCCAGCACTCGGGCTGAGGCAGTAGGATCTTCAGTCGAGACTCAGCCTGGGCGTGAGAGGCTATCTCATTGCTGTCCCGGGGAGGAAGTTTTGAGCCTGTAACTAACTGCTCAGGCAGCTTGGTGCGGTCTGCACCTTTGCCCAGGTGGGAACATCCTGCTACTGGCAGAGTCTCACCTCCTGAGACCTGCACTGCCCTAGGGAGTCTGCAGGCCTGAGGGAGGCAGTGTCTGCACCGGTAAGCTCCACACCGGTCAGCTCCACACCGGTCAGCTCCACACCGGTCACACACGCTACGGTTTGCAGCTCTCGCAGCAGAAACGTGGTTAGGCAGCGGGGTGCTGAGCATGCATGGGGCCCTGGATTCTACTCCCAGCAGGAAAACCACCCTGAGCCCTCCGCATCACGCTCTCCCTGTGAAGACAGCACACGACACCAAGGCATGTCCTGAAATAGATGTCCGAACAATGTCTAAAAGTGCGATGTCTGAACTCTTAGCACACGGCCTGAAGCCCTGCTCTGGTGAGCTGGTAAACCCCACTAGAGATGACCTACAAAATGTCCTCTGAGGCCAATGGTGACGACAGTTTGACACTGAAGTATAGGAGATTGTGAACAGTCAGGTTAAACTACCCCACCCCCAAAGAAAACCAAAAACAAACCAGTGTGACCTGAGCTTACATAGGGCTGGGCTGGGTGAGAGATGCTTTAAGACAGATGGGCATGAGCGATCGGTATAATAAGTAGTGTAAGATATGGCTAGAAAATACCAATGGCGCAGTGAAAGATACACGGTCTAGACATCTGTGAACTGTAAACAGAGACTGGGACGTGGGGCGGGAGGCCTGACCGTGGGCAGTGGACACTGTGCTACGCTGCAGGGGTGCTGTGCAGACGCCCTTTCTCCAGTGAATGACAGGCCTGCGCACCACCTGCACGCAACACCTTCAACGCTGTGTAGTGCGCCTGTGCTTAACTAGCTCCGCCCCTCCCCCGCCCCTTCTCCCTCCCCCTCCCCCTTCTCCCCTGGTTTGTTTTGGGAACTTCCAATTACCTTTCCCTTGACATTCTGAAACTTTGAGCCTAAAAGGTCTGAGGTTACCCACAGGGGAAGAGGAACAAGCCAGTCACGGCCAGAGGGTTTTGGAGAGGGGATAGCTGTGTGTATGCTGCTGGAGTGGACACGGGTCACTGATCGACTGTACCACCTTATGAGTGGAGACCAGTGTATACTGTGGTCTGAACAGCAAAGACATGTCAATTCTGGTCCGCTGATAGAAACACACATGGCATGGGGAGGGGCTGGAAAGGGGCGTGCGTGGGGGTAGGGAGGCGCTGCAATCTCTCAACTTTGGCTTAGTTTTGCCAAGAAGCTAATGTGGCTCTAAAAATAATGTCTATCCTTCTCCAGCCCCATGCCTGCCCGTAAGCCGTCATGTTTGCCACCATGATGGTAATGGGCTAAACTTCTGAAACGGTAAGCCAGCCGCTGCTGGATGTTTTCCTTTATCGCTCGGGCCGTGGTGTCTTCTTCACAGCAATGGAACGCTGGCTCAGACAGAGCAGGAAAACACAGAGCGACTATGCCCCACAGATGGATGCAGTTCGGAAATAGCTGGATTTTCTAGGTAATCTTATCTTTCTAAGCAAAGCCGTTAAGTGTCTTCGTTTCACACACGGCCCCAGAACGCTCTACCCGGTTCCCGCCACCAGCACCGCAGAAAGCCCAGCTGCTTCTGGGATGCATCCCAAGCACAGCAGGCAGTAGCATATATGCCCGACAGCACTCACCTCTATGGTGTGAGTCTCCACGCTGGCCATGAACACCTGCCCTCCCGAGGCTGCCCACAGCGCACCCTCCACCAGGAGAAGGCTTCTGACTGGCAGGACACCCAACTTTATCACTTGCTGGGGTTCCGAGTTCCAGGATCCATCTTAAAAGAAAATAAGTTCAGTCTCCCTTGAGTTTAGGTGACTGTGCACAGGGACAGAGAGACAAGGCCGCACATCACTGCAGAACACAACTCGAGTACCAACTGTGAATATAACGCTTGCATCCGACAAGGGGCGCCCAGGGCCTTGGAACCAGTCCTGTAGCATGTGGAAGACACGGAAGACAGCAGGCAGAATGGGACAGCTTCCCATGACTCCCAGCAAAGTGTGCCATTACCTGGCACGTCTGTACACACATCCCTTGCTCTCTGTAAGTTAAGCATCAGTTTCCTGATCTGTAAGATGGGGGCGGTACTGTTACACGCCTCAAAACCTGTTTCAGGAACTAAAAATGAAGTGCACAGGGCCTGCCCATGGTTCCATAAATGCCTCTGTGGCCTGGTGGTGATATGTGAATTGTGTCAGAAGGACTATATCCAAAAACGCTGGGCAGGTGCTTATGTTTTCATAAACAGACAGTGATGTGGACAACATCTCAAAGGAACATGTCTTCACTGGAGGTGAAGATAACAAAACTAAGCCAAAGGCTCTGCTCTTTAAATGCTGTCCCCCCCAACCCCCAAGAAGCCAAAACGCAGTTTAGTTTGAAAAAAGCTACAGAGATCAGTAGTGAATTAGTTCTACCATGACTCAAATAAGAATGAATCGGTAGCATAGTGATTGTACAGATGGAAAGAAGATTTAATGTGAATTTTAAAGTAATGGATGAGGCTGTCTTCTAAGTATTTAACTCCTAAGCCATTCATTAAGCCCCAGGAGTCTGATGGCAATTAGATCATCAGTGTGCCTTCTCCGCCGTGTGTGTGTGTGTGTGTGTGTGTGTGTGTGTGTGTGTCTGTGTGTGTTCTCTTAGTGCAGGGGAAGCAAGGCCTCAGATTTTTCTGTCAGACCAGAACCCCTGCGCCTCTAAGTAAAACGCCTCCGAGCTAAGGGAGTTGTGCTGGGTTGCTAGCTGTGGGGTGCTTACTGACACAAAGCATTCAATGGGAATTCTGCTCAGGCTGAACTACGGTGCAGGATGGCTTTGAATCCCAGTGTCCCAGACTACCTTTCATGCAGCAGGTGTACTGGGTACACATATGGTTAGATACATGTGTGCACACACAAATACATGCATGAATGCACAGAGAAATGCAGGTATGCACACACCTACATGCGCACACACACACACACACACACACACACACACACTCACCTGTCCTAACATTCCTACAAACAACCATCCCATGTGGTGCTCACAGCCCTTCACCGCACCACAGCCTGTACCTGTGACGGAATGCGCTCCCGAGGGCGAGTTTGGCATAGGGTGCAGAGGAGACAGAGCTCTGCCCACGGGCTGCCAGAAGGGCTCCGTCCTGCGGATCCACAGGGTAGCTCCTTTGAAACAGGAACTTGGAGATCAAAGGCGGGATAACCCACTTTAGATATTTTGCTTTGGTTAAGACTAGACTCCCAACAATTGGCCTCTGTTTTCTGGCCAGTTTCTGGCTAAGCAAGCTCTCTTTTCCTTAGATCCTGTGTCCCTGTCTCCCTGGCAGGGCCACGTGCAACCTGAAAGTGTGTGAATCTGGGCCAATAGGACTGCCTCCCGGGGCAGCTTCTTCCTGGGTTTGTGCTGAGGCCGGAGCTGCCAGGCAGGTCGCCTGCACCACAGCCAGACTTCATACACAAGCTAACAGTTGTGACAGTCTCGTGGCTTCACAACCTGAAGGCTTCCCACCAAGTCCCAGGCTTCCAAGCCCCACTCGGAAGCAACTGCCTGCTCAGTCTGGGAAGGCCGCAGTCTCCGGCCAATCACATCCTTTGCCACCAAGAAGGACCAAGACCAACAACAGACTCTGTATGGACCCTCCGCCCACCTTATTATACTCTACCACCCAGGCCTACCCACAATGCTGAGGGAGCTTGAGACACACCAGGGAGGCTGCAAAGATGGTGGGGTGACAAAGGCACCGTGCGCCATGACACATTCTGTATAGAACACAGCACGGGGCTGGTCTGGTCAAAATGTACAGAGATGAAGATGAACCCCTTAAGAGAGTAACACACAAGGAAGAAAGAAAACCAGACGACTGGGGGAAAGGATCTTGGGTAACTGCCCAGAAACCTGAAAGGAAGGGCATCCTGGACAGAGGAGCATAAGCCAGAGTGATAGTAATTGGAAAGTCAGACAAAAGCTAAAACAGAACCGAAAAACAAGCAAAAGCAACCAATATTATACAGAACTCCCCGTGCATGTGCCTTCTCTAGGAAGGGCAAGCCAAGAAAGCAAACTGGGGTGAAACCAGAATACCACCCAAAGCAGATGGGACAGGAAGGGGCTGGTGGTTTCTGAGTGGGAGACAGGGCTGAGGACATGGCTTCAGGGCCAAGCTTCTGCTCTACGTGCAAGCACAAGGCTCAGTTCAATCTCTAACACATTAAAGATAATCAAGTAAGACAAAGCAGAGCCGGGCGGTGGTGGCGCAGGCGGTGGTGGTCGAGGCCAGCCTGGTCTACAAAGTGAGTTCCAGGACAGCCAAGGCTACTCAGAGAAACCCTGTCTCAAAAAAACAACAAAAAACAACAACAAAAAAACAAAAAAACAAAACAAAAAACAAAAACAAAAAAAAAAGACAAAGCAAAATGGAATTATGTTCTAAGTCACTATGAAAGTTTAGACAGTGTGTTTTTAATCTAAGGAAGGCAAACTGTGCCAAGAATTATTTAAACGCTGAGGTACACTCATAGTAACAGAAAACGGGATGCCACCTTCTGAAATCAACTTCAAAGATCTGTGACCTCCCCCTGGAATCAATCACCTCCCTTCCAACTTTCAAACAATCAATATTCCCATGCCATGTGGAATCAAAGAGAGGCCTGGAGAGCACAAGGCGCAGAGTCAGACAGCAAGGCCCAGCAACAGCGGACAGGAGCCCAGGGCGCCCCAGATAGTGTTTGTCCTTCGCAGTGCTCCACAGACGCGAGGAAGTCACCAGCCATTTTGAAAGCTCACTAACAAACATTCAGAAAGCACCGGGGTGGGAAACCCCACGTCCTATTTTGGAGGAAGTGGCAATGAGACTCCGTCCTTTGGACAGGCAGGGGGGTCAGTAGGACGGCTTTGGAGGTGCGTGCATAGGGCCTACCACCAGTTCCTGGGGAGCTGTGGGGACAGGTGTGCAGGGCTACGGGGTCAGCCCGGGCATCTGGTAAGCATGCCTGCTGTGCTGTGCCGCAGTGAGGACAGTCCCAGGAAAAGCATTCCCCTGAGGCAGTGGCTGAAGCCTGTGACAAGAGCTAATTCGAGCAACAGTATCACACCCACAGCAAGGCGGGTTCCCAAAGTCCAAGGAACAGCAGGGGGCTGCTTTACCCTCTCATCTGCTGGGAGACCCACAGAGGGACCAGATAGCCAGGGAGGCTGGAGGGGGCTCTGGAGGAGAGATGTGACCTGGGCAGTCCTCTTTCCATCTCCAACAGAGCCCATCCATCCGGATGGCTAGTCATGTGCCGCCATGCTGCGGGAGGACTGGAGGGGGAGGGGCACACGTGGGAGCTGAGAGCTTCTGAGGTGGTAAGGACTGGGCTCGGGGTCTGAGACTGTGAGGGCAGATGAGGCCAGTCACCACAGTGCCGTGTGCAAAGATCACGGATGGAGAAGCCACCCCCGGGGAGTGGCCACACCCCTCCCTGAAGGTGGGCTTGCGTGATGGAGGAAGGCTTGAGAGAGCATGGGGGAATTTGGGGTGCCCAACGGCACTGGGGTGGGGCCCCAAGGCTGGTCTAGGTCAATCTGAGCCACTGCGGAACAGGAAGCCGCCCCTGGAAACCAACTTTAGAAAAATGTCCCACGTGCTCATCAGTGCCCGTTCCAAAAGGAGCAGGTTACACGGGTTTGGACACAGGGATGACCAGCCCCGAGGCGAGACTGACTTGTAGCCCAGGCTAGGCCGAGTGTGGGTACTCACCTGGAGCCTTGGTGTAGCTGGCTACAGACCCGTTGACCAGGCCTGCGTACAGGCCTTGTGGGGAGCAGGCCAGGCTCATGACTGTAGACTTGTCGGGTGTGTAGAAGTGCTGAAGCCTCACCTTCTTGCAGCCCTGACTGCTTTTATAAATGGAAATGCTGCAAACAAAAGAACACACATCAGCAGGCCCGCCCGCGTGCGCCCTGAGAGAGGACCGGGCGCCAGTCAGCGTTGGCCGACGGCACATGTCCTCCTCACCTCCCTCCCCCCTCCCAGGTTAGCACACACTTGACCACTTAAAAAAAAAAAAAACCCACATCCATTATGATTACATTCTTATAGCTTAAAAAGAAAGTCTGGGTCATAATTTATTTTCTTCCTATAAATTTTAGAATGTTAGTTTAATTTTCCATTAAATGGTGCTAAAGTTCCATGTGATTATAATAAAGATATTGTTGCTTTATTCGAAAATGGAATAAGTTGCATGTTTTAAAGAATTAACAGAAACTGGGGGCAAGCAGTGGGGAGACTTCCCCTTTAAAAAACTATCAGGTCTCTAGTCAAACTGATGACCATTAGCGGGCAGTGGCAGAGGGCCCCCCTCCCGTCTTATATTAGGCTCACACTCCCTGGTGTAGGAGGTGACACGGCTCCCACCGAGGACAATCCCTCAAACAGTGTGTGTTCTCTACCTTCCCTCTTCTGTGCCCAGGCAGATGGTGGGCACCTGGGGTGCTCTCGAGGCTGCGGCCTCCGGATCCTTGGCTTCCGTGGGCTCTTGGGGCTTCGCCTCCTCCGCAGGAACGTATACCATACAGAGGATGCGCGACTCCACATTGAAGCACTCGATGACTTTGGGGTTGGAATTTTGGAAGGAGACAATGGCGACCTGGCCCATCTGATTGCTACAGCTTCCGATCTAAGGGAGAGCAGGCGAGGGAGGGAGGGAGCGTGGGACATCAGGCACGCTTCTAGAACTGCTACTACTTCTGATGATCCTGGGTATGGAGAAGCCTGACCCAGGAAGATACTGATTTCCATGTGTGAGTCACACTCAGAAAACGCAAACGAGGTGAGAGGATTCCCAAGAGAGTCCGTTTTTTCTTTTCAATGTGTTTAAATTTGGCTTTTTTAAGTTTTCCGTAACATGGATACAACTTTATTTTCAAAGTGGCAAGTATACACAACCAACACCAGACACTCATTTCCACACTCGACTACGGGGGCCTAGTCACACAACACTTTATAATGTGCTGAAGGGCAAATTAGTGCCAGGGTTAAGTAAGCTGGCGTCAAGGTGCCACGGCACTCTCCCTTAGTGGAAAGACAAGCCTTTTAAGAGGCAAAAACTGAAAAGAACCCAGCCCATAGGAGGTCATTCCAGGAGCATGCTGTGTATGGACAGGGAGCACACTGTGTATGGACAGGGAGCACACTCCCTCCAACCCAGAGCATGCTGTGTATGGACAGGGAGCACACTGTGTGTTCCTCCCTCCAACCCAGAGCACGCTGTCGGGCCTTCCTCCCTTTCCTGCATGCATTCCACGCTACAAGAAAACAAGCCCCTCAGACCCTGTCGGGAAGGAGGGCCAGCCTCCTGTCAGGTGCCCGATCACGGGTGAGTGTGTGCCTGCATGCCATGTGTCTGTGTATGCACCAAGTACAGCAGCTACGAATCTGCTCAGAAGGAACCTGCCACCCGTCTCTGCTGGTCCCTATGTAGGCACACTGAGACAGCAGCTGGCCTTGCTGCTGTGCTCTGAACACCACTAGCAACAGCTCTGAGCAGGGACTCTGCCTGGACAGGGTTAGCGACTTTGAGCGATGTGTACTGAGAGGGGAAGTGGGAGGAGTCAGAGGCCAGGGACCCAGGCCCAGGGATGTTCTTCTAGTGTGCAAGAACTGGGAAGCACTACTGCAACTGAGCCTGGACTCGGTGTAGGACAAATTCATCTCAGCCATGACACCAGTGTAAAAAGCTAGCAAGGTTTCGGAAGGTAGGGGGGAGCCTGTGGGGTGAGACACCAGAGCGCATGACACGCCGCAGCCACCATTGCAGCATTTATGTTCGTCAACGTGGGTCTTTATTCCGCTGTAAGATTCTTAGATGAAGAAAGACAGAAGCCAACGTTTTAATTCCCGGGTCCAAACCTCACAGGGAGAGTTCTGTTTGGAAACCTAACCTGGCAGTCTCTGTTCAACTGCCTTCAGCCACCTACCAGCTTTTCGCCAATCAGCCCCTAGCAATGAGCAAAGGCGCTTACCCACAGGAAGCCGCGGGCCGTGGATGGTGAGGCTGGTTGACTTTCATTGCTCGGGTAAGGTTCAGGGTTATAGGCTGCACATTCAATCTGCAATGGAATACAACATTGTAGATTCAAAATGTTTTCCATCCTTGGTTGGCTGAACCAGTCTTACAAGTTGGTTTTGCAGACATGGATTCCCAAGGTCTTTTGTGATTTTGTCTCAGAACCCCCTCAGCCATGTCAAAAGCCAGTTGGTCATGCTACATCAGGCAGGGGGGCCCAGTGAGGAGCAGGAAAGCCGATGGTATGGCCGCCGGCCTTTCTGAGACATGAGCTGCATGGGCTCACAGGGCCAGAGTTCTGAGGCTTCCAGAGGCTTGCTCTCCTGAGCCAGGGACCAGATAGTCCCCAGGAAGTGGATTAGGGGCCAGGAATGAAGGAGAGAGACAACAGTGTCAAGTGATTTCTTTTTCTTTCTTTCCTTCCTTCCTTCCTTCCTTCCTTCCTTCCTTCTTTCTTTCTTTCTTTTTTCTTTTTTTTGTTTGTTTTTGCGAGACAGGGTTTCTCTGTGTAGCCCTGGCTGTCCTGGAACTCACTCTGTAGACCAGGCTGGCCTGGAACTCAGAAATCGGCCTGCCTCTGCCTCCCAAGTTCTGGGATTACAGGCGTGTGCCACCACCACCCAGCGTCAAGTGATTTCTTAAAGGAAGACATGGTACTTTGTCATGGTGCCTGGTAGAGACAGAACACACTACCTCAAGCAGATAAAGGCATTGGAGTCCTGACCTTCTACAGAGAGGGACTGTTGATTGAGCTGGGGTATCACAGAGGAGGAAATGCTGGAGCACAGTGAGCGTGGTGGGGCATCCAACAGCCTTAGCCAGCAGCACGCCATGCAGTCAGTGGCTGAGCCTCATTGGTGGGCTCCCAGCAATCATCTCCAAGGCTACCAAAACCATTTCCTCTCAGCTAATAGTCACAAACCCAACACTAGTGTTCCCCAAGTGAGTCCTCTGCAAAGGCAGGCACCGCCTGCCGGGGATCCTCACCTTGAACTCTGGCTGCTTGGCCACCATCACAGGCATGTGTCCCACCAGGAGAGGGTGTTTCTCCTTCTTCGCTAGGTTGCCATCGTCATCCACGCAGAACCATCCCATGTGGTTCTCCTCCTCTGTGGACACATTCAGAGAGAGCAGAGCTGAGCTTCTGGGGTGAATGTGAACGCCCCTCATGTCCCAGCAGCTGTACCCAAGCCTCCACAGCGTGGGAGCGAGAATGATCTTATCTTGGGAAGTAACACTGCCTTCCTCTCCCTAACTCGTGGGGGGTACGGGTGGGGGAGGGTAGGTAGCCTACCAACATGTCATGGGCCCTCGCGCTCCCTGTCTGTTCCTGAACTGAATGCGCCAACGAGATGGGCTGGGTCCACCCAGATTCATTGAAGCATTCATAAACATGAAGACGACGTAATGTAATCTGCTCCTAAAGAAGATGGCCACCTTATCCCTGAGTGAGCACAGGAGCTTACCCTCACGTCACCTCACAAGGTGCTATGCCTTGTGTGTAGAGGCACAACCCAGTGCATCACCCAGGAGGGGACAAAGAGCTCTGTCCCTGTCCTCAGTCAGGCCAGGGCACTCCCTTTCACAGTAAGAGTCTTTCTCCTTTCCCTGGGCATTGCTTTCTAGGGGACCAGCAAGAGCCAACTTCTGATTTATTCTCGGGTGACTCTTCAGACAGTCTGAACTCAGGAGAGGATTTCACAGATGGGTGTACACACCTACCCACATAAGGTAATCAATCACAGGCACAGACACCCACACTTGTACACACACGCCAGCCTTTACTCACAGGCCACATAGATGCGCACACATGGCACTGAAGTGCATGTTTGAGTGAAAGAAATCTGTGTGTACATGAGTTCCATATAAATTCTATAGAGAATGGTCTCTATGTGGATCTCCCTGCCTGCCTGCTTACCTACCTTCGGTCTATATGCCCATCTACCTAATTCCCTATCACCTAACAATCTACCTACACTTTGTCTATCTACCTTATTATAGTTTATCTATCAACTTGCCAACTTACCTATTATTTCTTGTCTACCTACCTATCATCCATTTCTATTTTTCTGTCTGTCTATCCATCTATCCATCTATCTATCTATCTATCTATCTATCTATCTATCTATCTATCTATTCATTTATCCATCCATCTATCCATCCATCCATCCATCCATCCATCCATCCATCCATCTACCCACCCACCCACCTACACAGGCCTAAAGGATAGATGAACCAGCAAACAGCTCTAACGCCACATCTAGCCAAAGGAAAACCACAGGACTCATGCTTCAGGCTGGGAGTCCTGAGTGGGAAGGTGTGACACGCTGCACTCCCTGTCACAGGAGGGGCTAGCCCAGAGGCTGAGATGCTGTGTCCTTTCTGCTCCCCGAAAACCTCCCCATGCCGGGACTTTCAGGCTCTGGACCAGGGCCACAGCCTCAGGGGCCCGCCCTTGTGCTCAGGAGTCACACTATACAAGGACGTCACACCACAGTAGGAGCCACCGGTGCCTTCTTTCTGAAGGCCCTGAGTTATAATGCAAACTTGTCACTTAACCTTTCGACTTAAAGCTATGCTTCCGGGTCATGGGAGGTTTCCTCTCTGCCCTGGTTTCACCCTCTCAGGTGTACGCATGATCGCAGGACCTCTCTTGAGATCGAGCCCTTGCTTAACGGAGCATGCCCAGTCAGCTTGAACCCTGTGTCTTACCGAGGGCCAGCTTGGCCATCTGCAGGCTGCTGACCCAGGACTCCTTGATGGCAGGTGTAAACGTATTGAACACAGCGGTGAAGAAGGTGGGCCGCCCTGACCTGCCGGAGAAGAGACGCATCCCCTTTAGAGACAGCCCGGTGCACAGCCCACCGAGTAAGGAGCCACTGAGCCAGAAAACAAGGGACACCGAGCCAAATCTCACAAGGGACAGATCGGTTTTTTTTGTTTTAAAATTACTGACTTGTCCTGCTTTCCGGGGAGCTGTAACTGAATCCTGCAGCGGTCAGCAGCTCTGATCGCATCTTCTTTCCTCAGGATCAGCCGCTGTAAGCCCGACGTCCAGTCATGGGCTACTGACTGGTTTAGGTTCTGTGGAGGAAAGACGTGTCTATTAGCTTTGGTTGCTTTTGCTTTGTTTTGAGACAGGGTGTCACTCTACCCAAGGTTGGCCTGGAAGGATGCGGCCCAGGCAATCCTCCTGCCTCATGCCACCAAGGGCTGTGATTATAGGCATGCGCCAACGCCCTTGGCTTGCACACACATTCAGAAGAAGAGAGAAAGCAGAGCTCTGGCATGGAAACCCCAGGGAGAGTCCGTCGTGCTCATGTTCAGTTGCAAACTCCCTCGGGGTTGATCACGCAGAGACATAACCGAGGCTCGGGTACTGCAGCAGGGAGGAAAGCCACACCGGCTGGCCCAAACCACACAAGAGCCGAGCTGGGCCTGCTCCTCAGAGGTGTCCGAGAGCTGCAATCTGGAGAGCTCGGAGACCTGGAGGCCACAGTTGCAGCGCCCCGTCCAGGAGGCCCCGTTACCTGATAGCTCCCTCGGAGGTTTCCGATGAGCTGCGAGATCTGGCCGACCACGTTCAGGTCATGCAGTAGGTTCTGCAGATCCTGGTACAGCTGCCCTGGCCCCATGTAAACTTTGTCTGAAAAAAACGAGAAGGAAGGAGAGCCGCTTACCCCCTGCCTGGGGCGGCACCGACATACATTTTAGTTTTGCTTTGCTTTTTTTAAAGTTGGGGAGGATCTAGGATGATAAAAAATAAATAGCTTCAGGCACTTGGGAGTTGTTCCTGTGCTAATTGCTATTCAGAAACAATTTTACGTGTATAGAATGATGCCCTCCACCTGCCTTATGAGAGGTTGGCATCTTGTCACACAGAACTGTGTGTTGTGAGGCTCGGGACTGACACAGAACTCACTGCCCCTGTCATATCTAAATGCCATCAGTTTCTGCTCATTGCTCTTGTTCTGGTCCAGCCCATGTCCCTGCACTCCAGGAGTGTCCTAGCCTCCACCTGTACCCAGACTGGAACAGCATCACAGTCTGTCTTTGATGAATTCGACTCTTTTCAAAGACTCTGATGAGTTATAGATTGTCTCACAATTTGATTGGTGTTTTGTAACCAAGAGGGAGGGAAGAAGAGAGAGAGGGAGGGAGAGGGAGGGGAGGGGGGACAGAGAGAGGGAGAGGGAGAGGAGGGAATGGAAAAGAATTTCAGGCTGTTCCCAAAGTCCTAGGTAGTTGAGAATGACCTTGAACTCACGACCCTCTTGCCTCCACCCTGGGATGGCTAAGATCCTAGTGTGCATCAGCTCGCTGTATCATGTAGCTCTGGGAATGAGACTCAGGGCTTGGTGCACGCTGGGAAAGCACTTTGTCAGCTCAGCTGTACCCCAAGGCCCCTAGTTTTAAACATAATCATTATTGGTAAGAAATACCAGATGTGAGATTTAACCTCAATCAAACTTCTAATCCCTGGGAGATCACCAACACCACAGAGTTCCCTAAGGATTTTCCCAAAGTCCAAACATTTAGAAAGGACTAGAAATGGCAAACTTGGGCCAGGGGGTGATGAGCACCCTGCCGTGTCCACAGTTGGTTTTTACCAGCCAACCCTCCATAGCCCGGCCAGCACCAACACTTGTGGAAGGCTTGAGGGGCTCGGGAGTGATCGCATGTACTGTACCTCCAGACCACAGGCACATGAGTGCTAAGAATAGACCCTCAGCCTCCAAGCTGACTTGGAAACAACCCAACATCATGCAGAGCCAGGAGGGCTCTGAACTCAGGACCACACTCAAAGACAAGGCTGCAAACCAGCACGTTGTTCATCCTGGCCCTTTCCCACTTTCCAGAACATAAATCCTCACCATGGGGCCAGCCAGGGAAAGAGCTGGGCTTCAGAGTCAGTGGCAGAGATTCATTTGAGCTGAACAGAGCATGGGGCCGCGGTGTCTGGGTCTCAGCGGGATGGCGGCCTGGCCACAGCTCTGCCTCTGGGGTCCCGGCTAAGCCGTGCCCAGCTGGGTTTCAGACTCTGCTGGTAACCTCTTCAGCCTCACAATAATCCTGATCAAGAGGTCTGCAAGCTCACTTTGCACTCTGTCCTGAGAGCCACCCAGCTTATCTCAGCCTTCATTCTGTTCACTATGTCACTGTGTCAAAGCGGAGACACAGATGTACCATGATAAAGACTTCATAACTGCATGTATCTCAAACACACGCTGCCTCACTGAGGATGAAGCACTTTGTGTAAAGACAGCATCCTGCGAGCGGCTACTCAGAACGTGGATCTGATTCTACCCCTGTTCATGCATTTCTGAGCTAAGTGCCCCTCATTGTCACCACATGAGGAGTAGATTGTGCTGATGCGTTATTATGAAAATATCTTGCCGTTCTGAGACTGGAACTTCACCACACCTCACAAGCTTGGCTAATAACACATCTTGAGGTCACTTAAGACTCAAGATGGGGCAAAGGATACAGTCAGAAGGACAAAACAGCCATCAACAAATTGGGAAAAGATCTTCACCAACCCTACATCCGACAGGGGGCTAATATCCAATATATACAAAGAACTCAAGAAGTAAGACCCCAAAGAACCAAATAACCCTATCAAAAAATGGGGTACAGAGCTAAACAAAGAATTTTCACCAGAAGAAATTCGGATGGCCGAGAAACACCTTAAGAGATGTTCAACATCATTAGTCATCAAGGAAATGCAAATCAAAACAACCCTGAGATTCCACCTCACACCAGTCAGAATGGCTAAGATTAAAAACTCAAGAGACAACAGGTGCTGGTGAGGATGTGGAGAAAGAGAAACACTCCTCCACTGCTGGTGGGATTGCAAGATGATACAACCACTCTGGAAATCAGTCTGGCGGTTCCTCAGAAAATTGGGCATGACACTTTCAGAGGACCCTGTCATACCAGCCCAGAAGCTCTGAATATTCAAGGCACAATTAGCAAGTCAAAAGATTCCCAAGAAGAAGGAAGGAGAGGACCCTGGTCCTGAAAGGACTGGATCCAGTTTCCTAGGAGAGTAGCAGAATAGAGCAGAGAAATGGTGGGGTGGTGATTGGGGAATAGGCGGGTGTGGGGGTGGGGTGGAAGAGGACATATAAAGGACATATGGGACATATGGTGAGGGGGGAACGGGGAAAGGGGAAAGCCTTCGGAATGTAAACAAAAAATATAGAAAATAAAAAAATTGTAAAAAAAAAATGTCACAGACAAATGCAAAAAAAAAAAAAAGACTCAAGATGGGATATGTTCTGTTGTCTTAGTCAGGGTTTCTGTTCCTGCACAAAACATCATCACCAAGAAGCAAGTTGGGGAGGAAAGGGTTTATTCAGCTTACACCTCCACACTGCTGTTCATCACCAAAGGAAGTCAGGACTGGAACTCAAGCAGGTCAGGAAGCAGGAGCTGATGCAGAGACCATGGAGGGATGTTTCTTACTGGCTTGCTTCCCCTGGCTTGCTCAGCTTGCTTTCTTATAGGACTCAAGACCACCAGCCCAGGGATGGCACCACCCACAATGGGCCCTCCCTCCTTCCAAATGACTAATTGAGAAAATGCCTTATAGCTGGATCCTACAGAGGCACCTCCTCAACTGGAGCTCCTTTTTCTGTGATGACTCCAGCTTGTGTTAAACTGACACACAAAACCAGCTGGTACCTCTGTGCACTCAGGCTATTTAACTGCTTTTAAGATAACTATGTAACTATCAACTTTGCTTGCAGTTCCCATCAACCAACGTTTACAACCCAAGCTAATACACGGCTTTAATCCTACAATATGTACTCTGCCATACCTCCATCCCAGGGCGCAATGCACAAGTGTATGTGTATGTTACAGTAATAAATGCTGGGAACAGCAATTAGTCGAAAGGAACCATATGCAATCGATACCACACAGATGCCGAGAGCAGCACACGGGCATTGCTAGGCAACCTCTGCTTGGCGTTTGCTGCCTAGGTTACCAGGGGTCGTGAGTACCAGGCAAAGTTTCATCCCGTAAGGACTTCTGTAAAGCACCCCTCATTCTTTGCCCCATGTGGTGCTTTCTGTGCTGTTCAATAAAAGACAGAGCAAAGGAATTTTGTGAGGGACAGAGAAACAGGGACGGGGACAGACAAGACAGAATTCAGGCAGGCGCAGGCTCAGATTCTTACAACAGACGCTTGTATGCAGAGAGTTGGCTACAAAGAGGGAGAAGACACAGGGAGAGACGCTCTAACGTGGGCTCACTCTTGGTTAAACCCCTCCAGGCGACAGAGCTTTGACTTCCTTCCTTCATGCAATACTGATGACTCTGAACTTGTCACTGATGCCTTTAACTGATGCAGTAAACGTCCTAGGCGTATCTATACACAGAGTGACTATATTTTTCTTTATGTTTAGAAACCAAAATATTTTTACCTGGTAACTCATCTATTGCTTTCACTGTGTGAACTTTTGAGAACAAATTGTGTACGCTGGCTGGCAATGATGCTATAAATGCTACACCCACTTTTTCTTCATCTATCAGCATCTACGTTACATTAGCTTTACAACTCTTAATAAACTTTGACTTCTCCAGCTAGTTTGCAGCCCAGGAATAGCTCCAGGGCTCACAAAACAACTCCCATCACGAAACCCCTCATGGGTCCTTGGCTCTGTTCTCTCTGTTCTCCACCACTGGACTTTCTTCTCACCATAACCCATATCTAGTTTTAGCCCCCAAATAGTGTAGTTTTATTTGTACTGGTGTTCAGTTGATGAACCCTTAGAGGGCAGGTGTCCCAGCTGGTCACGGTCACTCACACCTTAGGCCACCGTGCATGACAAATGTCACACAGCGGAAGTCTGCACAACAAAGGCAGGTCTGTACCAGGCGGCCTAGGGGCTCGCTCCTCATTGGAGAACCGGAAGGGTCACCAACTTCCCGGCAAATGTTTCTAAACCGCGCATGTCTCGAATATGCCATTGGTGCCTGGATTTGGAAAGAAAACATTTCTCCCACCCACTCCCCTTGTGAGCAAGCGAGCCACATGTTTAAGCAGAGAAAATGTTTCTACTTAAACCAGCCATTCCTGGATCTCTCTAAGCTGGAAGCCGTATTTAGGCTCTTCCTCTGCTGTCCACTTTCCCCCCCTGAGGAACACAAGTGGTGGGCGGCCCAAGCAGAGCCCTGAGTGGAGCCGGCGGGAGGGAGAGGGGGTGACCCGAGACAGGAGGGTCCAAAGTGAGGCTGCTGGCCTCACCTCGCACACCTGGAGACCGTCCTCAGAAGAGAAGACATATGGGGACACAGCCCACAGCCAACCATGTCCCACCCACTCTGGGAAGGGACAACAGGGCTGCACCTTACACAGCAAATGCTTTACCCATCTCCTCAGCTTAAGAAATATTTAAAAAGGAAAGAAAAACTATGTGTGTGCACACACGCCCCCCCCCCACACCATCTCTGATGTGAACCTGGGGCAGGAGGAGAGGCTCTCTTCTTCTCCGTAAACCAGAGACCTTTATAAGGAGACCACAAGGAGTGTGCCCACCTCCATCCAGCATGGGGAAATGTACCAAGTGCCACTGGAGCCTCAGCAGCAGATGCTGAGGACACAGAAGAAGAAGAAGAAGAAGAAGAAGAAGAAGAAGAAGAAGAAGAAGAAGAAGAAGAAGAAGAAGAAGAAGAAGAAGAGAAAGCCACCATGAAAGATCCCAGTGACAGGCACCAAGCCTAGCACCCCCGCTCAAGGTGAAGTCTGAAAACAGCAGACCTCAGAGCAGAGCACTCTCAGATGCTAGTCTGTGCAGAGGAGAACTCGTCTTGCTTTCTGGCCTAAATTTCATCAAGTCAAAATATACAGTCAGACATTTTGTTGGCACTATTTTCCAGCTACCTGATGACAAAGCCCAAGAATTTCGGATTTGTGGGCTGACTCTCTGTGGCCGGTTGGCACACAATTGCACCGCGTCTTTCCTGGGCTTTCTCACGGACACGGCCTATTGCGCGCGCGCGCGCGCGCGCACACACACACACACACACCACCACCACCACCACCACCACCACCACCCCTGCCACCGTTTCCATGGAAATCCCGAGAACTAGTTAGAAAATGCAGGGAGTAAGCTGAATGGAATCTAAAGTGACAAACAAGGAAGGGGCTGTGTGGCTACGTCAACAGCCAGGGCATCTACAATACCACCCTCCCCCACCCCCCATCCCCCACCCCCCCACTCCCCAACCCCCCAACCCCCACCCCCCAAACCCCCACCCCCAACCCCCCACCTCCCCCCCAACCCCCCATCCCCCCACCCCCACCCCCGAGTGTGGGAGACTCTGGCATGGCCCTCGCCTAGTCTGGAAACTCAATTGTCCCTGATGCCGGCTGAAGGCTGTCAGGAGCAGAAGGTTTCCCATGCCCAGGCCAAGGTTCTTCTATAGGGGGTGGGTTGTAAAGTGGGGGGCGCAGGAGCCCGTGTGAAGGGGAACAGTCATTGGTCAGGACAGGCTCCCAGGTGCGGCCCCCTGCAGTGGCCACCAACCATATCTCCAGGCAAACATTCCCCCCCAACACTCCCTCTGAGTTTCTCATATCTCCTGAGAGTCAGCAGAAACTGTGAGGAATTGCTATCCTCTGATAGAACAACCAGCTCCAGGCTGCGTCCCTGTCCTCACCTTCCCAAAGGTCCCCTTCCCTGGGTTCAGTCTTCTGATACCTGGCTGCTTGCCCAGAGCAAAGTCCAGGGTTCCCAGTCAGCTTCTGTGTGGGGTGAGAGTGGTCAAGCCCTCCTGTGTGTGAATAGCTAGCTTTTCTGGTACCATTAGGCAAAGAGCTTTTATACAAGACCCCACAAGCACAGGTAACAAAATCAAGAACAGAAGAATGGCCTTGTATCAAACTGAGACGTTTCTATACAGCAAAAGGAGCTGATGAGCCTCAAAAAAAAAACATAAGAATGTCTGCCCTGCGAGTTAACATGTGACAAAGAGCCAGGATCTTCCATCCCTAATGAAACCCAACTAGTGATTAAGAACAGGCAAATATTCTGAACAAACGTGTCTGAGAGTAAAGTACACAAATGCCCAATGAGTCCATGAAGAAAAGTCCCACGTCACGAAGCACCGTGGAAAGCCTCGCCGAATGTCACCTCACACCAGTGAGAATGGCCGTCATAAAAAACAAAATAGCACAGACGGTGAGAACTCGGAGAAAGGGAAATTATCCCTTGGTGCTGACCGGGATCGTAGATTATTAGTACAGTCACCACAGGGAACAGCAGCGGGGCTGCCCAGAAAACCCCAAACAAGCATTCCATGTGCTCTGGCTATCCTACCTGAGTGTGTATCCGTGGGAATAAAGATGGGGTGCCCGGCACATCCAGGCTGATCTCAGCCCTTGTCACAAGTGCCGGACACAGAACCAGCGGCAGCGGTGTCTGTCAGCAGACAGAGCTGATAAGGAGAATGTGGTACACCCAGTGACAGAGCAGTGGCCCTTGGTGGCAAATGGGATGGCACTGGAGCACACTGTGCTACATGAAATAAGCCAGGCACAGAAAGCTGAGCACCATGAGAGAGGGGCGGGGCAAGACGAAGGTCGGAACACAGGATAGCTACTCCGGCGGCTGGGAGTGGGGGTGGGGGTGGGGGGGAGGAGACGGGGACTGAAGAGAGGGTCCAGACAGGAGCAGTGAGCGCCAGGCAGTGTAATGGACTACACTTTACAGCAGCCTGTGGGTAGCTGGAAGAGGGGTGACTCGAAGCTCCAGGAGCAGAGGAATGACGAGGAGGTGGTGGCATTAAGTGCTCAGGCCAGAAAGAATACTTTATGTCAGGGCCGAAATGCCACACTGTGCCCCACAGACATTTATAATTATCCCGTGTTAACCAAAAGTCGAAAGGCAACAAACGTTCAAGGAGACAGACACACTAGAGATCTTGTTTGACCATTGTGTTTTGGGTTCGGATGTCAAATTTTCATATTATCTGACACGTGTGTGTAAATACAGCAAGGATGTAGAAGTAACGCCGGAGGGTGTGTCCTTATTTTTATGGGAAGGACCGGAAGGTCAAGTGGGAGCCTACACACCGAGTCCCCAGGCTACCCCGGGACTGTGTGCTAGCTAAGCTAATACAAAACAACCATCTGACCCAGAAAATAGAGATCTGTTCCCTTGGTCTGTTGCCGGTGTGCACAGGGGTGGGTTACCCTGCAGAGATGTGACAGATGGCCCACCAGCTTTCTCTTCCCAACCACGAGCCACAGTCGGAAAAGTCAGTGAGACCTTTTAAACTGCCTCCTACCCCCAGAAAAGTTTCCAAAGTAATTTCAGGAGATCTGAACACTTAACCTAACCCATGGGTCCTCTAGAGGAGCCCAGGCCACTGGTTCCCAGGCCTCTCTCTGTATTCAAAGTCCATCATGGAAATTCAAGGCGACTGACACTCCCGTGCCCTGCCTCCGTCTGAAGCCCATTTTCTGGGTGCTTGGAGCTGTGCAGGGGCAGCTCCTGGCTGCTTCTGCTGGCACAGCCTCACCCTTTCCCAGCACTGGTTGCTAGGCAGTGACACCCACACTCTGCCTCCAACACAAAACAACAGACCAGGCTCCCAACGTGGAATGTTACAGTCGCCCAGACAGCACAGAAGTCAGATGACTTCAACGAGAACAGCAACTTCTACCTAGCTTCTCCAAATGTCCCGAGATAACAAGTCCCAGGGAAGGGGAAAGGACACACTGAGGCCAAACTCTAAAGGAGGCACGAGGGAGACTCGGGGACCTGTGCTTCCTGAGTGAGCTAACAGTTCAGCTGCTGGCGTGACTGACGGGAGGGCAGCTCATCTGATCCTAAAGACAGGTGAATCTGGACACACCCAGTCCAGCCCTTTCCCAGTATCTAGTGTTAGAGCAGCAAGAGCTCTGTCTGCAGCAGCAATAGCAGACCTCTCAAATGCAGGAAGACACCCATTACAGAAGTCTGCATGCACACAAGACAACTTGAAGGCATGAATTATCTCTTCTACCACGTAGGCAGTGGAGATCAAGCGCAGGCCAGTCGGGCTTGGTGGTAAGCGCCTGCTGAGCCGTCTTACCAGCCATACATCTGAAGTGCCTAGCCATCAAGAGGGAGAAAAGCCAAACTCCCTGTCTGCGACGATGACGGCCTCACCAACTTGGAAACGCTCCGTGCGTTTCGCTTTACACATATACATCAAAGCATCGCATTTGACATTTTAGATATCGCTGGCATTTAGTTAGACCTCAGGGGCGAGCAAGTACAGTCTGAGAGTCGCACCACTCACACGGCACTTCAAGACTTAGTAATCCCTGCTGTGTGCCACTCAGATGAAGACACTGCGTCTCAGGCAGGGAGGGTTAACTTGGGCCTTCTCCAGTTCTGTGTTCCTAAGAAAGAAGGGGCATCCCAGGGGTAGTCTCCCAGGGACCCCAGGGCTGGCCGGGCTTCTACAGTCACCCCAGAACCATGGCTTCTTCAGGAGTACCCGGACCAGAACAGCTGCAGGCTGGGGTCACCAGCTGTGTGCACACATGCAAGGGGGAGTCGGGGTGCCCACCTCAATCTGCAGAACCCTCTGTTTCTCCAGCAGCTAGGTTTTAAAAGACACTGTTTCTGAGAACACAGTCTCCCTTTTATCTGACGAAGCTTTTATTCCTGAGACTCTATTGTGAGATGTGCCACACAGTGCACACTGTGTGTCAGAAAGTCTGCTCCTAGAATTCTCTTCAGGATAGCCTGGTCTGTGCTACATTAGCTTGCAGCTCACAGGACCCAGCACCTGGTCCATCACAGGCTCACAATAAATAAACATGAGCAACAATACCACATCACTAAACTGCAAGGCCCACTGGGAACTGTGGGGCTCTTAACTCGTCCTGCGGATCTTGTCTATACCGCACGCTGTAAAGCTGGAGGATAAGGGATGGCAAATCAAGGGAGACGGTTAACAGATGAAGTCACACACCCACTAGTTACCACCTCAAAGGGCATTCCACCATCAACATCAGCAGCAGGAACATGACATGTGCCATGCCAAGGCATGGGCACACCCACTGTGAGAAGCAGAGCAAATCTCAAGAAGGCAGAATGGCTGCCTCGCTGCTGAAGAGCGTAAAAAGCTGCTGTCAGAAACTGCCGTTCCCTGAGGTAATCTCCGAGCTTGCCTAAAGGCAGAAAATCAACACCAGCCTGCAAGGTGCATACTGCAGGTCTCCGAGGACTCCCCACATTCATCACAGGATGTACAGCAATGCTTCTGAGCTCAGCATGAGGGCAGCACCCCTCTCTCCTGGGGAGTAGCTCCCCTGGGCTGCTCCACACTCGGCGTCCAACCCCACAGCCCACCCTCAGACAGTGGGCGAGCCCGGCTCTGCGCCATCGCCATGTGACCGGCAGGCTGTTTATCCCCCAGGTTCCTGTGGTTAGCAACTGCTGTGGCCTTCACGGTGTGATGGGAGAGCAGGTTCTCAGCTTTGCACAGAGGTTGGGATGCAAAGGTCGCAGCAACACGCAGCCCTCCAAGGACACTAATCTTTCTCCCATTTTTCCTCCCACGGGAGCTGGTCAAGGCACTCTGCTTTGTACTTTCTCTTAATGTTTCTTACTGATCCTGACCCCGTTCTACATTTGCTTAGTATACGCCATCAACTGGAAGATGTTTTCTAAAAGTTAAGTCTGTGTGTCCACTCTGAATCTGTGTCATCGATGGCTCTCTGAATACCAAGGATCCATCACAGCTCCGAACACAACCTTAGGACTGACGGCAGTATAAAGCAGTCATCGTTGTTCACAGAGGCACACCACGACCTGCCACTGACACTCCCAAGTAATTTAAGGGGAATGGTAAAGACAGTGTATGGAGATATTCAGTTCCCCCAGGATAAAATTTGAATAATTGTGACAGTTTGGAAAGACAATCCCCTCCCTCGGCCCGTCCCTCCTCTCTTCCCTCCCTCTGCTCACCACCCCCCCCCCCCGTAATCCACCAGGATGCTCTAAGCTACACTGCGGTGTTTCAGTTCTAGCTGAGAGTCTAGACAAAGGTGCCCCTTGCTGTAAGTGGGGGCACATTCAAGAGACTAATAGCTGATACTGTGTTCAAGAAACTAGCCTACTGGGTGATGACCAAACGGGATGACCGAGCATTCTGGGACTGAGAGAGGCAGAAGGGATGCCCCCTACATGCTCATGTCCAACCGAAAGGCAGAGCGAGTTTCCGTGCCTGCTTTCATACTTCTGGATGTGTCAGAGACAAATCAATCTCAAGGTTAATGCTTGCTAAGGTTTATGGAGAGTTTCCATTCACCGGTTTAATCGGTCCAGAGCAGAGGTCACGGGCAGAATTAAATCCAGCTAGTCTTTCCTTGGTTTTAAAAGGCAGAGGAGGACATGGCAATGGTTCCTGCTCTTAGATCAAAATCTCCAGGCCAAACCGCGACCTGTGATAGCAATTCCAACCACTGTGCAGTGCCGAGTCACCCACAGCACTGCTGTCCCCCACACACACACTGTGTACTGCTGAGTCATCACCCCACAGCACTGTTGAGTCATCACCCCACAGCACTGCTGAGTCATCACCCCACAGCACTGCCATCCCTCCACTGTGCACTGCTGAGTCATCACCCCACAGCACTGCTGTCCCCCCCACACTGTGAACTGTTGAGTCATCACCCCACAGCACTGCTGTCCCCCCCCACACACACTGTGCACTGCTGAGTCATCACCCCACAGCACTGCCGCACCCCACACACTGTGCACTGCTGAGTCATCACCCACAGCACTGCCGTCCCTCCACTGTGCAGTGCCCAGTCACCCACAGCACTGCCGCCCCCCACTCTACTGTGAAGGCACATGCATACGTGCATGAGCCGGCCATGGGGGACCGAGGAGAAGAGGAGACAGCCAACAGTGAGCAGAGCCCCGCCCATGGTCTTCACACCCCGCCTTTGACCAATTCACTGCTGTGCTAGAGCCAATGCGACGCAGAGACAGGGCTCCATCACGTCAGACAGACAGACTGACAGACAGCACCGTCCCAACAGATGCACCATCCCAGCTCCAGCGGGAAACGCCCGCAGGGCTCACTTACGTGGCTTCACGTTGGCCACGACGGCCAGGCTCTCGGGTGGGTGTGCCGCGTGGTGCCGACCGTGCTCCCCGGAGCCAGAGCTTCCATTGTACTCAATCACATCCACGTGCCCAAGAGGGACACTCCACTTGAGCAGATACCTCTGGCTCATCGCGGCATGGCTTTCATGTGAGTTTCTAGGAGAAACAGAAGGCCGATACTTTAGGGATTACCACAGGACCAAGCTCCGGTGCCTCTGGTAACCTCACGCCACCGCGAGCAGCCGTGAGCAGCCGTCTAACTGTCACGGCACTCAGAATCCTCATGCAAACAGCAGTCACTGGCCCCAGCTAAGACCTCCATCAGGAAGCACAAGGGAAATCCTGTATAATCCCACCAGGACCTGAGAACTCACGGCTACAGTGTCTGAGGATTTGGAGAAACTCTCCCAAGTGTGCAGAGACGTTCTCTGATGGCTCTGGCCGGACTGGCTCCGGCTTCCCCCCTTATTCCTATGCAGTTTACTTTACAACTATATCAGTAAAATTCAGTCACAGCCCACATGCCACGACTAAAGCATTTGCTGACTATACAGAGGTGAAACGAAAACCTTCTCTTCTTTTACCATAACGTGGAACACAGAGAAACACAAACACCTGTGACCAGAGCAGATACCGAGCCCGCAGCTCATGTAATTATGCACACACACACACACACACACACACACACACACACACACACGTGACAGCCATGCACACAGCCTCTGCATGGCCGCCCTGGCCCTCGTGGTCACCGCCCTTCATTTGCTGACAAAGAGTCAGAGGCTTGGCGGGTGGAGTGACTCTGGCTCTCAAGAGTCACCCACATAGCCTCTGCCCAAATCCTGTGGTAGTGGGAGGAGGGTGGTCCCCTTCTCAGAAGAGTGACCGGGGCAATAACGTGTCAGGTGAGAGTGGTGGGAGGCTGCATGGTTCCCAGCCTGCTCTCCAGGGGGGAATAACTCCGACGCCATGACACACTGTCCATGGCTCAGGCACTCTTGCTAGTCCACCATGTCCCACCAAAGGTTCACCAACTGCAAGCCCGCAGAAGCTGATCACCGCCTAAGGGCGCTGGCTCCACATCAACCGTGCTATCCGAGAAAGTACCAAGGGCACCTCGCTTAACCCGGGACCGGTCCCGTCCACGCTACCTCCTTTAGAGGATCCTGCCCTCCCAGATGTCCTCAGCTGGCTCAGTGCTGCGTGCTGGGGAACTGTCCTCATGCCAAACTGAGGGAAAGAACTAATGGGTACTAAGCGTGGACAGATCCAAAGGTAAACATACTGGAAGAAATACCTATCGGAGGTAGGTCAGCTATGTGACAACAAAGGGCCCCGGGTGACAGGGAGGGAGAGGACTCTGCTCGGGGCCAGCTCCAGCACCAGTCTTCCTGAGTTCACCTGTGTGGCACCTGATTTCTGCCTGCAGACCCACCGACCCACCGACCCACTGACCCACTGACCCACCGACCCACCGACCCACCGACCCACAGAATTTAAAAGTCAGCTCACAGAGCTGAAGCTGCAGCTCAGGCCCAGAGTTTGTCTGTCATGAACAGCGCTCTGGGTTTCACCCCCAGCACTGCAAAATAAACAGACAGGCAGAAAAATAAATAAGTACTAACACTGATGATAATTACAAAAACCTGCAATGAGTTTCCTTTTATTGAGGCTCTGAGTTCAGGCGAGAGGGTGGATGCGGCCTTCCTCCCGTTCTCTGATGTACATAGCGTGTCGCTATGAGGCTGACAAGTTTTGAAGTCTTGTCCTTACCGTGAGCTGGCGGTGGCACACATCAGCACGTCATTCAGCATGAAGATCCGGCGCTGTTTGGTCTTAACGATTTCTCCCCGGTCATTGTAAACCGTCTCGATGACATCATCGGATCGGACGAGGTACCGGTTTCCACTGCTGAGGAGCTGGAGGTTCAAAGGGACACCAGCACCGTCACCCACCTGGGTCCATGTGAAGAAGAAGGGATCGGGCGCTCCCAAGTACGCAAGCTTCTACTACCCACGTTTCATGGCTTATTCTCTGTAGGAAGGCCCACCGCTCCCAGTCACCCCTCACAGAGAAGCCACCGTGCTGCTGAGTGACTTTAAACTACACATCTTACCATCATCAGCTCTGGGGTGGTGTGGGATGAGAGTCACTTACCAGCTGACTCTAAAGCAAAGGTAAATCTGTATCTAGACCCAATTTACTGTGGTCGATTTGCCGCTCACAGTGACAGCCCAGGGCTTCATGCATGCCTACCCATCAGGAGATCTACCACTGAGCTACACCCCCAGAGGCTATATCCAGACTTCTTAACTGTCAGCCCCGCTCTATGTCACTGAACCAAGCACTCCCAGGCATTCCCAGCCCCAGTCACCCCGGTTAGCAGAGCAGAGGGAGTTATCCTAGTGACTAATAAAATGTAACCCTGGCTTGTTGGCACGGTGCAAAGCTACTTCGGCAAAGGGATGAGAACAATGTCTCTGGACCTTGTTCAGGTATCTCTCGTTTATGGCTTTTGCTATCTGTTTGATTTCACAGCGCTGGTCAGCGTCCCTTTTCCTCTCGTTTAGCTTCTCCGCCAGGGTCTCGAGCTCCGTCAGCGCCATCTGAAGGGGCAGCCTGTCAGGATGTCCTTTGGCTGTGTTCTTCAGCATGTCCTGTGAGCAGGAGAGAGCAGGGGCGGTCAGCAGGGATGCTGCGAACCCCAACATTTGCAGACCAGGCCGGCGGGCGGCTAGAGTGACACGGGATGCCAGCCACCTCTGGAGGAGAGTCGGGGCCGGGAGAGGGATAAGAATCGTCTCAACACTTAGCTGAACACCCAGCCAGCACTTCGTGTGAAAACAAAACTAGCTTAATACCTTACACTTCTGATGAAAAATTATATATATATACATATATATAGTGTGGGTCCCTGGCATAGGAGTATGCTACTACCTCAGAAAGCCAACAGTAGCCAGGAAGGACAGAGCGGGCAAGCTGCTGCTTCCACTGGTGTCAAGCAAAGCCACCTGCTCACAGAAGGTCCCCAGCAGTGTTAAATATGCTACTGTGGCCTCTACTATACGGGCAGTTCTCAATCCGTGGGTCGTGACCCCCCCCTTAGGGGTCATACCTCAGATTTTTACATCATGATTCCTAACAGTAGAAAGACTACAGCTATGAAGTAGCAAGGAAATCAGTTTATGGCTGGGGGGGTCACCACAACATGAGGAACTGTATTAAGGGTTCACGGCACTAGGAAGGCTGAGAACCTGTACTATGCCCACGAGGTCAACTCACCCCACAGGGTCTGTGTGCAATCTCCCTGCAGAGGCCCTGAGCGGGAGGAGGGGTCTCGGTGTGTGGTGCCACACAGCTATGCCCTCGCTCCCCTCTGCTGCCCAGAACTCACACACGCCTTTCCCAGGTGAGGCTGCTGCGTGTATCCACCAGATCCGCACAGTTTTCCCAACAGCACGTACTGACCCTGAGTCTCTGTGTCCCATTTGGGAATTCTCACAATATTTTAAACTTTCGCATCATACCCCCCCTCCCCCCCGTTATGGACGTCTCTGATGCCACTGTCGCCAACTGTTCTGGGGTACCGTAACCTACACCACCCAAAGGCTGTGGACACTGAAGTGGTGTTCTCAGACAGGCCTCGCCCTGAACCGTCTTTTTCTCCTTGGGCCTCCTGATACCTGAGACACAACAATACTGACGAAGCTAATCAGTGACTCCACAGTGGCCTCTGGAGAGTTCCAGACTTCCCGCTCCACAGCAAAAGCTAGAAATGGAGCTGATTGTGGTGACACATGCCATCCCAGCATGCCGGAAGCCGAGCTGGGAGGATCAGAGGAGTGAGAGGGTGAGATGAAGTGGGTTCAAGACCAGCCTGAGCGCTCTGACCTGCTGCATAGCTGTAAGTGACATCACCCAGGGGCCTCGAGGGGAACTACATGTTCTCCTTCGGTGATGAGATAAGGGAAGCAATCCTGTTGCTGTTATGGGAGAGGAGGAATCAAATGGGCCAGTTCCAGCATTTCCTCAAGTTGGCTAAGTGAAGAGAAGCCACTGTCTTCAGTCCTGTGAAGGCTGGACGGGGAAAGCCTGAAGTTGGCTATGGCTGGATCATGGGGCTTAAACCCAGAAGCCCACTGTAACCTGACAGGAGGGTAAGGATGCAGATGCGGGTGCAGATGGCAGAAGACACAGCAATTGCACAGGGAGATGCAGCTCTGACAAGGTCTGCGTGGACTTCCAGCAAAGTGCAGGCCTCCTTCTCCTCAGAGAAGGTCCACTACACTAGAGAGGAGCAGCCAGTGCGTGGCTCACGACGCCAGAGACAGGCCGGCTCTGTGAGAGACTGAGGCTGGGGGTGGAGCTACCCCAGCCCCTGAAGGCCCGGGACCTTCTCATCTCACCAAGTCTCCTCTGCTTGTGTTCTGAGAACGAACAACAGGCCGGCCCTACCGACGGCCTGCTTTACGCGGTCTCCTGCACTGTGCTCTAAGCTCTCAGCAGAGACCAACTGCACGGAGGAAAGGATTTCTTTTAAAATAGTACAGGTGCTAGACAAGGCATGGTGTCGTATGTGTCAGGAAATCACTGGGAACGAGGGGAACACTGAACTAGAGCCGGAGGGTGTCCTGAAGAACGGGCCTCCATCACTGAAACCTTACAGAGGCCAGAGAAGCTGGTTTCCAGAGAAGGAAGCTCCTGGCAAGCGCTATGGCAGCACGGACTGGTGACAAGGATGTGACCACGGCACGTGCAGTCGGGAAGAGAGGCAGCACTTGACAGGGCTGACTCCTAATAACGGGTACACAGACACTTAGGGGTTAAGAGGACCGGTTTGCCTCCCAGAACCCACAAGGCAGCCCATGACTCTCCTTCAGTCCATACTTCTTTGGCCTCCATAGGCAACCCCTTTGTGGCTGCTGTCCCTGTGAGGAGGGGAGGGGAGAGGGGCTGAAGGAGAGGAGAGACCCTTCAGGGCCTCTCCAGAGTGACGGGCCTGCGCTCTCTGCAGCCCCAGCTTACCTGCAGGAGGAGGATGAACTGTGGAAACCTCTGGATGGGCCGCATCATGAGGCTGTGGAGTGTGACTCGGTCTGGACTGGAATCCTGGCTCAGCTGGAAGGAAGAGGGGCAGGCTCAGTGCGGGTGGCGACAGCTTGGCTGTGTCCTTGCAGCAGATTTAGGATGGTGGACAGGCGGTTCAACACCCCCCGCTTCACCCTTTTTGAGCTCTACCAGGAGAAAACTTTCCAAATATGTGGGAACTGCTTTCTACCCCAGCCCTGGGAAGGACTCATGGCTGCTGCTGGCCCTGAGAAGGGGCCTTCCCTGGGTAACTCAGGTCCTGCTGTGTTTCCCAGCATTCTTAGGGTTCCAAGATGGCCAGGCTGCTCCAGGGGGAGTTGTGGCCCCTTATGCTGCTGCAGAGAGAAAGTTCCTCCCGGCACTTGTCAATCACCTCAGAGCACACGGGAGATGTCAGTTCCTGAGGCCAGCGGAGGCCCTGACTTCGGGGCTACATCTGGGGTATCTCTGTATGACAACCCTGCACAGTGAAGGTCACTGCACAGTACACAGCGAGACTTGGCTAGGCCGAGACTCAAGGTCACCTGCCCCCGGGGAGGCCAGCAGGGACCGTGGCCACTGCAACGCCACAGTTTATACCATCATCGAGTTCCTGACAAAACCCTCAGAGGAAATCAATTTTTAACTCAGTAATGTCTCCGTTTCCCCTCAAGGAAAAGAATGATGTCACAGCTCAAGGGCACAGCTTAGCTTCTGCAAAGCACGAGGATTTGTAATCTCTGAATAGCCGTCCTTGGCCATGCATCAGCAGGGACCTGAGCCGGGCGGGGTAGAAAGGAAGGAGGGGAGCTATCCCACCTTAACTACAACACCAGTGCTGGCACGGACACTCGCCCTGCGTCAGCTCGCCCCAGGTAGCAGAAATTCCCAGAAACACAGTTCCAAGAACCAAGAACACGCTGTGCTCCAAGCCTTTCTCATTCAAATGAGCTTGGGCAGAGAGGCCTGGGGCCTGAAAGGGGACCTTAATACGTACGGTTCAGTGGGCAACAACCCCAGTCCTCTGGAGGGGACTTTAATATGGTTCAGTGGTAACAACTTCAGCCAGGCTCTCCCTTCCAGGCCTCTGGGTCCTGCCTGCAGACCAGCAGTCACCATGGGAACCCCCTCAGTGGTGGCATGGGAGAAGGTGGCAGAGGCTCGAGGCTCTAGGCCTGACACCAGGAGGCACAAACTCCACATCCCCAACAAGGGTCACATCCTCCTCACAGGGCCAGCCTTTCAGCCCTTGTCTACCTGCTCTGTCCCAGAAAAGAGGATCGTTTCCAACCTGTAGTCTAGACTGGGCTGGTAGTGGTCTACCGCTACTCCCTACACCATGCTGAGATGGAAGGCCCAGGCATCTGTGGGTCCTGATTGAACGTCCTTTAACATCTATATCCATATAAATAAATACACCTTTAAGGAAAGCAAACAAAAGTTCCTTCAAAAATCTAAGATCCAGCCTAGAGTCCCTAAACCTCCACTCAGGCTCTGTCCCGGGTTCTTCCCAAGGTGCTCTGACAGGAGACATGCGATGAGACAGGGAGGGCGTGCTCACCTTTAAGAACTCAAGGAAGGCAGGCTTCGTGGCACACGTCTTCTTGAGGACAGCCACGGCCGTGCTGAAGTTGTTCACGTACTCGCTGTAAGCGTCCAGCACCATGGACTTGGAGAACTGCAGCACAGGGATTGGAAAACTCATGGCCTGGAGCGCACACCTCATGAAACTCTCACACAACCCACAGCCGTAACTAACTGCACGGGCTCTTTCTCCCTACATCTTCACGGGGCACTCGATGCCTGCCCGGCTGAAATCACGGGCTGACCCCAGAGCGCTGTCCCTGCACTTGGAGTTTGGATGGTAAATGCTCCTGGCTGCATGGGACAACAGACAGCCGTCTCTTAGGTTCCTTGGCAGTCAAAGCTTCCAAGAGAATAGAGGTCATAACCCAGTGGCCCCAACAGCTTCCCCTGAGGTACAAACTACCCTGGAAAGCCAGGGAAAGGTGGTCCCTTTGCCAGGTAGACAACTGACACCTGACACCTATATATCAACATTCCCTATTCTCCTGTAAATGCAAAGGCTTCAAGATGCAGAACCAGGTAGGAGGGACTGAGGCCCCTGGAAGCAATCTCCAGAGATCAATGACTTTCTGTTCTTTCACAAAGGTATCTTGTGTAGAATCGTCCTTGTGGTCGAGGACAGCCAGGTGACTGACAGGAGCTTGCTTGCAGCTAAACTTTTTTTTAGTGTGTATGTGTATGCGCGCGCGCGCGCGCGTGTGTGTGTGTGTGTGTGTGTGTGTGTGTGTGCATGCATATGCATGTACATGTGTGTCTGTGTACTGATATTGAAACTGACGTGATTGGTTTTGTCTGCTTCATCAAGTGTTTGCACAAACTGCATAGAAAAAGGAGCTGGGCCGCGCGGTGCTCCGGAGGCTGAGGCAGGGCCCCTAGAGTTCAGAGGCAGCCTGGGATACGAAGCAAGAGTCCAGCTCAAAAAACATAACACTGCCAGTGTGATGACTGGAGGGTAGAACCCGACAAGCCACGACCAGTCCCACATGGTCCTGAGTTCAAGACCCACACTGTGCAGGAAGAGAGCTGGCTGTAGAAACGCGTCCTCTGCCTTCCACACAATGTGCAGCTCAGCACACACAGTAAATAAATGAATCGTACTTTAGAGGCAAACAAGTACAAGTAACTTTCATAAGAAGCTGTGTTACTAGCACAGCATCATTTAAGTATGCAAGTACTTTCCAACAAACCTTCATGCTTCTGTCTTGTTGACAGCGTCACGTCACAAAACCACAGAGCTAATCTGCTTCGTCCTCAGCCTTCTATGTGTAGACTGAAAGGTGAACACACTGTGCGTGGCCCGTGTGAAGAGCAAAGATAAAACTGCTCCAAAAGGGTGGTGTGGTAATGCAGTGGCCTTGGCCTCCCGGCAGCTGCTTCTGCTGCCAGGATATGTCACCTGCATGCTGTCGCAGCAGCCCAAATCCACATAACAAAACATCCAGGTCAAAGACTAAAAAGTCTGAGGGAAAGAAACATCTAGGTGTTTTGCGCCTCGTGCTCTACCTGGTCACCAGGGATACAGACTATTGCATAGAGAATGTGCTACTTCCGGAAGGCGCTCAGAGATGCTACAACTCAACAGGCAGGGCTCTCGCTCGGCACAAAAGCTTGGCTCGGTTAAACGGTGGTACAAGCAAATGTATGACTCAGTTAAGTGATTGTGTAACCCAAACCTGACACAACACACACACTTAACCCTTTCTGGACCTGTCTTTTGTCCGGAACCTCTGCACAACACCCCCTTGTCGCTGCTTCTTTCCTGAACGTACAAACTGGGTCAGGATACCAACGTATCAGCACACCCTTAGGGGCCATGGAGTCCTGGGAAGCGATACCACCCTGAACGGGGCACATGACTTCGAGTTCAGAACCCATGGCACTTCGGGTGGGGTGGGGGGAGCGGGGTGGGGGGACGGGTCGGCTGAGTTACCGAGGCCGCGGGGTGGGGGGAGCGGGGTGGGGGGACGGGTCGGCTGAGTTACCGAGGCCACGAAAACGTCGCCGATCGTTTCCACGGCATCCCACTCAGACACGCGGCTGGCCAGTGCGATCTGGAACATGGAGTGGCACTGCAGGATCTCTTTGACGCGGTAGAACACCATCTTGAGCTTCCTGTCACTCAGGAGCCGGGGCTCCGCCTCGGACAGCGGCTTCTCGTATTGCTGCACCAGAAACAAGCGTCAACGGCTCAGTCGTCCAAGATGGCAGGAGCGCTATTCTCAGTTCAAAGCAAATCACGTGACTCTCACGGTCGGCACACAGTCACAACACTTACGCTCTTGGGAACACTGCTCAGACTTGTATGTTTTGGGTCATAAATGCCTACAAAGCATACACAACTAAATTATGTACAATGGGTAAGAAATGGTGTGTGCCACACCACACCTACACACCTCCAAAATCCTCCGCAGAGCGTCTACGTAGTTCTTCTCGCTCTCAACAATGGAGCCCAGAATGTATCTTCTCACAACCTGTTGGAAATTCGAAAGTAAGATGGTAGAAAACTGTTTCAGAATACACAGATAAACTTTACTTCCATGTTAAAGTTTGTTGATATATATATACATATATATGTATATATATGTGTGTGTGTGTGTGTGTGTGTATATATATATATATATATATATATATATATATATTAGTGTGTGTCTTTAGTCAGCACTGGAAAGGAAGAGGTAGGTAGATCTCTGTGATTTCAAGGACAACCTTATTTCTATACAGTTTCCTGCCAGTCAGGGCTACACAATGAGACACTGTCTCAAGAAAATAAATAAATAAATAAATAAATAAATAAATAAATAAAAATAGAATTGAGAATTAAAGAAGACCTCTGAGGAAATGTTTTAAGTGATGTGTTTATAATTAAACACACCTCTCTGTTGATACAACTATCACCTTTTAAACCTCAAATTATGAACTATACAGGCTGGAGACATGGCTCAGAGGTTAAGAGCACTGGCTGCTCTTCCAGAGGTCCTGAGTTCAATTCCCAGCAACCACATGGTGGCTCTCAACCATCTGTAATGAGATTTGGTGCCCTCTTCTGGCCTGCAGGCATGTGTGTGTGTGTGTGTGTGTGTGTGTGTGTGTGTGTATGCTACAACCATGGCAGGGCAAATGAAACCAGCAAGAGAAATAAGCCACTGGCTTATGCAACATGAATGGTCTGAATCAGCCAATCAGGTTTTGCATCTCAATACTAAGAGATGTGATGTTTCATATATAAACTGAGGGCAAACATAGCTTAAGTCCCAACCAGATAACACTACCATCAGAGAGCCACCGCTCTTCTGTTAGCCGAGCTCAATGCCCGAGGGAGGCAGAAGAACAGGCTGTGTTCTACCCAGACCTACTTAGGCAGTGGCTTAACTCTCTCTGTCACTGAGGGGAGTGAAAGCCTACACATGAGACGCCTGCATCAGACACACAGCAGCTTCTGAAATGTATGCGTGTACCACAGCATATGCGCATGTGGCTGAAACCTGTCTGCAAAAATCCCAGAAACAACATTTGCTACTGTCATTACCCCAAGTACACCCCACCAGATATCAACTGCCAATAAATGGCACAATCAACCACAGTAGAGCTGCCCTTAACAAAGACTCACAAACATATACATGTTCAACACATGCATTTCTGAAAACATCATCATCACACATGATGTGGACACAAACACACAGAGGCTCACACCAGCACTCTCCAGAACTGACATCATCTGAGAGTGCAGCAGCGCCACCTAATGGGCTGAGAAATCATTTCCAAGCAGAAGATTCCTGTCGTTCAGATTTTGACCATGATTTAAATTTATGAACCATTAACAAGACAGCCATTGATCTCTTAGGAAAAGAACTACCTATTCAACCCACAGAACTAAGTCTGTAATAAACCCTCCTAGGATATATAAAGGCACACACACGCATGTGGTGTGTGTGTGTGTGTGTGTGTGTGTGTGAGAGAGAGAGAGAGAGAGAGAGAGAGAGAGAGAGAGAGAGAGAGAGAGAGAGAGAGAGAGAGAGAATGTGTAGGCCAGAGATCAACCCATTTCTCTTTTTGTTTTTGTCTTTTTTGAGACAAGACCTTCTGCTGGTCTGTGGCTGGCCAGTTGGGTAGTCTTGCTGGCCCGCCTCCCTGGCAATTTTAAACAGATTCTGGGGACTTGATACCCTCCGGATGCAAAGAATTTCCAATAGTTTGCATCAATTCAAAAATATAAATAATGGCTGTACTCCCAAAAACTGGGCTTCAGAAAAATATTCAACACACAGCCTTTCTGGTTACTTAAACTAGCTTCTTTCCATTTTAGAAAAAAAAAAAAAAAGAATTCCAAAATCGTCAACACCCCCAGTTTAACCTTTAAAGACATAACTCTCAGGGAGAACTCAGTTGCCAGGAGGAAAAATAACAGGCATGAATTACGACCGTAGGAAAGCAAGCTGACCGATGGACGCAGAGCACCAGGAGCCCCGCTCCGGGTCGGACACAGCACGAAACTCTGACAAACTTTCATTATCGTGTGAAGAGTGAGGCCCATAGGCTGCCCTCAGAGCTCCGCGCCACGCAGGAGGGGAACTGGTGTTAAAATCAACTATTGTGGCTGAGCTGATCCTAGCGTGGACGTAAGGGTGGGATTCGGGTCTGCGGTCTTGACGCAGAGATGTCTCTACTTAACAGTCACCTGTGTAACCCACAGGGCGTCTCCACCTCCGTTCCCTGTCCTGCTAACCACCAGTGCCCAAGAGGCTGCTGGGATTGTGGAGGTGTCGGTACCTCCTGTTTAAAATCCTGAGTGGGGTGGCCAGATGGCTCAGCGGGTCAAAGCGCGGGCTGTGCAAACCTGAAGACGTGAGTTCCGGGAGCAGAGCCCAAGGTGAGAGGAGAGAGCAGACTCCTGAGAGCTGACTTCTAACCCCACACAAGACAGGGTATTGCCTACCTGAAGAGTGCACTCTCGCGTGTGTGTGCACACACACACAAGCATGTTCACACACACACACACACACACACACACACACGCATGTGTGTAGACACAAATAAAATGTAAACAAGTAAATAAATAAATAAACACAAGCTCTCCTCAGTGCGTGTCTCCAAGACGCCTGTCTTTGCTCCTGGCCATCTCTTCCTTGCGCCGTATCAGCGTCTCCTCACGCACACCGCACTTCTGCCCACTCTTTCCTCACGGCCCTGCTCATTATCTCTGTCTACCCCACACACCCTGTCACTGCGCACACCGCACACCACTTCATCCAAACACAGCTCACACACCTGTACCCAATGTCCCCTCACACCAAGCTCAGTACCTCATTTACCCACACCCCTGCCCACGGTCTCAGGACCTGCCACATCCCTGCTTACTTTATCAAATGCTCTATGTCTCTGTTTATGGTCTCCCTGCGCCAGCCAGCGCTGTCTAGCCCTAGCCTAGTCTTTCGGTTTGGACACTGCTGAGTGTCTCCCTGGCTCTTCTGGCTCATTCCATCTTCCCATATCTGGGAACCTATGCCTAGCCCTCCTCCTCGTCCCGCCTCCTCCTCGTCCCACCTCCTCCTAGCCCCGCCTCCTCCTAGCCCCGCCTCCTCCGTGGCGCTGCCCCTCCTCCTCCCATTGACCATTGACCGCATCTCCTCTGAACTTCCTCTCTGGCACAGGGATGTGGACAGAGAACAGGATCTGGGTATCACTCATCTTTGTCCCTGGTACCCGGCTGAGATCCTATAAATGGTCAGATGCTAGAAAGTAATTCCAGAACAAGCCTTCCCATGTTATAAGTCCCACTTAAGTGAGTTGGGGAGCCACAGTAACAGAGAGAAAGTTCTGGGTTCCTGTCACAATCCACATCAATCGTTTTCTAGCCAACAACTCAGGTGACGTCCCAGTTGTTAGCTCCTAGATACCCTCTAGCCTTTCTCAACTAGATCCAACCTTGCAACTTAGCACTGTTTGCTGTCGGGCACAAGACAAGGCTTGAGGCAGACCTGTGATGAGACTGGAACACAAAATCAGATTTTTCTACGAGTTCACATCGTTATCCTGCTCTGTGTGGCCAGCTTTCTCTCTGGGAAATGCACACAGACAGAGAGGGCTTTTAAGGACTGCATCCAGCCTCAGGCCTAATGACTGGTAATAAAGCAGGCAGCTCCCAGGCGGTCTACACCTCAGCGTGAGTGTGAGAGTGTGTGTGTATGTGTGTATATATGTATATGCTTATGCATGTGAGTGTGTATATGTGTGTCTGCATGTGTCTACGTGTGTATATGTGTGAGTGTGTGTGTGTGTGTGAGTATATGAGTGTGTGTGTGAGTGTGTGTGTGTGCGTGTGAATGTATGTGTGAGTGTATGAGTATGTGTATGTGAATATGCACGTGTGTGTCTGCATGTGTCTATGTGTGCGTATCTATGTGTGCGCGTGCGTGTGAGTGTATGAGTGTGCGTGTGAGTGTATGAGTGTGCGTGTGAGTGTATGAGTGTGTGTGAGAGTGTGTGTGTATGTGAGTGTATGAGTGTGTGTGAGTGTATGAGTGTGTGTGTGAGTGTGAGAGTGTATGAGTGTGTGAGTGTGTGTGAGTGTATGAGTGTGAGTGTGAGTGTATGAGTGTGTGTGTGAGTGTGTGAGTGTGTGTGAGAGTGTATGAGTGTGTGTGAGTGTGTGTGAGAGTGTATGAGTATGTGTGAGTGTGTGTCAGTGTATGAGTATGTGTGAGTGTATGAGTGTTTGTGAGTGTGAGACCCTGCTCATGGACCACATCTCTTTGCTCCCTGCCACTTTTTCCTTGGTTCCATTTTAATTCTAAGAGAGGCTAAGGTCACGGGCTGACCAATTATTAACTCCTAGATACTGTCTTTAACCTTTTCAACTCTAACCTTGCAACTGAGCATTTTACGTTGTTTTCCTTGCATGTGCCCGGCCTACATCTATTCACCTACACACAATCTATGTGTCCCTGTCACCAGCCGTCTATCTTTCCAAGGTCTCACCGTTAACTTGTTATCAATCTTCATCGATCTGTCGATCTCACTCACCCACCCATCCATCTATCCGTCCCCTCACACACCCACCCATCCACCCACTGGCCAATCCAATTCATTCCCTCCGCTGTCCGTACGGAAAAGGCTCAGCTCCCACCCAAATTGCTTTCCCTCCCTCAAAGTCCCACAAACCTAACTATGGTTTGTTTCTTGTGTTTTCCTTTTAACGGAAAGTCAAACTGAAACCACTGACTTTTCCCTCTGTATTTACTGCCAGATGTTAAGAAATCAATTATTCATAGACAGTTTCATTAGTTATTAAAAGTCTATCATTTGGGGCAGGAGAGATAGCAGTGGTTATGACCACTGGCTGCTTTTACGGAAGACCCAAGTTCAGTTCCTAACCCCACCATGGCAGCTCACAGCTCTCTGTAACTCCAGTTCCAGGAGATCTGATGCCATGCTCTGACTGTCTTGGGTACCAGGCACACAAACAGTGTACTTACATACACATAGGTGAACCAGGCACACACACGGTGCACTTACATACACATAGGTGAACCAGGCACACACAGAGAGCACCTACATACACATAGTGAACCAGGCACACACACAGTGTACTTACATACACATAGGTGAACCAGGCACACACACGGTGTACTTACATACACATAGGTGAACCAGGCACACAAACAGTGTACTTACATACACATAGTGAACCAGGCACACACACAGTGTACTTACATACACATAGTGAACCAGGCACACACACGGTGTACTTACATACACATAGTGAACCAGGCACACACACGGTGTACTTACATACACATAGGTGAACCAGGCACACACATGGTCCACTTACATACATGTAGGTGAACCAGGCACACACATACAGTGTACTTACATACACATAGGTGAACCAGGCACACACAGAGAGCACCTACATATACATAGGTGAACCAGGCACACACATGATGCACTTATATACACAGGTGAACCAGGCAAACACATGGTACACTTACATACAATTAGGTGAACCAGGCACACACATACTGTACTTACATACACATAGGTGAACCACACACACACACACACAAAGTACACTTATATACATGTAGGTGAACCAAGCATACACACGATACACTTACATATATGTAAGTGAACCAGGCATATACATGGTGCACTTACATACATGTAGGCAAAACATTCACATACATAAATTAAATAGTAAGTCATTAAAAAGAAAGTATATAATTTTAATCTCAATTTTAGGCACCTATATACATCTTTTATACACTTCTATATACTACCTCTTTGACAGTTGTATTTTATTGAGAAAGGAAGGGTCTTGCTATGCAACCCAGGCTGGCCTCTGACTGGTAGCATTCCTCCTGCCTCAACTTCCCCACTGCTGGAATTACGGGTACGGGCCACTGTGTCTTACTGTCTCTCTACAGAAATATCCTATCAGATGGAACGTGTGGCAAAGAAGTTAAGATCCACACATTCCTCACACCGACACAGAGAGATGATATTTATGGTATCTAAGGGCCCGTGGAGGCCAGAGCTAAGACCAGACCTTCTTTCTCATGGCTGTGTTAGGAGCACAGTGTGGCGGGCCCGGTCCACAGGGACAGCAGCACGTCACCCCACGTGAGCACCGGTGCCCCCCCTTACCTGCTGCTGAGACAGGCCCTCAGGCATGGGGGTGAGGACAGCCTCCGGGTGCTTGCAGTCAACATCAATGAACAAATTCTGCTCTTCTTCAAAATAGTACCTGTGATCTGAGAGAGAGAGAGAGAGAGAGAGAGAGAGAGAGAGAGAGAGAGAGAGAGAGAATGCATTGGTTTCACATTAAAACTCTGTATTTATGGCACTATATAGCATAGTAAATTAGCTACGTTTTAAAAATAAAATAAACCTTTTGTGCAAGCATTTCAAGTTCAAATACTTACTTTCTACCTGGCTATTATTAAATTGAAATTTTATCAAACCCAGTAAGAAATTCTTCCACAAGGGTAAAAAGAAGTGCCAGTATTTGAGGGTTTTTTTTTTGTGTGTGTGTGTGTGTGTGTGTGTGTGTGTGTGTGTGTGTTTTAAGTTTAACTTCAGCGATATCAGGTAGCCAAGCGGAAGAGCAGAAATAGATATTTCAGTTCCTAAACATTACATAGGACCACATAGAAACAGAAAAGGAGCTGGGTGAGACCTACTTATTAACTTCCTGTCTCCCCCCTCCCCCTCACCCCCACAGCAGTCTAAAAAAAGCACAGAAGCTTTAAACTAGACCTGGGAGCACAGCTCAGGGTGAGTGTGTGTCAGCATGGTCAAGGCCCTGCGTTCCATTCCCGGCACAAGGAAGGAAAGTTTAAACCAAACTGAATCCTCTAGAGCTGGTGTGCCGGAAGCAGTAGACTCAGGAGTGTCTGGGTGAGAGAAACCCCAGAGGCACTGACTGGATGGCTGGGAACCTGAGCACGTGATGTTTTTAAAGCACTTTCCAGGGAACTCCCCTGCCCTTCCCCTGGGACTAAGAACCCTGGCTCAGGCCAAGCTGCCGGGGGTGGGGGTGGGGGGATGAGGGGTGGGGTTTTTTTTGGTGGCTTGGGAAGTGGAGACAGGTGACCCGTTTAGGGATACACCTCTGAGCCTCTGCACCCCTTTTCCTACCCACACTCCCAGGACAATTATCCCATCCTGTGCGGGAGCTTTGTCGCCCATCCCTGGGGGCCCAAACCTGGGGGCCTCGCCAGCCTTTGGATCCCAGCTGGGATCTCAATTCCCAGGAACTGCGCTTCCTGGCCTGCCTTTGACCCACAGCTCAGTGACAGCATCCGATGTCACACAGGAGACAACGTTCAGCGAGATTTTAGAAAACTCGAGCGTTGTGATGCCGGTAAGTCTTCCCTCACCAGCAAGAAGGATTGTGGGTAGATAGCTCCCTCCTGACATGACTCCTAGTCCACGCAGAAGGGCAAAGCTGGGAGAACCAATCTGTTATCAGTGTTGTGCACTGGTCTGATTTGGGATGGGTGAAGCAAGAATCTGCAGAGAGGGTCCCAGCACCTGAGGGCTACAGGGAAAGGCCACAGTGGAGCAGTCGGGGGCACTAACTCTCCTTTGGTACAGTGGTTCTCAATCTGAGGGTCAGGACCCCACTGGGGAATCAAACGACCTTCCACAGGGGTCACCAGAGACTATCAGAAAACATAGACATTCACATCACGGTTTATAACAAAAGCAAAACTACGGTTATAAAATAGCATCAAAAACGTTTTGGTTGGAGATCCTCACAAAATGAGGACATGCGTTAAAGCTTTGGGAAGGTTCAGACCACAGCTCTCGTGAGGAGGCAGCTGGACAGTCAGCTAATTACAACAACTCCCTTAATTCTCTGGTTTTGTGGTGCTCGGCCCTTTAGGTATTTCGCTAGGGAGTCTCCATACTCCGCAGCTATGTGGGTGCCTTTAAGAGCAAACTGTCCTTTATTTTGGAGGGGCAGGCCCAGGCCAGCTGGGTGGGTGGAGCAGGAGTCTCTCTGCTGAGCAGAAGGGCTAAGGAACTTCCCAGCTATCTCCTCACAAGCCATGAGGGGAAGGGAGAGGGAGCCAGGCTCACGCTGCACGCAAAGATTGGCCCCAGACCTTGAGAAGCCAAGGACTTGGTCCTGATGAAGGAGCGGCCTCTCTTCACCGCGGCCTTGGTCTTCTCCAGCCCGTCTTTGGTGCCCTCCTTGGCTGCCTTCATCAGCTTCTGCATCTATAAAAGAAGAAGCAAATGAGTCAGGCGCTGGGATCGCCCACACAACGCGACCTGATGTTACTTTAAAAGAATACTGTCAAGTAGTCTGCGTCTAAACATTACCTGGAATGAGCTTTTCAATTTGGGAAAGGCATCTTGGTTATATTCAGTGTATATGTGTTTGTGGTTCTGGGATACTTTTGATTTTGATTTTTTTTTCTTTCTGCTTTGTTGTTGTTGTTGTTGTTGTTGTTGTTGTTGTTAAAGCAAGCCCTTCCTTGCTAGGGTTCAAAAACCTTCCTGCTACATCAAAGTATTTTTTTTCAGTATCTTCCAAATACAGGGAGCTTTGAAAAGTGGCAGATAGTCATGTGCCCCTAATCCAAGGACAGAGGAGTTAACTGCATGCTCGGGGCTTCTGGATTTCGCCACAGTGGGGCCTTCTTGTGGTGTCCTGGGTAAAACGACACCTAGTTGTTCAGAAGGGCAAGACATGGTCAGGGATAGACAGTGGGCTGAGGTTGGCCCACAGGGTGGGAAGGCAGCCAGTCCCTCTGTAGGGACATAAATCAGAAAGGCAACCCACACAGACTGAGTTCACTGGCCCTGGTTTCCTCCAGCCAGGGCTGTGATTTAACGGTCAAATGTGAGCCACAGGTGACCAGGAGAGGCTTGGTACAGCCGGCACCTCGGCTCTTACTTTTTGGACAGCTGGTACAGAAGGTGCTGGCAACGGACACCGGATGTCGTTTCAGAGAAAGCCCAAGAGGCCGGGGAACAAACAAACCAGCATCCCTCCCCCCATCCTTTCCTCAGCGGGCTGCCATGGCAACCAGGCCTGCAGCTCACGCCCTCTGCCACCCGGGTGCTCTGGACCACGTCATCCAGGGGACAAGAGCCTTGACTGGTTGTGTTGGAAGGGTCTACCCTGGAGGCCATCATGTCCCAATGCACACACGGCTTTCTACTCAATGACCCTCCAACCCGGATATAATTAATTAACCCCTGGCCTACACTTGCAACCCAGCACCCCAACTCAGCTTTCCATCCCTTTGCTAACCGTTGTTTCCTGTGATGGGGCTTTAATGTAACTTTTGTTCCCCGTCCTAACTCCTGCGTCCCTCGGCCCCGCACGTGACCTTAACCTGTCAGGGCGTCAGTGGAGAGCTCTTTGGGCTCACTGTAGGTACCGTTCGTTCCTCTTGACCCAACCATGGGCAGCTGCACCTCAGCCCCAACTGACCACATCAGAATATCAGAGGGACGCAGACTGGGGGCAGGTGGGGCCCGCTAGACCCCAAAGCTCACCTCCATGTTAGGCAGAAAAGACTGAATTCCAGGAGCTAGCTGAGGAGGCCCACTCAAGGCTCACCCTGAATGCTGGGCCCCTACTGTTCATGCGCCGGACGCTTACTCGCATCTTTGGACCTTCCAATCACAATTACCCATACCTGTGCAGCGTGCTACCCCACCTAGCAGAGAGCTCACCTAGCAGAGGGAGACTGGCGTGTGGGGGAGCAACCAGATGCCGGCCAGACAGTGGCGTGACTCAGAAAGCCTTAGTGTATAGACACTGAAGAGCGGAGCCACCGATACCTCGCTCTGGTGAAATCCCATCCAACACACGAATAAATCTCACTTTGCCAAAGTGGAGAGTCAGCGGGACTTACTTGACAGTGCCCTTTTAAAACACATCTCAGAGGAATAAGATACGCAAACCCAGTAGTTCTCAAACTCTTGGCCTAGGAGCCCCTTAAACTTCACGGTCATTTCCAGTAGTTGGAGCTGGAAACGGAGCCCAGGGCCTGGAGCTGGCTAGGTACTCGCTTTACTACCTCGCTCTGCTCTTAAAGACCACTGAATGCCCTCGCGGCTTTTGCTTATATTAATCTACTGTAACAGTCTTCGAGTTAAAATTGGTGACAGTTTTCAATCTAATATTGATATGTTCTTAAAAGATAATCAGTCTATTGCGTTTTACATTAAATAACACGATTACAAGAAGCGATTCTATTTTCCAAGACAAAAAAAAAGATATTTAGTTTGCGTGTTTGGGAATCTCCCAGACACTGTGGACTCCTCCAGGCTCTATCTGTTGTGATGTCCCACATTGCAAGGGCCTAGAAGCTTCCTCCCTTCACTTGTGAGGGGACAAGTTCAGAGATCATTCACGACAGCCCTGGAAACGCTCTGGCGGCCCCGGGAGCCAACCCTGGGCCAGGCTTTGAGAACCACTGTTCCAGCTGAGTGACACGGGGCATCTGTCCTGTGCACTCTGTGGTCCGCTCGGGACCACACGGTCGCTGCAGGGGTAGGAGGAGCCACACTACCTTTCGCTCCCGCCTCTGCTTTGCCTGCGGCACCTCCATGGCTCCCACCGTACTGGCCACCAAGCCTCTCATCTTTTCCTCACAGTGCGCCTTAAAGCGGGTTAGGTCATGAGAGAGCTGTAGCACAAAGAGATACGCTTTTCAGAACGGGCTCTGTGGTCCCCCAGAGACTATCCACGCTGCAGGAAGGAGGGGGTACCTTCTGGCTGGAGACCACGGCCAACTCTGCTGGCCCCGGGGTAAAACAGACACGAGTAAGGCGTTTGTACCAGAAGGATGTGTGCGCCTTCCGCCAGCAGGCTGTCTGTGCTCCCGGGAAGAGCAAAGCCAGGATACGTATAGAAAGATCTATGTAAGATCATTCAGTTATAGCTCAGGGAGACACGAGCTTGCATATGCAAAATACACTTAAGTCTCTTCTGTGTCAGCTTCCGGAGGGAGGAGCCTGGCATCCAGGGCTGTGCTGGAGTACAGTTACTCTAGGGAAGAGAGTCATCGTGCTAAATGACACCCTGACGGATGGCTAGACCGTGCTGAGCCACCCTACCTACTGTTGTCACCATCTGAAACACACAGAGCCAGCTGATCCTCCCCTGGGGGGGTAACATCTTACACTAACCAGGACAAGGACACTTTAAATAATGTTTAATAGAAAGCTGATACTACTTTAACACCTCAAGTTTTAAGAGCATGGCACACTAGTCTGGAACGCCTATTCTCCGTATTCTTCTGTGCCGGACAGGCCTACCACCCAAGGACCCCTATCCACAGCCCCATCCTCCAAGCAAGAGACGTGGGCTCTGTGCCCTTCCCCCCACTCCACACCCATAGGCCGTTTCCCACTGGTATCTCTAGCGCTTCTCCTAGCAACCGAAGGCTGCTGAGGCACCTGCCATCCTCGCTGGCTCTTCTGGGGGCTTGGCAGTAACTGAGTCCACCGTGAGGGCCAACGGAGCAGCCCCCTCAGCACTGTCGGACTGGACGCCATCTGCCCAAGTCAATCAAGCAGACGGGCCTCAACTGTTTGCTGCGACACAGGGTCCTAAGCCCTCTGGATGCTCCCCCCTGCCGGGCTGCTCTTTAATGACCTTGTTTTAGGTCAGGAGTATCTAATACAGCTTTATGCATACACGAATTACTTCATTCTAAGCTCCCCTGGCTGCAATTGCAGGTCCACCCCTGGACAGATCCCAGCTCCTGATCATAAAAAAAAAAAAAAAGACCTATGTTCCCAGAGAAATTCTGATCGGAAGCTGTCATATTGCTGTTCTTGGGTCTGAAACAGGCCAGAGGAAGTGACCGTTCTCAGGTGACAACTTGTAGAGCCACGGCAACACAGAAGCTTGGTCCTGCCCACAGCCTCGGGCTGCTGGGGTCACTGGGAGAAGGCAGGCAGATGAGAAGGAGGGGATAAACTGTCCCAAAGGCAGAACCAGGTCTTCGATGAGAACCTCATGAGATGTCAGCCTCACACAGGAGGCTGACCACCGTGACGGTACAGTCAGTCGACCCTTAAACCTTGTAAGAAGTGCCACCAACAGGAGTCACATGCAGTGCCAGTAGATTCTTTTACACCTGGCCATGGGGGACCCCAGCAACAAGATTATGTGACCCTGCAGCCACAGAGAACCTCACCTCAAGTTGTTCTCAGCACCCTCAGGCAAACATTCATTCTGAGGGCTTCCTCCTAAGACGTTTTGCTAGAGAACAATGATCCGGGTGGCTGCGGCCTCTCTGCTCACGTTCCTCAGCCCTTGGTTTTCAGCCTGCTCACAGTGCCCGCTGGTCACTGGCAGAGCGGTGGCAGAGCAAAGCAGAGCGAGCTGGGCCTGCCCTGTCTAAAGGGCCTGGCCAGCTTGCTCTGTGCAGGGCCTCGGCTGCCAGACTGAATCAAGTTGGTGGCCACTGATATGTGTCTTCCTTTTAAACTCTGACTTTGTGGGGAGGGTGTCTTTCTCTGGACCCCTAGCTGTCCTGAGACCACACCCCAGGCGGTCAGTGAACCCCTGGCAGTCGGACTTCAACCGCCCAGGTGCTGGGATTACACTTGTGTCAACACGCCGTGGCTTTTACCACCTTCTTAGATTCTGGATGGTGAGCCTGCTCAGGGCTGCAGAGGTGACTCTGTGAGGGTGTGACAGCTGGGTCCTCCTGTGTTGACAGATCGGAGACTACTCCGCTGGTACCCTATGCCCTCCAAACCACACTGCAGTGTCTGGGAACTAACCACGGAAGTGCGTGACTCAGAACACACTTCCCAGACCTGTTCCCAGGCAGGCAGAAGAGCACTCTGCCGGCCGCCACTGCCGCACAGATCAAGCACATACTTGCTTTTTATGACTGCTGCGCAGGAAGGACCTGGGGATCCCGTTCTTGCCCTCCGAGTCGCTTGGCTCCTCGTAGCTTTCGAATTCGCTGGAACTCCACCCGTACTCCAGGGAGCTGTTTCCACCTTCTTCTCCGTTCTCCACGTCATCGTAGATCATTTCATCTGGGCGCACAGACCAAGGGGACAGCAGATTAAGCCTGAGTTCATGAGCTTGCTGAGTTACCGGGCGGAGGCTCCCCTGACACTGTTCAGAAGCAACGCAGACGCTAAGAGCACTAGCTCCCGGACGGACCTTCCTCCGTGTGGGCAGTGACTGGAACCTGAAAATGCCCTGCTTGTGATGCTGGCATGTCACAGTACCACTGGGCATCCTGGGGACCCAGCACGACGACAGCAAATAGGATGAAAATATACTGAACACCATGCTAGCCATTATGAGCTTCCCACAAAGGGAGACCTTTGCATACAGACTATGCAAAGACCAGAGACACTGGCGAGAAGCAGTGGTGATCCTGATGGATGGGGGACCTAAGGATGAGAAGTCGCTCTCTAAGTAGTGACTAGTTCTGTAAGCTGGGACACGAGGGAGGCCTATACCTCCTACATCTACCCAGGATGCTGAGCGGCCTGGGTACCACACAGGGGCAGGGCCTCTGCATCTGAGGTAGGCACCTGATTCAGACCAGGTGATTTTCGCAAGAGATGTAATCTCACTCAACTATTCCAGTTTACTGATCTAGAGTTTTGGCTTTTCTTTTACTAACAGATGCTGCCGTTTCCTCCACAGAATCAGCCTTTCCTCCCCCCTCCCCTTCTCCGCTTCTCTCTCGATAAACGCTACCAGAGTCCACTGGTCGGAGGCCAGCCTTCAGTTTCCCCTGGCTCTCCTTTTCCTTTTGGGTTCTGTTTCCCATGGTTCCCTGGTCCAGGCACCCTCTGCTGCTGCTTTCCAAGGCACTGGCTGATCTCACCACATCTCAGTAAGCTTTGCACATGGGCTGTTACCTCAACAACTTTACTGTCGTAAACCTGCCTGGATGTTTTTAAGATTGCTAAAGTCAAACTGTGCTGTGATTTTCAGACCCATGTCATCTTTGACAGAGTTTTGAAGATAACAGTACAACTATTTTTGTAAGCTGGTTGTGAATGTCTAAATATTTGTCATTCATTCATTCATTCATTCATTCACTCAGGACTGAACCCAGGACCGTGCACACGCTTGAGTGGCACTCTGCCGCTGCACTATATTTCCCAGCCCGTCATCTTTACTGTTATTGGGCCATGCTGGCTACCCATCACGCCTCCATCTCATTCTGCAGGTCAGACGGGACTGGAATTCATTCTGCAGCGCAGGCTGGCCTTGAACTTCCAATTCTCCTGCCTCGGCCTCCAGAGTAGCTAGGATGACAGCTGGGAACCACCAGGCCCAATAATCCGTCTCGTTTTTTATCCTTTCAAAAGTTACGTTCACATTATTTCTATCGATTTTATTGGACCGTGTAGCAGTTTAATGTTAGCTCGGCACAGCTAGAGTCATGTGGGAAGAGGGGGCCTCATCTGAGAAACTGCTCCTGACAAGAATGGCTTGTTAGGAACCTTGGGGACATTGTCTTGATTGGATGACTGGTGTGGGCAGGCCCATCTCACTCTGGGTGGCGCCACTCCTGGGCTTGTGGTCCCGGGTGCTCTGAGGAAGCGGGCTAAGCAGGCCATGCAGAGACAGTCAGGAAGGATACCGCTCCCCTTCCTGGAATCTGCTTCAGTTTTCGCCTGCAGGTTCCTTCCCTGCCTTTCCTCAGTGATGGAGTATGACCTGACAGTTTGAAGCTGATATAAACCCTTTCTTCCCCAAGTTGCTTTGGGTCATGGTGGTTTTTTGTTTGTTTGTTTGTTTGTTTGTCTTAGCACAGCAACAGAAACCCTAAATAAGACAGAATGGCCTTCGCACGCTACTTTTTGGGGGACATTTGCTAATACTTTCACTGACGCATAGTACATGATTTTAAAGTATGGCGGGTACTTGAAAACACGCTCGGAAACTATATCCTCAACGCTGTCCTTAAGCCAGCCACGCCGGGCGTGCTACAGCCCTTGGTTCCACAGCCAGCACCATCAACAGTGGCGGGGGCTCTGTTTAAATCTCACTCCAGTTACGCCAGGAACTGGTCTCCAGCCATATTTCAGCTATAGCTCCCTGTGTGCACTGGGAGCCAAGAATGCCACTGGGCAGCGTGTTAGTGACACTGGCTTAAAATGCCAGCTAGTGCAGCAGATAAGGGCTTACGGTTAGACTGGCTATGCTGATGTTGGTTACCACCTTATTTCTTTCCCACATGGTTGCTTCCGTGCTGTCGATGTTCCTCACGTATCCCTCCAGTTACACTCCATTGTCAGGGTTGCTGTTCAACCTGAAAACCTCTACAGGCAGTCGGGTCGAGTTCATAGTGACTCGGTGTCAATATAAACAATGCTGAGACCCGCGATGCAATCTTTCCTCACGCTACCTGCCATTTTCTTCTTAACTTATAATCCGTTACTTTCAACCAGGTTGGTTTTGCTCACTGGTTCAGAAGTGAAACAATATACTTCTGTGCCTGTCATAAACACACCGGACCCTTCATAGCCAAGCACGCCCACAAACCACAAAGAACGTGAAATGCAACCAAGGTCTGCATGAAATGGCCCGGCTCCCCATTACAAGGCCACAGCTGGGGTGAGGGGGGGAGCCCACCTGCAAACCGACCACACGTCAGCTGCCGTGACTGACTGACGCCCTGAGGCTCACCGCAGGCCTGCCAGCTGCGGTGCCCACTGCTCTGCTGCTTCCTTCGGCTTCTGTAACCTTTCCCTGGGGTATAATACTGTTTCCCCAGTTCGTGAGGACAAGCCCAAGCCTCTGACTGCCGTGGCACGCTACCCGGACTGTGCTTGTCCGGATGTGGGAGCTGTCAGAGCCGCCTCCCTCTCCCGACTACCAGTGGCCTGGCATCTTCCTCCCGCAGCCCTCGGCGCCCATCTGCTCCTTTTGCTGCCTTAAGATGGTTGTGTGTGTGTGTGTGGGGGGGGGATCAGGTGATCTGTGGCTTCCACTTACACCTGCCACGTTCTAGATCAGCGTTCAACAACCCCTGCTTTAGGCTTGTGTCTCTACAGTCTGACAATTTCTATTTTCCCTTAGATCTAGAGGCCTTACCCTGACTCTCGGTTCGTCCCCATTTGTATCACCTCTGAGGTGCATGCTCTGCGTCTTTCTTGTGCACCGAGTGCTGTGGCTGAGAAGGAGCACACCAGCCTTCGATCACGCTGTACAAAACAAGCACCGAGAACATGAAGCCAGAAAGCACGCATGCTGGGCCCAGAAAGCACACACACTAACTAGCTGCTCTTGCACCCAGAACGAGAACCACCTAACCAGACCTAAAGCTCTGGTCTCTAGACGTGATCAAACCTGGTTCGGAGTCTGAGTTTTCCCTCGGAACGTCATCATAAATTGCTTCCTCTGGATCTGCAAATTAAGGGAAGATGTGTTAAAAAAAAAAAAAAAAAAACTGGCCAGAACTGACGAGTGTGATGTAAATGTCCCAAGGCCAGCCTCCCCGTGTTACACATGTCCAGAAGGTTAGAGGAGAGAGGTGGCCGGCCGTGCCTGGGCAAGAAGATGATGCTCCCAACGAGAGAGCTTCAGCTCTAAAGAGAAGATGTGAAATCTGACCTAGGGGAGGGAGCTGACGGCTTCCAGGCCCACTTATTCCACAGCTGTGTGCCTCTCTGTGGCTCTTTTGAACAGGTTTAAGCCCTTGGGGCTCAGATGTCTGACACACCAGAATACAAAGGTGGCAGACAGGTCTTAGGGATAGAAGACTCCATTGGTGCGGCATGGCATGGGAATTCCCTGAGGGGCACTGACGGCCTGTGCACAGGGTTCACACCCTGGAGGTGAGAAGCCACCCTGGCCGGTGATGCCTTGATTGCAAGGGGCAGTTTTCCTCCTGTGTTATGGGAACCCGAGTGTTCTGTAAGTTTTCTTGATGTGTGTGTGTGTGTGTGTGTGTGTGTGTGTGTGTGTGTGTCAGGGAGGTTATATAAAAAGTCATATACCATGTAAGAGGATCATACTGGGCCACCCATAACATTGAGGCTCACCTGAATATGTGAAGTGCTTACATGCCTCACGTGGAAATATGCTTCAGAAAAAGCCCTTTAATAGTATTTTTCAGAAGTATAGGTGCTACCCTTTCTGTGGAAGAACACCCAACCACAGTGTATTACCAAACTCAAAAACCTGGGAGACAGACTATAAAGGAACTGTCCCCCACATGTAGCTCGGGTACCAGTTGTCACAGGTACCAAGTCTGGTCTGCATTCCTGAGGTTGTGGGGACAGCTGGCACACCACTAACACCTGCACAGCAGTGGCCAGAAAAGATTTCTCCTCCCAAGGCAGGGCTGGGTAGTATAAGCCCTAGGGTTGCTTTTAAGCTATAAATTATTTGGAAAGAGAGACACGGACACAGACACAGACAGAGAGACAGACAGACAGAGGCAGAAAGACAGAGATAGACAGAGAGACATTCAAGAGAAACAGAGTCAAAAACAGCAACAGAGAGACAGGGACAGATGGACAGACAGACAGACAGACAGACACGGGAGCGCAGAAGAAATCTGGACTCTGGACACTGGAAATAAGACTGTTGGTACATAACACGATGATGATGGATTCTTGTCACGGGTCTGAGTCGGCTGCTCCCGGAGAGCCGACACAATCACCCTAGAACCTGTCAGTCACAGTTAAAGCAAAACAAAACTCTCCCGGAAGAGACTTGAACTTGGCGGCAGCTAAGGTAGTTTGAGTTTTGGGCCAATCATATGAAAGAGCTACCCAGAAATAAGGAGGTAATGAAAGGCATAATCTTTACTTCCTTAAAAATCAAATAACAAGGGACTCTCTAAAAACATTTCGGTTTTTAAACAACCGTGGAACCCCAGACCTGCACACCTCCTCCCCAGCACTGCCCCTTAATTCCAGACAAAGACACTCTAGTGGCGACCCAATCGGGACGCTTCTCCAGGTGTCTCAATAGAGAATGGCTGGCCAGGGCAGCAGGGTCAGAGCATTAGCTCTCCATCATACAGTGAAGCCAGTCTGTACCAGGAAGAAAGGGAGTGCGGGGAGGGGGAGCAAGTGCTCAGGGCAGAGCCATGACTGCCTGGATGCAAGGCAAGAGGCCACTTCTGAGTCCCAGGGAGGCTTCTATACATATAAGCCTTTGTTGGTATTTAAGTAAATGAAAGCATTTGAAAGCTTCAGGTTTCCAGGAGAGGAAACCCACTGCCATCTTCTGGCAGGACCTGCAGGAGCTTAGGGGTGGGGGATCCAGGCCCCCTGGGCCAGTGGCACTTACTTTCCATCCATGCTGTGTTGGCAGGGTCGGCTGCCCATCGGGCCAGGGCGCTGCCTTCTTGGCTGCCTTGATCAGCGCTGGAAGGAAAGGCATCATGAATGGAGAACATGGAGCAGCATGGCAGTCATGGGGGGGGCAGGGCTGAGTGACCGATGGCACCCACGTATGCACACACACGACTGAGTCTGCTGTGGGTCTTCCCAGACACAGCTGCAAGAGCCCTGAGATCAAGCTGACACCCCTGAACTCTATCAGCTGCCACACACACACACACACACACACACACACACACGCAGCAGCGTCCGAAGTGCCGTCCTCTCTGCACAGCCCGAATGTCACGCATGATGCCACCTGAGTGCACAAGGCCTCAGTCTTCTCTTCCTCCGGCACGGGCTGGCAGGAGGAAGGCACACGGGCCACGGGGGCTATCCACACCCACACGGCGACAGTCACAGCCAGACAGGGCCTGGGACTCTGTCTTACACAATATGAGCTACTGTGACACTTCCCGCAGAGGATGGCAAGAAGGGAGTCACTGGACAAAACATGAATTGTCACAGTGAGGTCTCAGCACACTGATGGTGGTGGGGTGACGGGCCCCAGGACATCCACTCCCTGCTGAGGCGGGATAGAAGAAGCAGGAGGAAGGAAGAGTGCAGAAACAGGGTGACCACGCAACAATACACAGAAGGCTCTGGAAAGCCAACCTGTGCAAAGAGAAGGAATAGATTCCAGTCACTGGAGAACCTACACAACCTCTCAGGGTAAGGACATCCAGCCGAGGTCGCTGTCTGCACCGCCCCCTTTGGTCGTTAAAAGTTCTAAGTCTGTCAGTGAGATCGCAAGGGAGGGGCTGAGGGTGAAGGTCGATGAGGGTCTTCACTGTCACTCCCTTCTCTGGGAGTGCAACGCCCCACAGATGCCTGATACCAGAGAGCCTGGTACCCTTTAGGAACCTCTGTCTCCTACTGAGGCCACACCCAGTGGTCATGCACCACACGGGAGAGGAACTCCTGTCTGTGACAAATGCCAGCTTCATCACGCCCAGAAAGAGCAGGCGATTTAAAACTTAGTAACTGCTAATTCTGTGAGGCTCCATTTAGCATAACACATCCCGTGTCAAGGTTAACTATGGGTGCACTGTAACCGTGGGAAGGGAGAGCGTGGAGGGGAGGCATATTAGATGTGTGTACAGGATAGTCAGGGACTGGTCCTGTGCCTCGTGACTGATGAGGAAGGGGACAGCGGACAGGTAAGGGCATGTCCACAAGGCCCAGTTAGGAAATGGTCCAATGCTTGGCAGGCTGCTGGGGGAAGAAGAGCAGACATCCACAGATGTGCACATGGGGCAGAAATTTAAATGGTCTTCTGCTGACCTGAGGGATGGGATTGCGTAGGGAAGGGAGAGCTCTGTCACTTTTTCAAGTTTCCGATTGCATCTGAATAGTTATTTTGTTGTTGGTGGTGGTAGAGATGGCGTGGGTATGTGTACACATGTACACATTTGTGTCTGTGTGTACAAGGGTGTTGTGAGCGGAGGCCACACACTGACATGTGCACGTGTGTCTGTGTGTACATGCATGTTATGAGTGGAGGCACACATTGACATTGGGTGTCCTTCCATCTCCCACTGCTTTATTTTATGAGACAGTGTGTCTTCCCCGGAGCCCACTGATTCCGCTAGGCTGGCTGGCCAGGAAGCCCCAAGGAATTCTCCTGTCTCTGCCTCCCCAGCACTGGGATTACAGGTGTGTGCCCTGCACCTGGATTTTACATGGGCACTGAGGGTTGAACTCACGTCCTCCCACCTGTGTGGCAAGCACTTTACTGACTAAGGCCATCACCCCCGCCCTGGTTTAAGTTTGGAGAGGCGAGGTCTTACTATGTGGCCTGGTCTAGTCTAGAACTCGTGACCCATCTGTCTCTGTCTCCTCAGTGGGTCTGCTTACTAACTTTGAATCATGTACAGGACTGAGGTTTTTGAAACCATGGCGTCCGTGGGTCCCAAACCCTACATTCCCACTAGACCACATAGCCTTGCCAGGTGCTTATTCCTCCCTAGAAATTCTAGTGATCTCTGGAATCTTCAGTTTGGGAGGCTTTAATCCCTAAGGACTAAAGGGGAGACACCGAGTGTCAAGGCCGGCCACAGCCACGCTGGGGTGACATGTCCTGATGAATGGGAAGAAAGAGCTGGTCACCGTCTCTCAGCTTATGCTGATGCTTGGGGGCAGGCCGAGGGGACTTGGAGACTGTGGCCCACGGAGGGCCTCTCGGTGGGTAGGACCCGAGGCAACAGCACCCTGGGGTTCAGGATAGTGTCTTCCTGCAGCTGAGAATCCAGAGGGGCTGAGCCCAGCACTGAAGGAAAGGGCATCGACTGGGGGAGCCAGGGTCAGCAGAGATACCTGTGTGGAAGGTCCTCGGAGCTCAGGGAGTTGCACTGCCCGTCTCCCGCAGCTTCTGCTGCGTCTGTGAAAAGAAGAGACTCACAGGGTTTCGAAGTTGACCTCTGATCCTTAAACTATCTCACGCTTCGTTCTCACCGATTGGCTTGTGCGACCGAGAACCAGAAAGTGATCAGCTCTTGGATAAAATGTATTCGCAATGGGGTCGTGACGAGGTGTGAGATCTTGGCTCTGTGACACGGACTAGATGCAGACACACACGTTATGTCAGACTGGGGGGAGGAAGCACAGTACATGTGGGGCTTACATGGCTATGGTGTCCCCTGTGGGGCTCACGTACGGAAGTCGTGGTCTCCAATCACCAGGGGGGACTGAATCACAAGGGCTTTGACGCCAATGGGATCACAGCCTGACAGCATTACTGGACCGAGGTGAAGACTTCTGGAGGTGCAGCCTAGTCTGAGCAAACAGGCCACTGGGGTAAGGAGACTAGTGTCCTTGGGTGCCACCTTCTCCAGGCCTCTGTCTATAACTGCTTCCTGAGTGCCGTGGTAGCAGTGGCTTTGTTCTATTTCTGACACCCACCACACGGTGATGTTCTGTCTCCCAGCAACGCAGCCAGAGACGGTGGGATGAACCCTCGGGAGCCGTGAACCAGAGAAAAATCTTTCTTCTCTTTAAGTCACCCGGGCCCATCTCTGGCTCACACATACGCAAACTATGCATCTGCCCCGCAGGATCTGCATACGGTGCGTGCAGATGAACAGGACAGGCAGCCCGACAGAGAGCAGGCTGGGAGGGGTGACGACAGAGCCAGCTCAGAGAACGGGCTCACAGGAGATGGTGTCATCACCAGGCACACGTGTGTGCGCCTATGGCCCACTCAGCAGCCAATGGGCTGCATCCCTGCTCAGCCAGGGGCAGAGGGCAGCCCCTGGGGGAAGCTGATCAGATGACCAGATGGCAAAGGCTGGATTCCTGGGCTGGCAATGCTGCCCACGAAGAGCCCTCAGAAAAGGACTTACGTTATGGGTAAGCAATAAGCAATAGCTCCTAACACTTCCCAGTCACACAAAAGCTGGCTGTGGCCCAGGAGGCCCAACCTAGTGCAGACAACATGGAGACGTCCAACCATGGGGACAGTGCTGTCCTGGTCACATGCGATGCAGCCATGTAGTCGGACACCAACAGCCACACATGTAGCTGCGGCGGGGGTGGGGGGGAGGGGGGGAGGGAGGGGTGAGACCTGGTCGACAGCATACCACGCCCTGGCTGTCCAGGTTTTCCAGGCCATGGCTATGGTGAAGGAGCCGGAACGCTCACAGGCCTCCTGACCTGACTAGATGCGGCAGATGCTTTCCCGTGTCCGCTAATCAGGAAGCTGTTCTCCCCAAGTCCCTGCTTCAAGGAAGTAAAGTGAAAAGTGGGCCCTTGTCCCCAGGCAAGACTTGGGTGGGGAAGTGAGCATGTGCATGAAGTGGCCAGTAGGGGGCCAGCAGTGACCAGAGCTCCTCTCCAGGGCATGGTCTCCTCAGGGGGTCCGGGCCTAGGCTGCCAGCCTTCTGAAAGATGACCTTGAGGATGTGGGTCCCAGGAAGCCCTGTGGAACAGAGCTGCCCCTCTTCTAGGTCAGGACGTGGGTACCAGGTGTCCAGAGGCTGGCCAGCATCTCAGAACCCAGTCCCTCACTGGGGTATGTCTGCTGAGTGCTTCCTAACCAAGGTGAGATGGTCTTCTTACACTCGGGGACTCAGGGAGGCTCGAAGGAGGCAGAATGCTGATCTAGAGCTACATGAAGACTTCAGCAAGGGTTCTTCTATTTACAGTTAATAACTGAGAAAAAAATCTTTAAAGGAAACTCGGTTTTGAATCCTGGAAACCATGCACGGTTCTAAAGATAACTGTTTCCTGCAGAAATTGACCATACAAGTTCTCGGACTTGATCATGTGCTGCAGTGCGTCCTAGAAGACAAGGGACTTTACAGTCAAAGAGGATGTGTTCATATGCCAGGCATGTGGTACAGCCACTCGGGAGAGCTGAGGCAGGGGGACCGTGAGTTCATGACCAACCTGGGTCGTTTGGCAAGACCTGGTCTCAAAGTAAGAAGTCAAAAGGGCTGTGGGTATGGCTCACGGGCATTGCAGTTGCTGAGCATGCACACAGGGCTCTAGTACTGAGGACTTACTTAGTACAACAGCACAGTACTCTAGTACTGATGGGTGCGGAAATCTATCATTTTAAAGCGAGGAATAATTGAACACATTTAACGTACTTTATGTGAAAACAATGTGACATGACTTAAAACAATCTATTTTGCGTATTTATCTGTTTATCTACTTATTTCTACTTCTACCTACTATGTATAAGCTCTGTTCTAAGTATCAGAACAGGACAAGGTGTATGCTTATCTTTGACCCCTTACCACAGACAGGATTACAGAGACCCCGTTCGGAGGTGTTCAGAGTGGGGGATGATGGGGCCCTGTGCACTCTAGAACAGTGATGGTAAGTTACGGAGAATGCAGGGCTTTGCAAAGCCAGCTCCAGAGTTAAGGCCACGTCAACTCTCCTGGTGAGCAGAGGCCTGAGGCACCAGAGCACACAGCTGTCTCAGCAGTGCCACTTCACTGTGCCCGAGTGGTTACTGGGGGGATTAGCCTGGGCTCGTCTTCCAACACTGCAGACAACTACCATGATGGCAGGGGAAAGACTGGGCACAGGTTTCTCAGCCAGTGTGCCCCGTCGCCTCGTGAGGCGCTGGGGGCACGTACCTTCCTCCTCCACGGACTCGGCTCGGATGATGACAGGACTGGAGTAGGCAGGCAGCAGCAGTGGCAGGTTGGACGGGACAGCATAGCCACAGGGCACGGGCACGGAGTAACCGCTGGGCACGCGCAGGCCCGCGCCTTCCTCCTGTGTGTCTGCGTCCGGGGATGGCGGTGGCTGGTCCTCCTGGATCGGTGTGATGTCAATGACAGAGTACGGGTTCACTTTCGCTGGGACCACAAGTTTCACAGGCTCTGCCCCCGGGGCAGGCTCGGCTCCAGTTCCTGGAGGACGGAAGGACACTACTTAGCAAACAAGGTCTGTGTGTGTGTGTGTGTGTGTGTGTGTGTGTGTGTGTGTGTGAATGGGGGGGGTGGCTCCCGTGGCTGCAGCAAGGGCAGGGAAACCCTACACACGTCCCCAGTGTCAGGACCCCCAGCCTTCCCAGAGCGCCACGGGAGGCTGTGAGGCCCAGGTCCATGGGGTACAGCATGGGATGGGGAGCTGGTATTGCTCCCGGGCACAGACGGAAGAGACCCTGCACAGAGGTTCCCAGGACAACGCATCGAATGAGAAGAGTCAAAGAACAGAGTGGAGAGACTTGGTTGGGGATGAAGGAGGGAGAGGCTGGTGTCCAACCACAGTGACCACAGTTGGGGCTCGGCAGCGTGCCTGCCTAATAAGCAGGGGCACCTCATCCCAGTGTATGTACCGCCATGAAATGGTAAAGGACATCTACTGGACAACAGCAGGCTTTGGTCTCTCAACTAGAACCTGGGGGAGGGGTGAGAGGACCGAGACTAGAAACTGAGGGGAAATGTTACACAACAGAGCTGATTCCGGGGCATCACAGAGACCCTGGTGCCTATGGTCCCCAACTGTCCTTGTCATGACTTATATATGAAGCCTACCCACCCCAAGGCTTACAGGCTGAAGGCTTGGTCCCCAGCTGGTAGCATTATGAGGTCTGGCTGCGTCTTGGACCCGTGGATGAGCTCCTAGCTGAACGGGACCCCTGACAGCAGGACCCAGGTGAAGGAAGGGATCACTGGATTGTGTGCGTGAGTCTTTGAAGGAGCTACCTTGCCTCTTCAGCTTTCCTCTCTCAGTCTTCCTGGGTGCCACCATGTGAGCAGATGTTTTGGTCTACGCTACAAGCCCGGGCCCTCTTTGAGTGCGAGCCCAGGCAAACCTCGGAGGAGAGGGGGTTGTTACAAGAAAGGAAACTCTCAGTCCTATAAGCACAGAGAGGTCGGAAGCCTCTTGCAGGGCTCAGGGCAGTGTGGCCGTGTGACTGACCTGTAAGGGACGTGTTTTCATCTCCATCTCCGGCTTCAGCGTCTCCCGTCCCGGCTTCAGCATCTCCTGTCCTGGCTTCAGCATCTCCCATCCGGGCTTCAGCACCTCTGGCCCCGGCTTCAGTGCCTCCCGGCCCGGCTTCAGCATCTCCCGGCCGGGCTTCAGCATCTCCCGCCCCGGCTTCAGCGCCTCTCACCCTGGCTTCAGCGCCTCTCGCCCGGGCCTCAGCGCCTTCCGTCCCGACTTCAGCATCTCCCATCCCGGCTTCAGCACCTCTGGCCCCGGCTTCAGCACCCCTCGTCCCGGCTTCAGCATCTCTGGCTTCAGCACCCCTCGCCCCGGCTTCAGTGCCTCCCATCCCGGCTTCAGCATCTCTGGCCCCGGTTTCAGCACCCCTCGCCCCGGCTTCAGCATCTCTGGCCCCGGTTTCAGCACCCCTCGCCCCGGCTTCAGCATCTCCCGTCCCGGCTTCAGCATCTCTGGCCCCGGCTTCAGCACCCCTCGCCCCGGCTTCAGCATCTCCCATCCCGGCTTCAGCATCTCTGGCCCCGGCTTCAGCACCCCTCGTCCCGGCTTCAGCATCTCTGGCTTCAGCACCCCTCGCCCCGGCTTCAGCATCTCCCATCCCGGCTTCAGCATCTCTGGCCCCGGTTTCAGCACCCCTCGTCCCGGCTTCAGCATCTCTGGCTTCAGCACCCCTCGCCCCGGCTTCAGCATCTCCCATCCCGGCTTCAGCATCTCTGGCCCCGGTTTCAGCAACCCTCGTCCCGGTGTCGGGAGGCGGGACTTGCCGATCTGCTTCCGGAACTTCGTCCCCGCTGTCGAAGTCAAATAATTCTCCCTCCTCTTCATTGTTACTGGTGTCGCATTCCGCTTCATGTTCTGAAGTTTGAAATAACATAAACCACAATGTCGGTGTTTGTGTCTGCTTCCAGAAAGCCATTTCTAACCTCCCCGTGCAGGGCAAACCCAGGAGAGAAGGCAGGAGATGGAGAAGCTGAGTTCAGCTCCCGGGGAACCAGCTGGTAGCCCTCGCTAGAAAGAGCAGCAGGACTTTGGGTCAGCGTCACAATTTCCCTTGGCAGGCCCTTCGCCACAAGGTAGAAAAGAAAACAGGAAAAGAAGGAGAGGGGGAAAGCATCTCTTGCATCTGAAGTATGTGCCCTGACTTAGCATCTAGGAAAATCTAGACATATTTCTGTCTTGCCATACTAAGACAGCTCAAGGAGAGGAAAAGACTTGATTTACTAACAGGCCCCCTGGCCACGGGACAAGTCCACCATCTTGCTTTTCACAATGACACGTCTCAGGCATCGCCTGGCAGGAGGAGGTTTGTCAGGACAGGGTGTGTGTAGTTGAGCCGCAGAGCATTTGCCTAGCAGGTGCACTGCTCTGGATTCTATCCCGGGGCTGGCTGCTTCTCTGTGTATGGGGTGGCATATCTCCTTGATGAAAGGCATCTTCCACGTGATTATGGGGACACCCCAAACCGGCGGGTGGACTAGGGAATATATTGTAATCCACGAGCAGTATGTACGGAAGAACCGCAGGCCAGCTTGGGCAGCCACTGTGTAGCCCTGGCTCCAGGCAGTGAGACGTACGACTGCGGCAGAGCTATCTGCCAGAGAGGACTTGCCTGTGTAATGGAAGACGTGTGGATGAGGCCAAGGGGAGTACGATGCAGAGATGTTGGCTTCTTTTTTTTTTTTTTTTTGAGACAGGGTTTCTCTGTGTAGCCCTGGCTGTCCTGGAACTCACTCTGTAGACCAGGCTGGCCTCGAACTCAGAAATCTGCCTGCCTCTGCCTCCCAAGTGCTGGGATTACAGGCATGTGCCACCATGCCCGGCTCTCTGGCTTCTGGGTTTTACAGACAGCAGGATGAAGGGAAAGATAGACCAAGTGAAATTCTTGTGGAAGAGCCCTTCCTGGGGTCCAAAATCTTGGGAGCCCCCAGGTAGAATCAGAGAGTGAAGGAGGGAGAGAGGGAGAGAGGGAGGGAGGGAGGGAGGGAGAGAGAGAGAGAGAGAGAGAGAGAGAGAGAGAGAGAGAGAGAGCCCTCCAATCTGACGTTCAATAGAGGAAGGGGAAAACCTTTGCTGGTGGAGCTGTAATAAGTCTTACATGAGTCACCTTCGCTGGTGGGAGCAGGGACAGGAAACAGGAAAATCAGGCAATGTTCCGCACCTGAGCTGCTTTAACTGGCAAAGACTCTCAAAGCTAGGAGTCATGAGCCTTTCAGAGAAGCCTGGAAATATAACTACTCATCCTCCCTGAAACAAAAGCCAAGCCTCCCGAGGCGATCAGAGCAAGATCATTCCATGGGATACCGCCTCGTGGACCATTAGGAGTGCTTGGTTACTGCCGGTCCCTGTGAGTATCAGGGACTGAGAGGCGGAGGCATCAGAGGATGAGTGTTACTGGGGCAACCAGACCCAAGCTTGGCAACCCTGGACACCCACATGCCAGAGTGGATAGGACAGCGTGGGCAGGAGTTAGGTTGGTTCGGCAGGGGCCCTGGGACTGGCTGGAGGGCTGTAGTGGCCTGCGGAGCCTCACACCAGGATGTGACCTTTACAAAGGTAGGAGAGGCTCTGGCAGATCTGAGGAGTGCGGATGGCATGTCAGTCAGGCTCAGGAAGCAGCACGGCAGTCAGAATAGAAAGGAGCAGCAAGCAGAGCAGACAAGTGGGTCATCCGGCCACCGCAAGGCGAACGTGGCGAGACTAGGCCACGCCAGAGCCCAGCGGCCAAGTGAGCAGGAAGCAAGACTGTGCTAGGGAGCTTCTGGAAGACCTGGGAGCTCGGACAGCCGACTGCGGAAGCCATAAACGACCAAACGGTACTGCTTGGCCTCAGGGTGGAGTGTTCCCCCCTCCCCCAGCAAAGTCTGGGTTGTGTGTTTATAGGGAAGTATATTCGGTGGGGGAAGGGATTACTCATCCAATACAGGATGTTTTGGCAGCAGCCAAGTGTGGCTGACAGAAAGGTAATCAGGACAGCCCCGGTCTGAAACCTGCCTGTACCAGAGCTCCGACAGCCGGGCCAAACAGGCCTTAGCAGGATCCTCAGAGGTAGGAAAATGTGCAGAGAGCACTGGGGTGGTGACAGAGCCCCAGGATGAGATGGCTCGTGGAGATAATTGTGGAGGAGGTCAGGAAGAGGTGATGTCTCCCACCCACGCTGCAGAGCGCCGTGTTTTTCTTTGCAGAAAACAACTCGGATGAGAAGTCATGGGCCGTGTGTTATATTAGACCTTACTAAAGTGACACTGTGACCTTACTAAAGTGTCACCTTTGCAGTCCAAGACTGACCATCTGCTTGAAGCAGACTGGCCCCTGCTTGAAGAGACAGCAGAGGTCCTACCCCCACCCCCCACCATCTCCAATATAAGAGGTTTCTAGCTCACATCCTCATGGCCATGCTGGGACAGAGTGAAGCTGTTCTTGTCACAGTGCTGCAGTGGCAGTGTCACTTCCAGTAATGATACCCACCCCTCTATCATCCTCTCCTGTGTCCTCACTCCTCACGATCGCTTCTCTTTCCAATCACCCTTCTGTGCACTTTCATGTCTTTGTGTGTGTCTGTGTGTGTGTGATCCAGTGAGTAGTATTAGGTTGTACACCACTGAATAAAAGCTCTCTTCCCACTAGCAGTTATCAGCACCTGTAAGTCTTCATGCAACAGTGAGGCTGAAACTTATCTTATTTTCATATCCTATATTTCCAGAAGCCCAGAATGTGAACTTCTAGCCTGAGCCGTCATCTGCACTGGAATCTCCCTGTGCTGGCAGTGGTCACTGCCTCTGCACTGGAATCTCCCTGTGCTGGCAGTGGTCACTGCCTCTGCACTGGACTCTCCCTGGGTTGACAGTGGTCACTGCCTCTGCACTGGAATCTCCATGGGTTGGCAGTGGTCACTGCCTCTGCACTGGAATCTCCCTGGGTTGACAGTGGTCATCACTGCCTCTGCACTGGAATCTCCCTGGGTTGGCAGTGGTCATCACTGCCTCTGCACTGGAATCTCCCTGGGTTGGCAGTGGTCATTGCCTCTGCACTGGAATCTCCCTGGGTTGGCAGTGGTCACTGCCTCTGCACTGGAATCTCCATGGGTTGGCAGTGGTTATCACTGCCTCTGCACTGGAATCTCCCTGGGTTGGCAGTGGTCATCACTGCCTCTGCACTGGAATCTCCCTGGGTTGGCAGTGGTCATTGCCTCTGCACTGGAATCTCCCTGGGTTGGCAGTGGTCACTGCCTCTGCACTGGAATCTCCATGGGTTGGCAGTGGTTATCACTGCCTCTGCACTGGAATCTTCCTGGGTTGGCAGTGGTCATTACTGCCTCTGCACTGGAATCTCCCTGGGTTGGCAGTGGTCACTGCCTCTGCACTGGAATCTCCCTGGGTTGGCAGTGGTCACTGCCTCTGCACTGGAATCTCCATGGGTTGGCAGTGGTTATCACTGCCTCTGCACTGGAATCTCCCTGGGTTGGCAGTGGTCATTACTGCCTCTGCACTGGAATCTCCCTGGGTTGGCAGTGGTCATCACTGCCTCTGCACTGGAATCTCCCTGGGTTGGCAGTGGTCACTGCCTCTGCACTGGAATCTCCTATCGACCCATCTCACTACACCCTGGCCTTTCAAGGTGTCTCCAAGTCTTAGATGCTCTTTGGAAACAGCTGTATACATGTTTTTGTGACTCTCAGGTGTTACTACGTAGGTCCAGAGCTCCCATACAATAGACAGGGAGGGACAGAAGGGACAAAGCCAAGTGACAAAGGTAAGTCCCTTCTAGGCCACACCTGCAGGGTCCTGGACACACAGAGGAACAGCCAGTCTCATATACCCAGACTGTCTCACAGCTCCTGCCCACCCTAACCTGCAGACTGTGCTGTGAAGATTCCAGCACCCACCTCCTCCTTCATCTGCAGGGTGGGTACCAGTATCCCTGATAGCTTTCCTGTCAAGGGCACAGTTCCGACATGGTCACAAAAGAAACCAACCAGTGGGCCGTCCTCTGTGTCTATCAACCGAGCAGATAGAGGACGCCGCCCAGTTTGGCCTTGAGCTGCCCACAGGGAAGGAGGCAGGGAAGAACACTGTCCCAGTCTGCTCCCAGAGCTCAAGAGCTTGCCAGTTCTTGAGGGAATGTGACTGGTAGGCAGGGTGTATTCCCAAAGGTACCCTACATACCAGCTCAGGGGTGACCTGCACTGGATCAAGCCAACAACAACAACAAAAAAAAACACAAGACAAAAACAAAACAAAAACCTTATGGCATCTAAGATACTGAAGATGGGTGACCAGCTGGGACACAGGCAGCTAGCTCACCAGCACCCAGGTACACCAGCCAGGGACAGTCAAAGCTCATGTCCCATCTACACCACAATACGAACTGTCTCTTTCTCGATCCGTGCCAAGTCGCAGTCATGTAGTGATGATTCCAGAAGCTGGAGTCCACCATCAGAACCCCGAGGACCACGGGAGCCCCGGGACGCCTCTGAGGCGGCAGATCCCTACCTGCAGGTGCAGGAGGCGAGGCCTCTCCCTGGTCCATGCTCAGCCTTGCCTCCTTCCGCCGCGCCTGGATAGCATCAGGGGACGAGGGCCCCTGCAAGCAGAAACATTGTCGGCCAAGCTGGCCTACGAAACCTTCCCGGGAGACGCCAGTCGGGGCTTTCTAGAGGCAACCTGCAACAAGGAGAAAAGGAGAGAGGTCGCTATCACTCCCAGCTGCAATGACAGAATTTACCATCCATTAGTTGCAAATACTTGCAAATCTCCCTGGTGGGGACAATCCAGAGCAAGACAAAGGCTTCTCAGTGCTGCCGGGACTTCACCTTGAACCACAGCCAGGAACTTGTTTTGGAACCCGAGGCCCTGGCCAGAGCCCCCTTCGACCAACGCCACCGCAGGTCTTTGCCAGGCTCACACCGTGTTCTGAAGTGGAGAGTTAATGACATAAACCAAAACAGTTTCCCCTCTTCCTTCAGATAAAACCTTAGCAGTGTTAACCCAAGTTCCCAGGGGGAAAAAGCTGCAACTAATTCAGCACTGTGCAAGGCTGCGTGACTGATCAGAACACTGGAGACTGCAGAGAGTTGGAATACTCCAAGTTCAGAGCTCAGTTATCTTGGGCTGTCTTAGCCCCTACACAGCCACTTGCTGCCCACTCTGTGTGTCACCTAATATCCTTGTGACCATTAGCTAAGTACAGAAGAGACTCTGTGGTGGTTTGAATGAAAATGGTCCCCATAGGCTCACAGGGAGTGGCACTATTAGGAGGTGTGGCCTTGTTGGAGTAGGTATGGCCTTTTGGAGTGGGTGTGGACTTGTTGGAGTGGGTGTGGCCTTTTGGACGACGTATGCCAAGGGAGCTGGACTTTGAGGGCCCAGAAGCTCAAGCCAGGCCCAGGGTCTCTCTCCCTGCTGCCTGCCCACCCAGATGTAGAACTCTCAGCTCCTTCTCCAGCACCATGTCTGCCTGCAAACCGCCATGCTTCCTGCCATGATGATAATGGACTGACTAAACTTCTGAACTGTAAGCCAGCCTCAATTAAGTGTTTCCCTTAGAAGAGTTGCTTTGGTCATGGTGTCTTTTCAGAGCAATAGAACACTGGCTGAGACAGACCCCTAGCCTCCACCACCCTAAGGATTAAGAATGTCATCAGGTAAGATCTGAGGCCCATAGCATACTTTGCTGTAACTCACCTACCCGAGGTAACCAGGTGCCTGTTCACAGCTTCCTTTGTTGTTAAAACATGTCGTGAAACTGTTACCACACTGGGACATCTGCTCCCAGCCCTGGTCAGTCCTTTGAGGTGAGAGCCAGCTTTCCCCGCTGATAGGTTTTTGTTGTTGTTGTTGTTTGTTTTGTTTTGTTTTTGTTTTTGTTTTGTTTTGTTTTGTTTGGTAAAAACCTATTCCACATCAGGAACAATACTGACACTTTCTTAACTACCTCTGGAGTTAGTAGGGCCAAGCTGGATGGGCTGCTTCTCTGTCCTGTTCTTTCTTTATGTGTTTCATTCTCTAGATACATTAGAAAAACTGATTAACTGATTTTGGGAAACAGTGTCCCATGAGAAGGATAGTCTGACCACACCCATCCTGGCTTCATCCAGGGACTGCCCATCACAAGTGCTAAATTCCACCTGGGATCAACAAATACTCATCCTTGATCCCGCCTGGAACTGCTCAACACTCATCCTGGATCCCTGTAGGAACCACCCAACACCCCCCCCCCCCAGAATCTACCGGAGCAGTCGGAAGAAAAGCAAACAGCTTGGGACCTTCCCCGTGTGCTTCGGTTCCAGTATGGGGCGGGCGGATGCGATGCCCAGGGAGCGGCGGTCTGCCTCTTCTGCCGCCCGCCGGCTCTCTACACACTTGCTGCTCAGTGAGAGGAGAGAGCAGGCAAAGCTTTGTCCCTCACAGCATCAGAGATGCCCAACCAGCCCAGTGAATTCTTTCACCCTAATTAACAGGCTTGATGTTGGCTCTGGCTCTTCTGGTAAGCCAAAACCATGTCCTGAAGATGACTGCCGGCGCCAAGCCCACCACCTGCCGCTCTACAGAGCATCGCTGTCTGCCAGCGTGTGTGCTGATGGGAGCCGTCTGCACCTGCCCCCAAGCAACCATGCCCTGTGGCTCTGTCTTACCCTCAAGGGAGCGAGAAGCAGCTTAGATGCTGTCTTAGTCAGGGTTCTATTCCTGCACAACACATCACGACCAAGAAGCAAGATGGGGAGGAAAGGGTTTATTCCACTTACACTTCCACACTGGTGTTCATCACCAAAGGAAGTCAGGACTGGAACTCAAGTAGGGTAGGAAGCAGAAGCTGATGCAGAGGCCATGGAGGGATGTTTCTTATTGGCTTGCTTCCCCTGGCTTGCTCAGCCTGCTTTTCTTTCTTTCTTTCTTTCTTTCTTTCTTTCTTTCTTTCTTTCTTTCTTTCTTTCTCTCTCTCTCTCTCTCTCTCTCTCTCTCTCTCTCTCTCTCTCTCTCTCTTTCTTTCTTTCTTTCTTTCTTTCGTTTTTCGAGACAGGGTTTCTCTGTATAGTCCTGGCTGTCCTGGAACTCACTCTGTAGACCAGGCTGCCCTTGAACTCAGAAATCTGCCTGCCTCTGCCTCCCAAGTGCTGGGATTACAGGTGTGCGCCACCATGCCCGGCTTCAGCCTGCTTTCTTATAGAACCCAGGGCCACCAGCCCAGGGATGGTACCACCCACAAGGGGCCCTCCCCCCTTGATCCCTAATTAAGAAAATGCGGCCGGGCGGTGGTGGCGCATGCCTGTAATCCCAGCACTTGGGAGGCAGAGGCAAGCGGATTTCTGAGTTCGAGACCAGCCTGGTCTACAGAGTGAGTTCCAGGACAGCCTGGGCTACACAGAGAAACCCTGTCTCGAGAGAAAAAAAAAAAAACAGCGGCAGTGGTGGTGCACGCCTAGCACTCTGGGAGGCAGAGGCAGGCGGATTTCTGAGTTCGAGACCAGCCTGGTCTACAGAGTGAGTTCAAGGACAGCCAGGGCTATACAGAGAAACCCTGTCTCGAAAAAAACCAAATCCAATAAACCAAAAAATAAAAATAAAAAAAATGCCCCACAGCTGGATCTCATGGAGGCACTTCCTCAACTGGAGCTCCTTTCTCTACGATAACTCCAGCCTGTGTCAAGTTGATACACAAAACCAGCCAGTACAGATGCCCACCTGAGTAGCTAGGCGTTTTCAGTGGGCAGCTGCTGTCTCCGCTCTGGCACCAGAGTCACTTCACCAGCATGCTCTTGGTGCTAACTCTCTTCATACATGTGGTGATAGTATGTATAACTGCACCTCAGCTCTAGGGCCAGGTCCTATCGTTTCAGATGAAGACACCATAGCTTGTCGACCCGCAAGGACCACCCAGGGCCACAATGAGGTGTTTGGGGTACAGCCCAAAGGTCCAGAGCCCAGAAGAGTCCAAAAGCCCTTTGCTTTCGTGTTGGGATAATTTTCTTCTGCACTGTGTGAAGGTTGTCTTTGTATTATGCATATGTTGGTTTCAGCAGTGAGCAGAGTTCAGTCCAAGTTTGCTATTATTATTCTAACCGCTCGGCACCTGCATCATGTTTTGTAAACATTATTCTCCATCACCTTCTGATTGGTTTAAAAAAAAATAAAATAAAAAAGGTGATGGCTTACAGCAGGACAGGAGAGGAAGAGCAGGACATCTGGGCAGAGAATGGAACTGTGGGAAAAACGGAAAAGCACAAGATTCGGCAGCCACGCGTGGAGAGAGCCGGATGGATGAACAAATGAAAGGCAAGGGCACTCGTGGCAAACACGGACTAGCACAAACGGGCCGCTGCGGTCTCTGAGCTGGTTACGAACAAGCCTAAGCTGTAAGACCTAAGCGTTCATAAACAAATGTAAGTCTCTGTGTCGTTACTGGGAGCTGGTGGGGCGAGACCGTCTGGTGATACCGTCCATCAAGATCTGAGAAGCACTGAGCCCCTTGAGTAGCAGGTGCTTGCCTGGAACCTGTGAGGGATGACAATCTATCTGAGTGCTGTGGGTGAGACACCCCATGCAGGTGACGAGAACAAGTACCCATCTCAGTGAGGGAGAGGTGCCTCGGCAGGACACACGCGTGTGCACACACACACACACACACACACACACACACACACTGCTGCCTTGCTAAGCAACTTCTGTGACTAATGTTCTGAGCACCTACGGCCCTGCCTGATACTTGCGGGACACCCAAGGGTTTCAACAGAAAGAACAAAGGAGTTTGGGGGGGACGGGACGGGACGTTCCTGCTGGCAAGTGGTGGGAAGTCACAGGAAGCAAAGCACACAGCCGTGAGATGACCCTAGGCACGAGACTCACTGGGGGGAGGGGTGCTGTCCATGATCACACCACCTTCCCAATAGGAACACAGACAGTATGGCAGGAATGAGCGCTGCCCACCTCCCAGAGCTCAGGCGACCTGGTCTCGCCTTTATTCCTGGGGCCAAAGCAGGTCTAGATTACTGCGGAGTCTGACTGCTGAGGACTCCGTTGGTCCTTTGAGAGAATGAACACAGATAGATGAGCGGCACTCCTCCGTGAATACAAACCCAGTCCGAGGCGTGCCTCCTGCAAGCCGCCTGCCCTTGAGGAGCAGATGAGAGCAATCGGCAAGCACTTTGAACACTATAGCCCAGGGACTGGGACCAGAGGACCACTGGGTACCCCTGAAAGTGTCCGGAGGTAAACCCAGGCTGGTGCTGTCTCTCAGCCCCAGTAAGGAGCAGAGGCCAGTTAGAATCCAGAGTGGGCACCAGGGCCTAGAGGCTCTAGAGGAAAGCAAAGCCACCCCGCATGGGCCCTGTGCACCTCTGAGTTCACTCTACTGGTCCGTGAGGTAACCAGTGGCAGGCGGCAAACACCCTTCCCGCAAGCAGGCAGAACGCTGCTGCTTCCCTGGCTGGATGTTTGGGAGCCGGCACAAACCTGCAGGGGCAGCACATGTAGGGCTGCCTCCTGAGCCCAGCCGCCCACACTTGCAGTCACTCTTGCTGCATGGGCTTTACGGATACGTGAAACACGCGCAGGCAGAGTCCAGGAGGCTCCCGCCTTCCTGTTGGTCTGACCAGCGCTGCTGGGAACAGCCAGGCCCCGAGCTGCCAGCAAGCGCTCATCTCAACAGATAGCTGTGGGCCAGGTCAAGCCACCTGGAACTGCTCAGGCAGAGAAGCAGCTTACAAGCCCTGCAGCCAGCACTGCCCTCTGCCCACAGCCCTGGCTATCACCTGGCTGGCACTAACCTCATAGGCAGCACTCACTGCCAAATGATCAGGCCACCCCCGCCACCACTGCTGCCGCTCGTCCGCACAGCCAGGTGTTTTCCTACACAATCCTTTCCAGAATGTTCTTGTCCTGCAACCTGTGCTCCTGGGTATACTTTCACTGTCTTGGCCCCTCCTTCTCTCTCTGTCTGTCCTTCCTCGCACTCTCAGCCTGAGACAATGGCTGTGCATTCTCAGGAAGGAACTCACCTGGGCTCCTTGACATGAAATATGGCCTTAAGTAATCCCTAAGAACAAGGCCCTATTCATAGGCTGATGAGACACGATTCTGGACATGCTCCAGGTGGAAGCGACATCAAAGAGGCCACTGGTGAAAAGGGATGATGGTTAGGGTGGCTGTGGCCAGCACAGGCTGGGCCTTAGCTACAGGGGCACAGCCCCACTAGACAGAGAAAAACCACTGACAAATGTGACCTATGCACCAGGAAGGTGCCCTGCCAGCCTACCGTGGCCTGTGGCCTGTGCGGAGGCCCCCAAGCTTCCTCCGGTGTCTGCATCCACTGTGCCCCAGGATATTCTAGCCCAGCTCTCGGGTGTGGCTCTGGAATATCCTTCAGGCCTCAGCCAGCCACAGTCACTGTATGGAGTGGAGCGTCAAAACTCCAAACAGCCCAGCTGAGCTGCCTGGGCCTACTGCCCTCTCAAGAACCCACAGGCCAGAGGGCACAGGAGGGCACCCACAGGCCCAGCCGAGCACCTGGGCCGAGCTGCCGTCTGGCCTGCACGGTCTCCCTCGCTGAATTCAGCAGTGTGCATTCTGCACACAGTCCCTGGAGGCTCCCGACAGAGGTGGGACTCAAAAACGGAGGGGGCGTCCAGGCTAGGCCTCAGTGCACTTGAAGATCGGCAGACCAGGAACAGTGCTTTTACTGTTAAACAGTGCCTTTCCTTGGAGCCTGCCTGGTGGTCTGGGATGCCCTAATGCGTGCCCAAATTGTGACCACAGTTGACACAAACCGATAATGTCTCAAAAACGTATGTCATCTAAACAAAACCCAAACCGTATACTGTTATCTAAAGGTCTCTGGGGCTTTCTAACATCATGTTGACTCAGCAATGCCTTTGCCAAGGTTCTTCAGGAGACTGGGCATTATGTTTAAACAAAACAAAACAAAACAAAACACAACGCAACGCAACAAAACGGGGCAGAATTCGTCATTCAGAGGGTAGCAGTCTCCAGACAGGCTCTGCTCATCTGAACTGACAGTCTGTGCCCATGCAGGCTTCTTGGGCAGCCTCTGCAGACAAGTTTTCCCCTGGCATTCTTGAGAGTCCCTTAGAAGAACATACCAGTCCTTGGTTGCCTGTGGCCTGTAAGGACAGCCATGGAAGCCCAGGACCTGGACTAGCAGGCCTAGTCCGAGAAGGTACAAAACAGAAATAGAAAGTTCATGACCTCAGCAGGGAACGAGCCAGATTCAAAGCAAACCATCCCAAAAGGCCAGTGAGGGCAGAAAGGGACCAGGACAGAGAGAGCTCCCTCGGGTGCTGCTGACCAGGGGCGTGCCCAGTGATTCCACACATACAACTCCTGAAAACATCCGGGGCTGTGGTCTGGTTCCGCACTGACGTGTTGGGGAGCCAGCACGGAGGAGAGGGTGTCCTGGTGGTCAAATGTTTGCAGACATCATATCTGGCTACAGGGGAGCCTCAGGTCCACCAGGCCCAGTAAGACTCCCTTAACGGAAGGAGAGACAAGTAGGCTGCCCAAGCTGGGAAGCCAAGAAGGAAGCTAGCTGCCTGCCTGACACGGTGGGAAGGCTGAGAGGTCTAGGGGGATGGTGGTGGCTGGTGGCTGGAACTCAGGAGTGGGCAGCCTGGGAAATGACAAAGGGACTCGTAAAAGGAGTAAGGTCCGCATGGGATCTGGCTGGCCAAGGGACAGCAGCATCCCGGGAGGTCTGTGTAGCTGCTGACAGGACAGGAGAACCGTCGCGAGTCAGAGGCCAACGCTGAGCTTCGGACCCTAGCTGGACTGTGTGAGGCCATAAGTGGTTGTCACAGTGGCTGCGTAGTCACCCTGTTTGTCTGGGTGAACTGAGACTCGTGTGTAGCCTGAGAACTGCTCCCCATCTCATGGCCATTAGCAGGGATTCCATTATGAATTAACACCGTCCTGTCCCCGCCCCACCCCCTCCAGTTCAGCTGGGGACAAAGTTAGGAGAATGACGGCATTGCACAGATTTGGGGTGGGACACCTATCCCTGCACCCCTGAAGAGTGTCCCCTCTAGTGGCACTGTTGAGAGTGGTCCCCTCCGCACCACCTTTCGTAAGCAGGTATTACTGCACAAAGAGCTCGGGATCCCCCTCCTCTGCTCCTTCTGCCCACGAGGAATAAACACATGGGGTCTGTCATGTGGGACCCTTGGGACAAAGGACCCCTCTCCACAAACCAGCTGTTGACTCTAACACTGGCCCTGATTCCGTCAGCAAGCTGGGCCTAGCCTGGTTATCGGAGACTACCTCCATGCATCAGCAGGTCCCATGTACCCCCTTTCCCACCTGCTTCCCTCTGTAGTCCACACGCTGCACCCCGTCCTCCTCCTTCCTCTCTGAAGCAGAGTGATCCCACACACCTGCAGCTTCAGTGTCAGCTATTCCCCCCAGACCGCCTAATACGACCATCCTGAAGGGAGCTGCCTACTCCATCCTCGGGGAGGCAAACAAATCTAAACCTGGGCAGCCGGTCCTCCTAATGGTCTCGCCACAAGCAGAACAAACTGTTGAGGTTATCTCCAGTTCTCTTCGTTCTCTTAGACCCGGGTCCGAATCCAAAAGCTGTTGGCTTCAATTTCCCACCTCCCCAACGCTGGCTGACCACTAGCCAGCACTACCCACACCTGACCAGTGACTGACCAACCAGCTCAGAATGCGCCTTCTTGCCTCTACGGCTCCCCTACAGGGTCAATGCTGTCCTGCGAAAAGACGGACAGACAGACGTGCTTGATGCTCATCCTGGCTTTCAGTTTCTCCTTCTCTACGCAGATAGTACTCTAACCGTCCACCGCTGTCATTCAGGACTCAGCAAGATTGGTATACACACACACACACACACACACACACACACACACACACACGAACTGAGAGACCTGCACAGGTTCAAACCCGACCAGGTCCCAGGACTTAGACACAGGGTCCCGCCCCTAACGAACCAAGAAGTTGCTTGCATAGGGTATCTGTTGGCAATGGGAAAAATAAGTTTTTTTTGTCCCCAGTGGAGTTATCACTGGGCCATACCAACCACACTGCAGGGTGGGCTCCATGACCAGGAGTAGCTGGTCAACACCGGGTTTTTTTGGTTTGAGCTTTATATTTCTCTTTTGGCTTTTTGTTGTTGCTGCCTTTTGTCTTACACATTTCTCATTTGTTTTGGTTTTCTTTTTCTGATTTGAGAGACAGGAAATACAAAGTTGGGTGGGGAAGGTGGTGGGGAAGATCTAAGAAGAATTGGGGGAGGGGAAAACCTATGATATATATATGTATATATATATGTGTGTGTGTGTATATATATATGTATTTTATACATATTCAATATGTATATTCAATACGTATTCATATTCAATACGTATTCAAATATTTTAAAAATAGCACTCCCCAGGGACAAGTGCACAAACTTCCCACGAAGGAGAGCCATCTGCAAAATGTGCTGGGTATGGAACTGAAAATCTCCCAAGGTGACAGGTAAGTTCAGGCAACCTCCTTCCTCTCCCTGTGGTCTGCAGGTCACCAGGCATCTGACGATCCTCTGATGACCTTATGTCTAGACACAATGGAGGGCGGATGTGGCTCTTCACGGCCACAGCCCTCCCACCCCCACAGAAAACCGCTGCGGAGACCACACATCCTGGAAAACAGAAACCTCTCTTCCCCTTTACAAGTACCTACGATTATTTTCCCAATTGCTTCGGTTGCTTGGCAAAACACTGCACCTTTCATTCCTTCCTGTGGAATCATCCAAGGCCCTGCATGTCTGGACGCCATTCCAACACGGAGGACCTGCCCCGTCCGGGCCAGGGCCCTCGGCTCGGCCGCATCCCTCCACTTCAGACCTTGGGTTCTGGGCTGTACATGGAGAACCGGGTTGCTCTATCAGAACCAACGGGAAGGGTTCAGTCTTCAGCTCTGACTTAAAAGTGGCCCGCTCTGCACAGGCACAGGACCATGCCTTTGGAGATGGCCTCTTCCACAATGCACCACAGCACACAGCTGCAACCAGAGCCAGAGACCACATGAACAGCCCCACAAGCAAAGCTTCTCTGAGGGAACTAGAGGCACCCACTGAGCTCTGCCACTCACTTACTGGGCTGCTTCCACCACTCCCACCCCCACCCCCAGCCCCACCCCCACCCCTGTTGCGTCAAGCGCTTGACAGCAAAGCATCAGTCAATGTCCCTATCATTTCTGAAGCCAGAAGGCTGGCCAGCGCCAAGATGCAAACTGGCCAAGCCCACACAGAAAGGCTTTCTCTGCAGGGCCTCAATAACACCCCCACCCATGTGACCCCTGACCCAGCCAGACTTGGGCCCCACACACTGTGAGGACACACTCCAAGGGTTCTCACACACAAACCCAGGCTTTCAGAGATGGGGGTCACTCGGCTGTGAAATCCCCTGGACACATCCACACTCGGTCCTCAGAGGGTCACCGAAAGGATCCAACCGGAACTGACGCTGTATGACACAAGGCCTGGCCTTATGGGCCAGCCCACTGCCACACGGTGCTGACACCAGACCATTTATACTCCTCAGAGACTGGGCCTTCAATCCTGAGCTTACAGCTCTAGGATGAGCACCAAAGACCACTTCAATTCATTCTTTTCATATTCATTAAAGAGAACCAGAAGCCAAACTGACATTGTGACTCTATTTTCCTTCAAAGGGAGGGTAGGGGGTGGAGGGGCACATAACTGTAGGAACTGGATAGCTGGCACGAGCCCTAGCTTTGAATCCGAAAAATTAAAAACAAAAACAAAAACAAAACACCAAAAAAACAAAACCGAAAAACAAAACAAGATATACAGACATTTGTTTCCTGGGCCTCTCCCATGTAAATATTTTCTTTTTCTGTTTTGTTTCACACTGTAGCCCAGGCTGGCCTAGAATTCACTCATAGCTCAGGCTGGCCTCCAGTTTGAAGTGAACCTCCTGTCTCTACCTCGTGGATGCTTGACTTACACGTGTGAGCCATCACACCTGACTTGATACAGTCCTCATCGTCCGAGCCACTGAGACAAGACGGGATACCAGCTCAAACATCACCTATCTGTGTGACTCCAGAGTCTTCAGTGCTATATCTCAAGGCGAATGTCCTCGGTGCTTCAAAAAGAAATGCCATCAGGAGGGAGTTGTGTCTCAGTGGTAGGACACTCGCCCAGCATGGGCAAGGCCCTGGGTTCAATCCACCAGCCGCACCCAGAACTAAAAGCAGAAACAGTTCCTAAAGCAGCACATCCTTCGGGACAGTGGCCCCAGCAGTGAGAGACGGTCTCTGAGGTAGGTGTGGAAGGCCCAGGCCTTGAGCCTCCCCTGCTCCTATCTCCACAGCTCAGGCCCACACGTCAGCACATTCTGGTGATGGGAGCCTTGCCTGGGCCAATCAGCACCGTGTTCCTGTGCAGGGCACTGAGTCACCCAGGCTATAACCATGTTGAAGAGCCATGCTCTAACCTCTGGGCACGCTTGTCCATGGTTCCCCTACAAGATCCTCCACACAGCCATCAAAGTCTTGGTATGCACCCCAAAGCCAGTCTCAAAGTCAACATTCTCCTGCCTCGGCCTCCCCTCCCCGGTGCTGGGACTGTGAGTACACATCACTGTACCTGGTTGTGCAGTTTTTCATGTTGTATTCTACTCCCCACATCACTTCCTATATCAGAAGGTGACGTATGGAAGACAAAAACACTAAACCTAAGAACTTGAAAAGCTTTCTACCTCTTCCCCCATTGTTTAGTCAAAATATAATAACAGTGGCGGCGCATAGTGGTGCACGCCTTTAATCCCAGCACTCGGGAGGCAGGTGGATCTCTGTGAGTTTAAGGCCGGCTGGTCTCCATGATGAGTTTCAGGACATCCAGGGCTCTGTTACACAGAGCAACCCTGTCTCTGGAAAACCAACCCAACCCAGACACCACTTTCCACTAGCAGACGTGCATCAATGGGACCCAGGAAAGGGAGGTGGAAAGGGACGGGCGAGAGCACTGGGAAAAGTGACGGCCTTGTTTCACAATCAATTTCTGAAAATTCACATAGAGCAGGAGGCGGACGCCAGCATGCAGGCCCAGCCACCATGGAAGTCAACGGGGTAAGGCAGAAGACCTTGGAGAGCGTGCACATAAGGTCGGTAGGGGCCGAAGGCAGGATCTTCCTAGGGTGCGCTGCACCCCACATGTTCCTATAGATGTTGGCCCTCTCCAGAGGCTGCAGTCCAGACTCCATCCACAGTCAAGGCCACCGCCTTGCTGCCTGCCCACAGATACATTCGCGGCCGTCTAGTCTCAGTTCATTTCAGACCTCCCCAAGCTGTCTGTCCTAGAGCATCGACCCCAAAGTATCGTCCCTAAAGCACATCTCCAGGGGGCAGGGCTAGTGAGAGCTGCAGTTCAACCCCATCAATAATTAACAGTACATCCCACACCAGCCAAGCCAACTGTCCTCGGGAACGGACGGAATATGCTCTGACTATCTCCAGACATGATCTTCCTCTGTGCACTCACCGTTTTGAGTCGTGCGATTAAAGAATGGTGTGTTATACAAAGGGATTTCAATTATGAAAATGATAGATGCTGCTATCTGCAGATGATAACAGCCACAGCACCTGAATTTTCAGTTTTCTCTGGTGAACACAGAACACTTTCAGGTGTAGAGTGGTGTGTGTGTGTGTGTGTGTGTGTGTGCATGTGTGTGTTTGGTTGGTTTGTTGGTTGGTTTTTTACACATTGCTTCCCAGTGACATCACACCAAGCCTAGAGTGGACAATCACAGGACTAGTGGTGACTCCATCAGATAACCCAGGACCCAGGCACTGAGCTCCCCTCCCCCACAACTTCTCCATTTGGAACCACCAGAGCTAGCTTCCAGCGTCACGAGGAGGGTCTCGCCAAAGAAGAGGCACATTTGAAGACCGACCAAGAGGATGCCTGTGGCAAATCTAGAAGAACCACGCCTCAAAAGATAAAGAAGGCTGGGGTGTGGCTTGGTAGTAGCGCTTAAGCAGGAATGAGGCCACGGTTCTAGTATAAGCGCCTCAAAAGCAAAACGTTATTTCCAATAACTGGCTTTTACCTCGTCCCTCAGGACCTGGAACTGCCTTTGTTAATGGCTGGTCTGTTTGGTGACGCTCATGAATGATGGCCGTCGCCAAAAGGCGCAGCTCTTCCCTCTGAGAAGTCATGAATGGTGACGGAACTCTGGACAGTGACTTCAAATAAGGTGACTCACAGGTTTGGTACTGACGCCAATGAAATGACAGAAAGCTCCTGGGGCCAGAAAGGAGTGGCCAACATTTAAAATGACTTAAGTGTAAACTTCAACAATCTTTTCTAATAAAAGTTATTTTGGTAAAAACGGGCATTTTATATATATATATATATATATATATATATATATATATATGTATATATATATATGTATATATACATATATATAATTTTTAATATGTTATTAGTTATGTTTCTATTGCCGTGATAAAGCACCAGTTTATTTGGGCATCTGGTTGCGGAGGGATAAACGTGCGTCACTGCGGGGTGGGCGGAGCATACTGGAATGGGCGGAGCATGGCACCAGGCACAGTAGCTACAGAAGAAAGCTGAGATCCGCACACCTGGAGCCACAAGCAAACACGCGCGAAGCGAAGAGAACATACTTGGAACGGTGCATGGTTCTGAAACCGCAAAGGTCATACGTCCTCCTTCGAGGCCATACCTCCTAGACCCACCCAAACAGCGCCGCCAACTAGGTACTGAGAATTCAGGTGTCCGAGCCCGTGGCGGGTAGGGGGCGCATCCCCATTCACGCCACCACGCCTTTACCTATGTATTAATTCAGCACTTACTGGGGAATCAAACAAGCCTGCTGCGTGCCACACCCCAGCCCTGCCTTCTTGTTTATACGAAAGATGGCATTATTTGTAGCCCGGGCTGACCAGATTCGAGGTTCGAGATCCTTCTAACTCAGACCTTCAAGTGCCAATATATATATTGTTCATAGCAACAGGCTGCGGGCGAAGTTCAGCAGCAGAGCGTTTGCCCGGCAAGGTGCTCAGCAGGGGCAGGAGCACCTGCTTAGGATGTGCAAGGACCTAGATTCAGTCAAGAAAAAGTCACCAGGCAAGGAAATGTTTTCTCTTGCCCAGATTCTAAACGCAGCTACAGAGCTTACTGGACGGTCCAGCCAAGGAAGGAAAGCTTGCTGTCCTTTGAGTCCAGAAGAACCTCTTCCTCCAGCAAAGGCTGTGACTGAGATGCATCCTGTTAGAGTCCACACCAAGCACCAAGCAGGTCTACTGCACTCAAACATGGCGTCCCCACGGTGTCCAGGGCCCAACCACCTCCTTTTATTTACTGCACATCAGATCAGGATCTACCCTGATTATTGAGCCATGGTGGGTAGCAAACAAAACAAAACAAAACAAAACAAAACAAAACAAAACAAAACAAAACCAACAACAACAACAACAACAAAAACCAACCAGCAGCACCTTCACCCTAAAGGGGACGTTAAGATGCTAAGGATCTCAATTCAAACATCCATCCCAAGATGACTTCTCTCATGAAATTTCAGCGACCCGTGAATTCACCCCACACCTCCAGGCCAGAGGCTACTTGTCACTACTGCACGCCCTTGGGCCTTATCCTCAGGCTATGGGACACAGTGATGCTAGGCACTGTCTGTACCGAAGATCCACCGAAGTTGGCAGGCTGCTCACTGCTCTGTGTCTAGGGACACCCAGCAAGTTGGGGGTGGGGGGACTTCTTGCTGCCTTGTGTCTGGGGATAACCATTGAAACGGAGGTCTGCATGCTGCTGAATCTATGTCTGAGAACACTTAGGGCATAGGTTGAGAGGCTGCTTCTGTCTGTGCCAGGGGCCACCTGCAAATTTGTGGGTGCTTCTTGCTGCCCCGTGTCCAGAGACACTCACTAAAGCGAGGAAGGGGTTAGGGGCTGCTGGGCCTAGAGAGGGAAACATACGCCAGATTTGGGGGCAACTGAAACTGAAGTTGGGAGCTCCCTGCCGTCCTGTGCCAGAGACAGCACTGAACTGGTGATGGGGGTGGTTACTCGCTGCCGTCTGTCGCTGTGCGCGGTCCCGCAAGCCCAGGGTGGGGTTTAGCTACTTCGGGGACCTGGGCAGAAGTGCAACTTTTAAAGCAAAGAAGCAGCCCGTGCAAGCGGCCTGGGACGGGACGTGGGGTCGCCGTGCTCACTCACCGAGGGGCCGGGCGCCATCCGCCGTCTGCGTCCGCCAGTTGTCCCGCGCCCCCCGCGCGCCCCGCCCGCGATGCGCTCCTACCCCGCCCGCCGGGGAAGCCCCTCCCACCTCGCCACGATTGGCTGGAACAGGCCGTGCCTCGTGCCCACTGGCCAGCGTTCCTGCCCGTTCCTCAGCCGCGCCCGACCCTCGCGCCAGCGCATTCCTGCGAGGCCACGTGGCCACCAGCGCCCCCCTCCCCGCCCCGCCCCCAGCCTAACGCCCCGTGCCGCGAGTGGGAGGATGCTGCCTACCTTGCGCCCCCGGGTACAGAAGGGGCGCAGAAAGGACACCAGTTTGTAGTGCCCCGGAGTGGGCGCTTCTCCCCTCAGACTCCTGGTCACTGGGGAATGGCGCGGGGCCAGAGTGCGCCTCCCGATCATCCACCCTCTGTGAGACACTGGGAGCTGCGCTGGCGCGGGCGGGGAACACAAGACAGCCACTCCACCCATCGTGACCCCAGCGTCTGCTTGCTCCCTGCAGATCCGGGTCAGGACTCCTGTGGGAAGGGGGCGCTGGACAACACTTCACTCCATCTCTGACCCCGACCACCTCTCACATTTTGGGTTCCACGAGCAGTGGGGCACAGAACGGATACCACACCCAGCATCCACTGCTCCTTACAGCCCTACAGGGTAGGGAATGCCAGGAGAACAACCCTAGGCGGTCCTGGCTGATCAGGGGCTCTTAGTCACGCCAAGTACAGGAGCTAGAAATCCAGAGCAACCGTGACCTCAGCCCACCACCTCTCCAGGCGCTTTTACAGCTTGCCTGTCACCAGAAGGCTTTCCCAAACCTGAGTTCCAGCTTTCCACTGCTCTCTAATGCAGGAAGTGATGATGCTGGAGAGAGCTTGGCCTTTCTGCTCATGGCTGAGGCTGGGAAAGAAGGGAGGCGCTGTGGAGGCCAGGAGCATCGCACTGTGGGCCTGGGTGATATGAAAGGGTCCGCAGGTGTCTGCATAGAGAAGTGCTGGGATATTCAGGAAGGGCCCTTCCAGGGCAGCTGAATTTGCTTAGCAGGAACGTTTGTTTTGAAAGGAGAAGGAAGCAAACCATTAAATTATTAAAGGAAGACGCCACCCATCAAAGTGCTAACTGGCCCACAGCTAGTGCACACAGCAAAAGTGTTCCCATACTGGACTGTCACTTCTCCCACCGCCATGGCTCACAGAAGCAACGTGAGTTGTGGAAAGCCAGGGCATAGGAGTCTCTAAGTCCACTCAACTCCAGAATGAGTTCAAAGAGAGGTTCGTCCCACGTTAAATGTCTATAAAGCTGGCATGCTCTGTAGTTAGACACTTCTCAAACAGACTACTATGACTAGGTAGGTCAGATTATAGCCTAGGGACGCCTCATAGTTGTTTGGAAGTAGCACTCACTGAAGTTACAGGACTGGACTGTGTTGGACTCTCAGACCTGTCTGAACACAGAGAAGAGAAGCTTGTTGTCTCTGTGGAAGAAGACCTTTGGGTAAAGTACTCAGAGAACTCCCAGACGAGAATTGTGAAGGACATTTTCTAAGGAGCTTTGTGAGAGGAAATAGGTCTGTACTACGGCATTCTCTGCTGGAGTAGGGAGCACACGGCATCCCCCCACCCCACTAGCCCCCACCACCACCACCACCAAGGCTGTAGATGAGGAAGGACCACAGCAGGAAGCCTTGAGGTGAAGCTGGTCAGAAAGGAGTTGGATTGGCTCAAGTCCTGTCCCATCTGTTATAGCATCACACATTACCATGTCTTTAAGTCCACCGGTAGGAATGTGGAAGTTTCCATTTTGAGTCTTCCTTGACCCATGGGATACCAAGAAAAGTTAGGCTTCACTATCAAACACTGAGGGATTTTCTTTTCATTAGTATGTAAATGCACTCAAATAAGTTAATATATTTACTTACATATGTAAAGCTTAATTCTACTGTGCCCTAGCAGTATACGATTTTAACCTTTAAGCCTCCAGAAGACACTGCATGGCTGGCACTGTGTTCTAGCAGATGAAAACAATGTTACATAGTCAAGCCCACGCTCTGCATCTGCTGACGTAATGCTCTGTTGCTGTCAGTGGGGTCACGCCCATGGCCAATTGTTTCTGTCTGATGTGTCAGATGGGTAAGGATGGGGGTTCGCAGAAAATATGTATGTTAGAGATTTAATCATAGAATCAAATTTGAAATGGGCGGCAGACTAAAGCGAAATGACTTTAAAGTTTCTCGAAGAAAACGTGGGGAAAATATCCTACGGATCTCTCAGTAGGACACAGAACACACCCAACTTTCAAAAAGCACTAAGTGGCCTTAATCAAGACCTAAAATTCCCACTCATGTCAGGGCACGGTTGAAACGAAAGGACAAGCCACGCTTCAGGTAGACATTGTCACCACACTGTTAGGGCTTGTGCGTGAGACGTACCCCCACAGGCTCATGGATTTCAGAACTTGGGCCCCAGTCAGTGGTACTGCTGTGGGGAGGTTGTGAATCTTTAGGGTTACTAGGAGGGTGGGCCTTAGGATATATATACATACATATATATATATATATATATATATATATTCAAACCCTCCTTCCTGTTCTATGTCTTCCTCATACAACAAGCAACTAACACATATTCCCACCAAGGGGCCACCAATCACCATGCCTTCCCCACCATGACAGACTGTGTCCCTTCGAACCACGAGCCAAATAAGCCCTCCTCTTTTAAGTCCTGGCTAGTTAGGCTATTATTAGTGATAAGAAAGGAAAGTGATACCTATACATACTTTATCCCCCCTCCCCCCCTCCAGACCCTGTTGTCACCTTCGTCTGTTTCATGTTGCTGTGATAACGTCTAAGAACAGGCCATTCATAATAACTAGAGATCACGCACTCATAGTTGTTGCATGACGTACAGGCCAAGGTCTCCCGGGTCCCAGTTTGCTTTCTATGATAAACGACTGAAAGCAACCCGGAGAAGAAAGGGTTAATTTCAGCTTCTGCCTCCCAGGTCACAAAATTTCCCTCCCAAAGTTTTAGGGCACGAATCTGATGGCTTGGCAGTACCTGAGGCAGAGACCACAGAGGGATGCTGTTTACTGTCTTGTTTCCCACGGGCTCCCTCACTGTGTTCCCGCACCGCACAGAACTGTAAGGTACTGATCACTCCTCGTAGTGAAGGCACTGGGGAATGGTTAGCAAATCCCTCTTCCCTAAGTCGACACGTTTCCCTCCAGAATTCCCCTAGACAGCCCTGGTTTGTACTGGGTGCACAGGCCTCAGGCCCACCCAAGGACATACTTCTTGGGCGCCACTCTGAGTTGCCCTTGGAGGCCCCCATCCGAGTCTGTGGAACATGGAACCAACAGGGATTTCTGCACAGAGGTAGGAGTTATCCTAGAGAGCTAGCTCAGGGAAGGGTTTATATTGAGGAGGACCGTGTTTTGAGGTGGGCAGGTGGTCTTAGGAACAGCATAGGGATGTGATTACCCAGAAGAAAACGTGGGTTCAGGTGGGAAGCAGCGCTCGCCCTCCTGATCGTGACAGAGACTTCTGAGTCTCGGCTGCACACTTCTAAACTCACTGGGATTCCCTGTGCAGTTGTGTGCAGTCTGTCTTCTGCATCTCGGCAAAGCCACGAAGACAGGGAGCAGAACCACCCAGGGCAATGCATTTTTGTCTGAATCCTTGGGTGAGCCACCCTCGGCTAACACTGGAGCTAAAACGTGAAGCCCATGACCGTTCCTATCCACAGGAAATGAAGCTGATGTGCTAGAGTTAAAATGAAAATCATTTTCTGGGGCCAGATAACGCTGGGCACTTCTCCCAGCAGGTGATGCCTGGCAGTACAATAGCAACCAGTGCATGACACGGGTATCTCCTAGCTTCTACCACAAGGCCAAGAATCCCTGGCCTGCAGGACTGAGTGTCCCTCGCTGTCACTTGTCAGATAAACGTGCTGACAACCACAGTGTCACCAAGCCCTCTCTGTCCATCTAACTCACAGATGCTACCACTGACCCAGCTACTCAGCATCTTCCCCCCAGAGCAGGCCGGCAGACACCTCAGTGGAAACAACAGTGGGTGGGTGGGAAATGGAGCGTGCACACACACATTCAGCTTCCCCAAACTGAGCACACGTCTCATACTTTTCTCCTCAGGGGTCATGTAGTTTAGGGATGAAGCCACACAGCTTAAGTATCCCCAGCCCTGCCTTCCACAGACCTATGAGCTCTCTCCAGCTCTCTTTTCATATACCCAGGGTCTGGGCATGTCACCAGCCTGAGCGCTAATCTGATAAGGTAAAGAATTCGATCTTCTCCAGGTTCCAGGCACAGACTGCAGCTTGGCAGGCCATGCCCTCGTGATTTCTGGACCTAGAGATCTATTTCTGTCCTCGCCCCAACCCAGGCTCCTTGGGATAGATGGGAGGCCAAAGGGAAAAATATGAAAGAGACGACTTCAGGACCGCGTAGATAAGGCTGGCTGTCACTGGGGCTCTTTCAGTGGATCTGCACAATGCCGTGGGAGAAGGGCGGGTTGTTCCTGTGGGAACAGTGACCTTTTGTTTTTCAGAGCTTCTGCAACAACTGCCTATTTTCTTGCTCCGCTCACTCAAGCTAGAAGGATCGATGAAGAGCAAAGAGGTCCCAGAGGAGAAAGTGAGTCCTCGGAGGAACCGAACTGCACCTTCTGGGGGCGGGGTCGCCTTAACCAAGTGCTTCCCATTTCTGGCCGTGTGGCCCAGTGAGCGGTTAGGGCTCTGAGGGTGAGGTCACGATAACCTCCCTCCTCTTGGCCCTCAGGGCCAACCCAGCCCCCTCTGCTCTGTTCAGTCAGCCTCTGGCAACACAGAACAAGGACTGGGCAGCTGGAGGGGACAGTAGTGGAGATGAAAGAAAGCAAGAGGCTCCATAGCATCCCCGCCAGAGCCAGCGGAGTCCTGTGTGCCCTGGTACCGACAGAGCTAGCGGAGACAACAGGCAGCCCAGGCAGCCATGATTAGAGACAGGGCAAGCACAGACTGTGGGGCGTTTTCCTGCCCTATGGCCATGAGTTCTGTGCAGCCCACAGTGAGGCAACCAGCCCCTGCCCTGTCACACTCGTACCTTCTGGTGAGAGAGGACAGCTTCTGAGTGACTTTCTGAGTGACATCTGTGTTCCAGACCCAGCAGACAGATTGAGAGACTAGAACTTCATGATCACGGAGAAGTAAAATGCCACAGGCAGACAGCCAAAATGATCTCCCGCTATCTTGAGTCCCCTTAATGGCCGCTCACTCCCAACCTCTGTCTGTCTTAAAGTCTTTGTGAGTTTTTTTCTCTGGGGAGACAGGATCCACCATAGGCAGACAGTCTGGCCGAGTCCATCTACCAGGGCGAAGCAGCAGTGTTTCCTGGGGTCACTTACAGGAGCATAGGTGACTCACTTGCAGCTGTGCGGCTGAGCCTCCGCCCGAGTGCACGTGGTAACTCACAAAAGCATTCCTTGGAGTCCCGTGTACAAGCTGCAGGCAGTTCCACAGAAGGCATTCCCCTCTACAGAGCAGTCGTTTGCTGCCTTTATAGCATTGGGGAGCGATTCTGTGAATCTAATAACTCTCTGACCTCCCTCCTCCTGGCAAATTTCCTTACCTACTGGAGCCCCATGCCCTCCCTTGGAGGAAGAAACGCTTCGGTTAGAAGGAAATGTGTCTACCGCAGGCTAGAGTTTATAACTCGGCAGATCATTGGCTTCCGCCAGCCCTAAAGTTAATATCATCTGATAGCAGGACGCCCCTGCTCTCCTGCAGCCCGTCCTGCTGGCGTTCTGTTTACACCTTTAACAAATGCCTTGATCGTCACTTCTTCCACTCTGTGACAGAAAGTCACCCTAGCCCATTTGCCCGATATGCTTTCCTGGGCCATATTTGGCCCAGAACAAACTACTTCTTGCTCACTTCGAAATGAGAGCTGTGTTTTGTAGTTGCGCAGGGGTCACACGTGTACAACTAGTAACCCAGAAAAGTTGTCGGGTTCACACCAGCTGCTCGGGACCTTTTGGGAAGGGGCCTGGAGTCAAGTTAAGTGTCTTCCATCACAGGGTGGGAGGGTCACTCAGGATGTGGGGGAGCTCAGAGAAGGGCTCTGGGAGTTCCGGAAGCGAAAGTGGGTGTCAGAGTGCTGGAAAGGCCCAAAGCACGGGGGCCTGACCTCCCCTTCACCTCAGGAAATGGAAGCTGAGGTGTGGCCTCTGCAGCTATGCTCTGGGAAACCGGGAGAAAACTGTGTGTCCAACCCAGCATAGAACACCCTTCTCCACTGCACCCAGGGTCCAGCCTGGAATGTCATCACTAGCAATACCTAACAATAACCACGGTAGAGTCTTGCCATTTCTCTCGGGAGGTCAAGAATTTCCAGAAAGTAAGGCCAGTGAATGCTAATCCTCTATGTTCACACTGAAGCCTCGTGGGTCTGTGTGTCTGCCTCACTCTAGAATCTGCCTTAGTCTGAGTTTGGGTCATGTCAGGGCAGTCGTGGTGACCCTGTTTGAGTACATTCACTTTGCACACAAGTCTGCATTTGTGATTCTAAGATATGCAGAAACAGATACAACAGGCAAACAATTCCCACTGACCTACCTAAAGAATTATTAGCTAAGGCTGGAGAGGCGGCTCACTGGTTAAAAGCACTGGACGTTCTTCCAGAGGACCTGGGCGTGATTTCCAGCACCCACGTGGCAGCTCAGAACTGTCTGTAACTCTAGTTCCAGGTATACCGTCCTCTTCCAGGCATCCAGGTGGTGCATAGACACATATATGCAGCCAAAACAGCCATAGACATAAACTACAAAGAATTATTAGCACAGGTAAGCTGAGGCAGGAGGATGGAGCTTTTTCCACAAGAACAATAAAAACCCACAGCTTCTCAGAAGCTATTATACACTATTGGATGTATTCTAGATAGTTCTTTTTTTTAAAGATTTATTTATTTATTATATGTAATTACACATTTGCTGTCTTCAGACACTCCAGAAGTGGGCATCAAATCTCATTACGGATGGTTGTGAGTCACCATGTGGGTGCTAGGATTTGAACTCAGGACCTTTGGAAGAGCAGTCAGTGCTCTTAACCACTGAGCCATCTCTCCAGCCCCCTCTAGATAGTTCTTTAGAGCACTTCGCACTTTATATATAGAAAGGAAAGAAACGTGACCCATACATAAGTCCTTCAACTCCAGCAGCACGCAACTAGACCGAATCTGGAATCTGGTTTTCTGTTCACTGTTCTGCGGAAACCTGGGAGACCTGCACTGGGGGAAGGAAATGGCTTTGTCTAGCTTGGCCCAGAAGGGGAAAGGGCAGTTCCCGATCTCCCCCACCTTGCACACTGCAGCATACAAAGGCGGGGAATTATGTATGTGTGGATTTAGCTGTAAGCCTCAATAACTAGAGCTAGGAGTCTCACTCACCGGGTAGGAGGCCCCGCTGAAGCCGCTAATTATCCTCATCCCCAACATGGAATTTTCCAGAGAAGCCCCAGTCCTCAGGGCAGGACTCACTGGCATCTAAACGGCTGGCTTTAGCTGAAAGCCAGCTCAAGGTCTCACTCTCTGAGACTGTCCCAGAGTGAGATAAGACTGGACTAGTCCACTCTGTTAGGAAATTCCTTACAGCCTATGTCTGAGCTACTCCGGTTGTTTGTCTTAATCCAGTCACCGACAGATAAAGATCCCTGAACTGTCACGCCACAGAACACCAGGTTTACCCAGAGCTCTAGCCAGACAAGTGCCTTGAACCCATCCTGACAAACACCATCCCAAACAGCAGAGGGATGGAGTTAACACCCAGCTCTCCACAAGTCCTGCAGAGGCCGAGGAAGCCCAGCAGGCAACCCACACAGAGGACAGGGCTCAACAGTTTGGGTGTGGGAGAAAATGCAGGAAGGAAATGTATAATTACATAAAAAAAAAAAAAAAACCACCCAAACAAACAAACAAACTTGGACTAGCTGGGCGGTGGTGATGCTTGCTTTTAATCCCAGCAGTGAGGCAGAAGCAGGAAGATCTCTGACTTCAAGACCAGCCTGGCCTACAGAGCAAGTTCCAGGACATCCAAGGGTACACAGAGAAACAGCCTTGAAAAAACAAAACAAAACAAATAAACAACAACAAAAAAAGCGCCTAGACTCTGGTTGAGTTGGAGCGGTTACATGAGAAAATGTTTCTGCCCCTATTAAGTAAGCGCTGAGTATTAAGAGTATAGATGAGCAGGCAGGAGTGCTGAGGCAGGAGGATCCCTAAAGCCCAGTTTGAGGCCAGCCTGGGAAATACTGGGAGATCCATCTCCAGAGAAAAAAGTGGGGGACAAAATAAATGGGGAACAAAGAAAGAGGGGGGAGGCAGACAGAGACAGAGACAGAGGAGAGAGGAAGGGAGGGAAAGAGGAAGGGAGGGGTGGAGGAAGGGAGGGAGGGAGGGAGAGAGGGGGAGGGGAGGAGAGGAGAGGAGAGAGAAGAGAAGAGAAGAGAAGAGAAGAGAAGAGAAGAGAAGAGAAGAGAAGAGGTGAGGTTGTGAAAGAGAAAGACTTTAACATGTGACAGAATGCTAGAAATTGGCAAACTGGGAGAAAAAGCCAACTAAAAGCTTTTGATTTCTGATTTTATTTTCCCAGTTTTTCCGATCAAACAAACAAAAAGCCAGAAACAAAAGAAAAAAGAAGCTGAGTGACTTACTTTAAACTCAGAGCCTGGCTCCTGAAAACGACAACGGAGGAATTCCGAAAGGTCAGTAATCCCATCCTGGAAGAGTTTCCACCACGGAGAGAGAATTGTTCATATTGTAAATTCACAGCTTGTGGGGGCGGAGGGTGTGTGTAGGGGGGTCGGGTATGTGTGCGTGATGAAGGGGAGCCTTATGCTGCTCCTAGTGGGGTGAGTGTTCTGGCTTGCATCCTCTGTTCCTGCCTGTCCCTGCAGATATGACTACACCAGGCAGAAAGGGACAGGAAATGGGGAGGCCCCCCTGCTCTCGAGGCTCACCCTCCTATGGAAGAAAAGCATACTGTCCAGCAGCCGCTCCATGCTCGCCGGTCAGTTCCATGATGTGGGAACCCAAGGGCGACCAGGGATACAGGGAACCACTACAGAGGGTCAACTGGCCAGGAGTTTGGGGCGGCTGAGCCAAGCAAGAGCCCGAAGTAAGAACTGAAAGCCACATTCGGTAACTGAGGTTTTCCTGAGCTGCCTGGAGCTCTGGGTTTGAGCCAGTCACGAGCTTAGGGGAGCTCACATAGGCGGAGCCTGCGGCCCATCTCTGGCTTGGCAGCCAGCAGTCCCTCTGTTTTGTGTAGAAACAATGTTTCTGGGCGGACCTAGTTCCCCCAGACAGAGAACCTGCCCAGAGATGTGCTATGCCTCTGGGATTCTGTAGGTCACACAGCAGTTTTGAAAACCAACACAGTAATGTGGTGTAAGTTACATGGGACTGTGACCAATTTTAAATGTTTGGCAGGGTATTCTTTGATAGAAAGACCTTGCATCTATAATTTTTAGTAATTACTAAGGGTTCACTTTTTTTTTTAATATTTTTGGTGGGTTTGGGACTATTTGTTTACTGTAGCAAACTAACAGGAAGCACAGGCCTCCAAAGGACTGGAGCATAACAATGAAGCCACCAAATATAAACCAGCACAACAGCAAACAGCAGAGATGCACAGGGCGAAGGGCTGAGTTGGTGTGGGGATGGGGAAGCAGTGTCTGAGTGGGAAGCTAGAGTGCTCTGTGTCTGAGAGACATCCAGGACTCCAAAGACAGGGTAGGGCTCGGGGCGGGGCGGGACGGGGCGGGGTGGTGGGGGTGGGGACAGGCCCTCTGCAGCCAAGGCTGAGGCTACCAGTGAGAGAAGTCACAACAGAGGCAGTCAGTCCCACGTGGAGTCATCAGAGAAAAGACAATAAAGTCTCTTTTTTTTTTTTTTTTTTGGTTTTTTTTTTTTCGAGACAGGGTTTCTCTGTATAGCCCTGGCTGTCCTGGCACTCACTCTGTAGACCAGGCTGGCCTCAAACTCAGAAATCCGCCTGCCTCTGCCTCCCAGAGTGCTGGGATTACAGGCGCGTGCCACCACCACCCGGCTAAAGGCTCCTTAAAAAACAAACAAACAAACAAAAAACCCGTATATGTGTGTATATTTATATACACAGGACATACATTTTGGGTTTTACCAACATTTTTTTCACTTTACATGGAGGTCACACCTTTCAATTCTATCCATTACCATCCCCCCTTCTCTTTAGGGAAGGGGACCTCCCCCCTCCCCTTGGGTACTACCTTGCCCAGGGACATCCAGTCCCAGCAGTTGAGGTTCTTTTTTTAACAATTATTCTTTATTTGTGTTTCTGTGGCTGGGCCCAGGGACTAGTGTTTACAACACAAACACATACCACTGAGCTATATCTCTAACCCTAGGCAATTAAAAGTGTGTAACAGAAATAGAAATTTGCATAGTATATGCCAGTTACTGCAATGGAGGGTGGGGCTCCAAAAAAAAAAAAGATACATTGAATTAATACCCCATCTCATTAGAACAAAACAACAATGTAGACACCTAGTTGATTTAAATGTATCAAGTATTCGTGGCAATTGTGTCTTGGGTCGGTTTTCTGCTAGGCCAGTCTTGTGGGGCCTGCTGAACTGAGATCATGGGTGGCTCTGGCTTCCTCCTGCAGCTGTAGGTCCTCAGATGGCTGGGGCCCACAGCCAGCCAGTGCAGGAGAAAGGGAAAGCTCAGACATGGCCTGAGGCTGGAAGCAGGCAGCCTGATTCTCAGCCTGACACAGAATCAACAGCTTCAGCGCCCAGTGTTCCATCCCAAGGGGCAAATTCCTGCCGCATAACCATTTTAGCCGATGTCCAGCCGACGTTCACACTGTTTGAGCAACCCACAGCTTTTTAGTTTGCAAAACACTTCTTATATCTAACAAAAGAAATGTTTACTATATATCGATTTGTGTGACAGACTCACTGGTCTGTGTTTGGACATAACCGTGAAAGGAAAGGCTAGTCTCATAGGTCCAGTACTGGCCGCCTGTCTCTCCCAGGCCCCTCCTGGCTGTGTGAGGTGGAACTGGCCTCTGGCCTCCTGGGCTGGCTTCCCTTGTTGAATGCCCTCAGCAAACACTGTCTACCTCTGGGTTAGCGTGTCTTCTGCCAGAACCCCGCTTGGGAGCCAGTGTATACCTTCCATTTCTTGGCTCCCCCACTCACTTCCCAGTGGCTGGGCGGCCATCTCTGGAAATGGTCAGGGAACTGTAAAAGTTACGTCTGGTTCTTCCTCCCAATCCCATGCTCTCAGAAATAAGACTCAGACTCAAAATATATTTGCAAAATACCTTGGCCGTATAGCTAGGCTCTTCTCTGCCTGGAACCATAACTTAACATTTATTTTAATCTATGTTTTGCTGTGTGGTTGGTTACCTGCGTTCAGGTACCATGCGGTCAGTCTCCTGGCGTCTTCCCAGGAGATGGCCTGCCTGGCTCTATCCCAGAATTCTTTCTGCCTCCCGGATGTCCCGCCTTTTATTTTTTTTTTGTCTAAGCCATAGGCCGTAGATGTTTTAAATGACAGGTGATGCATCCATACAATACACTAAATATTCTCTCTATAGATATCAGCCCTTTGTGGAGCTCATGAAATCTTATTAACATGGGGTGTGGCATCGCGCATTTTGTACTTGCATTTGGACGCATCCCTCTAAGTTTATGCTGACACATTACATCCATGGTGAGGCATAGGGAAGGGCCTCTTCCCAGTCACCAGCTTTCACAATCAGCGACAGCCCCAGCCAAAGAACACACGTAAGTCACCATGTATCCAGCCAGTGATCCTCATAAAGGCCTCCAGGAAACTAATTTGGGCTCTCCGTGTCTTTTCAGCCCTTCTGTTCTTTAGACGCGTGGCATGGCATACCTTTCTCCTGGGGGGTAAAGAAACATTGCAGGTAGGAAGGACTGAGCCTCTTCCTGCTGCCAGCACCTGACTTTGGACCTCCAGCCTACAAAACTAGAAATGGTTAGTCTCTGTTCTTCCTCTGGGCTTGGGTGTAGCCCCTACGGCACACAGGACTGAGATAATTCCTAATTCCCACGGGCTGCGTGAACAGGGACTTAGGCTCTCAGGAGGGGTGTGGCCTCTTGCTGGCAGTGTTGCTGTGGGGGCGACGAGGTCTCCTGAGGAGCTCTGTCTGTGGAAAGGGAGCTTATGTGACCCATGTGCGTCACAGAAGTCAACAGCACACAGCCAGTCGCTAGCTGTGCCGCCGCCAAGTCCAGCGCTATTTTGGAGAGCCTATGGTATGCTGAGAGAAGACTGACCCTTGGTGCTAAATTCAAGGGGCAAGGACAAGCCATCAGTAAGAGACAGGGAAGACGCTGGGTTGGTTCCCATCAGTCAATGCCCCGGGCCCCTCACATTCTCTGATGTCGAGAACATGGGGACATGTAAACATCTACCTTGAGAGAAAGGGAGAACTCTTGGTCTTCCACAGCGGTCAAGTGGGAGAGTGCCTTCTCTGCAGCGGCCGGAGGCGGAAGTCAGGCAGGCTTCATACACGCTAGTTAAGTTCTCTACTACTAAGCGATGACACCCTGTCCTAATTCCTCACAGCGGACGCAGGGGTCTAGTGGGACGCACACATACAGCGGAATCTTGGCCAGTGTGAGCCACAGAGCAGGCCAAGCCTAGGCTCACGTCAGTGAGCTGGGGCTCCTCAGAGTCCTCTGGACTATGCCCCTCTCCGAGACCTGTCTGGCAGGACAGTGGGGACCACAAAGGGGCTATAGCTGGGACGGTGGCCATTCTCTAACCTGGCTGTTCTCAACCTGTGGGTCATGACCTCTTTGGTGGTCAAACCGACCCTTACACAAGTGGCTGGAACACAAGGATATTTAATTATGACGATGGCAAAATTACGGTTATGAAGTAGCAACAGAAATGATTTCATGGTTGGGGACAAGAACAACTGTATTGAAAGATCACAGCGAGAGACCCACTGCTCTAGGCAGTAAAGTACTGCTGACTGCATCCCAGAGCCTTCTCATGGATGCTTCTCTCCAAGGTTCCGGGGAGAAGTCCTGGTCAGAAAGGAGGTGTGTGTGGAGCGACCAGAGGTCACCTGAACTATGGACTCAGCTGACACACCTGAAGAGAGGAGGTAACCTGAGGTCACAATCCGAGTAGAGGCCAGAGAAAGTCACATGAACTCCCTGTATTGGCTGGTTTAGTGTGTCAGCTTGACACAAGCTGGAGTTATCACAGAGAAAGGAGCCTCCCTTGAGGAAATGCCTCCATGAGGTCCAGCTGTGGGACATTTTCTCAATCAGTCATCAAGGGTGGGAGGGCCCATTGTGGGTGGTGCCATCCCTGGGCTGGTAGTCTTGGGTTCTATAAGAAAGCAAGCTGAGCAAGCCAGGGGAAGCAAGCCAGTAAATAATATTCCCCCCCACCCCCCATGGCCTCTGCATCAGCTCCTGCTTCCTGCCCTGCGTGAGTTCCAGTCCTGACTTCCTTTGGTGATGAACAGCAGTGTGGAGGTGTAAGCTGAATAAACCCTTTCCTCCCCAACTTGTTTCTTGGTCATGATGTTTTGTGAGGAATACAAACCCTGACTAAGATGCTCCCCAATTGCATCCTGGTCCCATGAAGACCTGACAACATGTTCAGGACTCGAGTGTTCTCAGACACTCAGGGAGCCTCAGATCACATTATCAGACGGGAAGTGTGTTTGGGTTTTGGAAAGAGCTGTCACTTTATTAAACTTCTGCCCAGTTTAAAAAAAAAAAAAAAAAAAAAAAAAAGCCAGGCTAGTGCCTCCACAAAGCAGACATAGGAGCTGCAGGTTTGCAGTTAGTAATCTTAGGAACACAAAGTAAGGGCTTTCTTAGACTGAAATAAATAGGCATCATACATCTCGATAAAGTTAAAGGGCTAACATTCCAAATATGCAGAGGCCGACGATCATGGCAGGCTTTGTAAGTCACACATGATTTTCAAGAGCAACCACCATTTCACAAGTAGTTTTAACAAAACAAAACAAAAAACAAAGAAAGAAAAAAAAACCTGTACTTTAATTGTTCTCAGGGAAAGTTTTTGTGTCTGCCAATAATAGCATTGCTATCCGGTGTCTGGAGGTCTAACCCGCAAACAGCGCACCGAGGGCATGCGCTCCTGGTCACGTCAGGCAAGCTGCTTGCTCTGGGCCCTAGCATCTCTGAGTACAGGAGCCCCTCACAGCCTAGAGGGGAAAGAGAGCGGAATCGGGGGCTGGGCTAGCCGCTTTTGGTTAATTAGAAACAGCTCAAAGATCCAGACACCTTATTCTGTCAATTAAGAAATAGATCACTAAAAATTCTCATTTAAAAAGAGGCTATTAGGTTCCTTGGAGTCTTTTGTTGTTTTTGGAGTTCAAGATCTCACACCACCGCCATGCCTGGGGACAGGTGGATGGAGCCACCAAGAACCCCTTACCATAACTGTGTCCGTCCTCCTCCGGCCACTAGAGGGCAGTGCACTGCCACGGGTTTAAAATTCCCCATGCTAGTAAATAAATATCAGCAAATCACATTTTCTTAGGGTCAGTTCGTTGCGATGAATAAGAACATGACTTCCAAATAAGGCACGTCGTCCACACCCACACGGGGTCCTTCCTGATGAATCCTCTCAGGGATCCAGACTGGCCGCCATAGCCCCTCCCCTAACACCGCCTAGGCAGATTAATGCTTCGGTTGGGGCCCGCGCCGGAAGACTCAGAGGAAGGCCATGATGGCAAAGACCTCTTGCGGGCACGTCAGGGCCCCTCAGCAATACTTCATGGGTACTGGAGAATTCATTCGAGGGAACAAGTTAGTATTCGCCTAGATCTAGACTCGCTCATGTCGTCCTCATCCGTACATTAAAAAGTCACCGCGGAGCTTCGCCCAACCCTGGACGCTGGCCAATCGGCGTCGCGAACCACACGGTCCCTGGGCGGGTGCTACAGCCTCTTTTTCGGAGGCACCTGGCCATTGGTCCTTTCCTGCCTGCTGCCCTTGGCTTCCGCCGGTGCAAAGTTCCAATCCACGGGATTGAGAAGCTGCTGGGTCTTCTTGTGTGTCCAGTAGGGATTGATGACGACGGTGAGCAGGGCCAGCCCGGAGAGGAACAGGGCCAAGTGGGACAGGTGCAGGCTGCCGGCGAGCGCGTCCCAGTGACAGAGGCACACCCACCACATGTGATAGGTGAGGATCATTCGGCAGTGAAACATGTGGATCATTAGCCACTGGTTGACCTTCCAGAACAGGGAGTCTGACCAACCGGCCTGTGGACAAAGCAGACGCTAGTGTCAGCTCGGGAAGGGGAGAAGGCATCTGCGCCCTTCATGCGCCTCGAGCTCAGCTCAAAGCAATGGGCTTCTCTCACCTGCGTTTGCTCTCCTGGGCTTAACTCTGAGGGGACATGGAAGCCGGAGCCAGCCCTTTCCCCGGGCTGGCCTTCCTACTCTAAAGGCAAAACTCCGATCCTTTTTATCTTGAATTAGCACATTATCATAAAGCGAACAGGTCCGGATTATCTAGCAGTAGCTTGAGAGCACATACACCCTGGAGCAGTTTGGATGGACTTCGTGACCTGTCCTGTTAGCGCTTTCACCCCAGAGGACCTTGGATGAAGGTAAAAATGGACTCGGGGCAGCACCATGCCATGGGCACCGAAGTGACTTTCAGCAGCTGTCGCTGAAGCTGAGTAGTACTTAATGTCCCACCGTGGACATAAAGCCAAGCCTGGCTACCCCACCTAGATCAGGTGCTTCAGACAGCCAACCCCAGCAGAGACAGGACAGCTGCACCCCTCCCAGGATGAGACTACCCTGTGCGAGCAGAATTTGGGATCTCAGCGGCTGGGGATGGGACCACTGGACCCAGTTTCCTGGGAGGTCAGGAAGCTAAGGTAGGATTATTCTGGAGGCAGGGCCACTGGGTCTGAGACAAGGCTCACCTCTTGGTGGGCCAGGAACTGACTTCTGAATACAGTAAACAAAAGAAAAGAAAGTTGCTCTCACCCTACTGTAAAGATACATGATATATTCTAACATTCCACCTACCCCGAGACACCAACTTTTGAGTGTATAGAATATCACAAATAGAACTCTTCAGAATGTTTTAAGTATTGAAGCAATAATAATAATAATAATAATAATAATAATGCTTTCTATGACTAGTCACTTAGTCCTAAGAGCCGCGCATGTTTCTTTTCACTCTAAGACTTCGATTTAAGAAGCTGAGTGGTGAGCGTGGTGATAGTGCACGCCTTTAATCCCAGCACTAGGGAGGCAGAGGCAGGCGGATCTCTGTGAGTTTGAGGCCAGCCTTGTCTACGGAGCTAGCCAACCAAGGATACATAAAGAAACCTGTCTTGAAAAACCAAAACCAACCAACCAAATAAATGTGATAAGGAGCTGAATTCGGTCAGGTGATATCTTACTGCAGGTCCCAGTGACATTTCCAGCCATGTACTGTGTAAGGCACCTGGCTTTGCAGGCAGCTACAGGATCCACCCCCACCCCCCGCCCCCACACAACCCCTCAGGACGCACTCACCTTCAGGAGCATCCAGGAAACGCAGGTAAAGGGCGTGCTCATCTCCAGGAGCAACGTGGTCATGGCCAGGTAGTGGCCAGCCCTGAGGTTGATCGCTGAACCGAGGAACCCAAGAAAGGCAAAGAGGTGGTGGACAACCAGAAACAAGTCAAAGGTGCGGAAGAACAGGTTGGACAGGTGAACAGCCACGTTCTCAAAGAAGAAGAAGCCAGTGGCTGTGGTGATGTGAAACCAGCACCAGTTCTGCTGCCCGAGAGCTCTGTCGGCATAGAGCACGGGGTCTCCCAGCAGGGCCCACAGGCCCGCCGCTGTGCTCTGGACACCGAAGACCGCGCGCGTCGCTGCCAGGTCCCAGAAGACCTTCTCTTTGGCTGCCAGAGAGCGGTAGGTGGCATTCAGGGAGGATGAAAGCTGGTGGCAGACCACAAAGACGCCCAGGTAGAAGACAAAGCCGGCCACCGCCAGAGTCGACCGAATCTTCCAGGAAGCATAGTCCAGGTCAAAAATGCTCTCCGCCTCGCCAGGGTTGCTCACGGGAGTCATGATCCTAGAATCTGGATGGCAGGAGTGTCCCCGGGGCCACCACGGGGGCAGGTGAGCCTGACACCAGTCCTCACTTGCAGCGAAGCTGTCTCTAGGATCTTGGGGTACCCATCCTCAACCTGGAGAAGAAAGAAAATTCACCCTGTGCCGATTCAGAAGCTGAAGGGGAAAGACACCACTGCCTTCCTCCCACGCAGTCTACCCGCCCACTCCCACCCACCCCTGTCCCTCCTCCCACCACAGGGCAAAGGCGTGGCGAGTGTTTCATAAATGCTCTACCTTACTCTTATGCTCGCAAAGATTCATAAACCCTACAAGGTACCTAACAGGGAGCACAAGAGAACGAAACAAGATGAACCCGAGATTCTCAGCCCGGAAGGCAGGCAGGCACTAACGTGGACCTGGAGGCAATGCTCCTCCGGTAGAACTCCAGTCTCGGCTTTAGTCTTTGCAGCAGCCTGGTTATAACCTACCCCATGCAGAGGCTGACCGACTTTAGTTCCTCTGTACGACTCTAATAGAGCTTCCAGAATAAGTCTGTGGGACCTATTGGTGTTTCCTCGCGACTCACTCACTTCCCCGGGCTGCGTGACCTCAAACTCCGCACCCTGCTCCAGCTCTTGAGTTCCGAGTTCAAATCTCCTGCAGATGGACTCCTGCCCCCTGGCCCTGAGCAGCTAGCTTAAATCCATTTGCTTCAGACGCCCTCTAGTCTGCGGAGACGCACCAGGCACTGGGTCAAATTCTCTCACGGTGGGCTTCATACAAACTCGCATGCCCTCCGGGACCTAACCTGAGCTGTATTCTCGAACGAGGCAGAGGACTAGCCTGCCCATCTTTATAACTCCGCGGCCTGGGATGATGGCTGGCACACAGTAGGCCCTCACGAATCACTTGTTGGATGCTGGCACCGATTCTAAGTTGTGCACAAACGGCAAATGGTACCTCAACTGAACCTAGTGGGTCTGGGAAACCGTAAAAGCGAGAGTCTCAAGGCTGAAGGAAATTTTGAGACCTAATGGGCCCTTTCACTTCCAGAATCGGTGTCGCCACAGAAAGCCAGTCCCATAGCAAGTGGAACCAGCCCTGACCCTGCTTCCTCAGGGGCAGGGTGCGTCTCCACATCTGCCTTGTGGGACGGAAGAGAACACCGCAGCCACCGACTGAACCGTGAGGTAGCAGAGTCTACCAGAGGTTCTGCATTGACTTTTATCGACACGGAGCCATCCACTCCGCAGCTACAGAAAAGACCAGAACATGTGGCTTGTGCCAAGCCGGAGTGGTAGGACCCATGCCACAGGACAAAGAACCAGTAGCCATTACACTCCTAACTTGGCAGAGGACCTAGAGCCAAGGCCCGCAACCTAGGAGTGCTGGTTTTCCCCTTACTTTAACACAGGATGCAGCTGTGAGGACCCAACTCTGACATCTGTGTATCTCCTGCAGTCCTGGGAGCGCTGTGTCACTGTCCCCGACGTATGTCTGCTCTCTGGAGATGGTGACCTAGAGGCTGCTGTGTGCACAGCCTATAGCTGTGGCTAACACCCCTGCCTGAAGCAAAAACTAGTTTCTTTCACGTTTCCAGTGACTCCAAAGTCACTCTTTTTGTTTGTTTGTTTGTTTGTTTTGTTTTTTTGTTTTTTTGAGACAGGGTTTTTCTGTGTAGTCCTGGGTGTCCTGGAACTCACTCTGTAGACCACGCTGGCCTCGAACTCAGAAATCCACCTGCCTCTGCCTCCCAAGTGCTGGGATTACAGGCATGTGCCACCACGCCCGGCTTTCCAAAGTCACTCTTAACTCACACAAAATTTAACACGCTCCCACCAGGCTGGACACGGCTCTGCATTTTTTTTTCCTTTTCTGAGAATGAAGCTTTAAAGGAATGAATCTCCCCACCTAGCTGAGTACTTTATACTTTGTAACCTAGGTATATTAATGTCCAGTCTAGGGCTAGGAGGGAAGGCAGATCTTCTTTTCTAGTTCTCGAGGAAAAAAACAAAAAAAGGCCCCCATCTTGCATCTGTCCACAAGTCATGAGACTGGGAGCAAGTTCCCATTTTAATGTGGGTTGCGTCACTGGACCGGTGGCCAAGATGTCTGCTCCTGCGCAGCCTGGGCCTTGGCCTGGGCGGACCCCCAACTCTGGAAATCTCTACTAGCTCCTTCTGCTTCCTAAACCAAGGGACTCGGGTACCATCTCAACGGGGTTCTGGTTTACTCAGAACAGGAGGAACTTCCAGAGTATCAGGGTCACTGGGTCAAAGATGGCCCAGCTGAGTGGGTTCTCATGCTTCACTGAGCACACTGGCTGACCCTGGAAAAACAGGATAACAGCACGAAGCACCCGCGTGAGGCACACTCGAGCAGTCTGTTCCGTCTTTACCAGAGGAGAGAACAGCTCCAAATCTTCAAGGTACCCTTCAGAGCGAGGACATTAAAATGAAGCACTGTACATCCATCAGTCACTGTACTGGCTGGTTTTGTGTCAACTTGACACAAGCTGCAGTTATCACAGAGAAAGGAGCCTCCATTGAGGAAATGCCCCCATGAGATCCAGCTGTAAGGCATTTTCTCAATCAGTCGTCAAGGGTGGGAGGGCCCAGCCCATTGTGGGTGGCGCCATCCCTGGACTGGTAGTCTTGGGTTCTATAAGAGAGCAGGCTGAGCAAGCCAGGGGGAAGCAAGCCAGTAAGAAACATCCCTCCATGGGCTCTGCATCAGCTCCTGCTTCCTGACCTGCTTGAGTTCCAATCCTTACTTCCTTTGGGGATGAACATCAATGTGGAAGTGTAAGCTCAATAAACCCTTTCCTCCCCAACTTGGTTCTTGCCTTCCCAGAACAGGTGCCAAATAGTGACAGAAGTGACAGATTGCACACCAGAACACACACCACACTCCAACCCCTGTCATCCCTTTCCCATGCTGGTTCTGTGCTCCGACCTCCTGCTCTGTTCCTACAAGGCAGCACTCGTAAAGCTCTGGGCAGCCCGTGTTGTCTTCGAAACCAACACGGCCAATCAGCGTCCTTCATCTGGGGAGTCGAGAGCAAAGTCAACTTCCTCAGCCCTGAGAGTAACAGGCCATGCCCTGGCTGCGGGCAGCCTGTCTGGTGGTGGCATCTAGCGGGCTGTCCCTCCCTGGAGTCCGGCAGAGCCTTACGGGTCCCTCTGCAGGGTCACAGCTGTGCCCAATAGGCAGAAGATGAGTACAGGACCAGCTCAGCTCTCCTTTTGCATTTATTTCTGCTTCTCAAACTGACCACATCCCTCTCACATGAGAAAGACAAAAAAAAAAAAAAAGGGGACACTGAGGTCGCCTTCGGTATGCCCGCTTCACGCCACGCCCGACGTGAGAACTTCTCCATGCTGTTTCCTGGGTAAAGCATGCTGCACAGAGGCCTCACACTGCTCCCTAATGCTACCTCAGAGCCCGACACTGGCCTCTAGGTCCTCCCAGCATCCCTCAGTCCCTACCTGTTACAGAGTCCTCCAGGCTGACACACCCTACCCACTACTCTAAATTTCTCTAGCTCAGGGGCTGGGCTGCCCTTCCCTATATAATCCAGCTCTCTTGGCTACACTGACCCTTTTGGGCCTCTCGCTCTCCCCTCTTCCCGCCCAACTCTCCTCGCATGGCCCGACTCAGGGTCATGTTCACTCTGGACTCTCCCAGATGCCTCTGTCTCTGGTTGTATTCTCCCTCATATCTACACTAGATAAATCTCTCTTCAGCCATACCTAGGAACAGCCACAGTCTCCTTTACTATTTTTCCCCCTTCAACCATGAGACGCGCCATCTACCACTAACAGAGTACACGGTAGCTTCATAATCAATCTCCGGGCAGGTGTGGCCTCTGGGGCACCGTAAGCTTCCTTGATTTCTCTTCCCACAGTGGGGAACTGTGGTCCAAAAGGCTGTGGGTTCACAGCTCTCACTGGTCTTGCGTCTAAATGCAGAGAGCATGCTGGTAAGAAACAAGAACGGGACTGAGTTGGATGTTGCAAGGAGCAGCAGCTAGTTCACGTCAGCCGTGTGTCGTCATTGATAAGAGTTGGATGAGCAGCCAACTCTAGCCAGCTCACCGGCTCACCTCAGCTCTGGGTGTAGCAGATAAGAATGAAGTACTGTGTAATGACAGAATGCTACAGAGTTGCCACCCCTTGTAGCTAATAAAAGCAGAGGCTCACAGCAGGCAGGCAGGGACCCTGATGCTCCCACAGCGAAGACCCTCATGTTGTCGGGCTCTCCAACCAGAGGGCAACTGATTGCTGCCCTGGCCGCATCGAGTTAAGAGGATCCAGAGGAAGGAGCTACCGCGTGAGACACGGACAGACTGAGAGTCCTGCCTGTCCCGTGAGTCTCTCTGCCACTCACTTCTGAATTAGGCACCCCATATGTGTTGTGGACTGATGCCTGTCACTGTAGTAGCAAGCCTGGTCTGTGAGTCTCTCCGCCACCTGCTTCTGAGTCACCGTGCCTGTGTTGTGACCTGATGTTTGTAGTTGTAGTGAATGAACCTTGAGATCAGTCATCTGGACTCTGTCTCTCCTTCCCAGCCTTCAGCTGGGCGTGACTCACACGCTAGCTCTCTCATCTTAGCCCAGCACTCTTCTGGTCCCTCACAGCAGATACCCTTCCACGCTGGCTGTCACTCTCCGTTCTATCATCAATAGAACATGCCACGGACTATCAGCATGAGGAGTCTTTCAACGCTTTCAGAATCACACATGGGCAGCTGGTCAAAATATTTTCCCATCACCAAAAGAAACAGATGCTTAACAAAACTGAAGAAACCATAAGCCTGGAAATAGAGAACTGAAACCCGTTCTCCTCCAAGAGAGCTCTAAGCAATACCACTTTTTTTTTTTTTTTTTGCACAGGCTGAGTCAGCCTTTCTCTAGATAAAACGTTTCCTTTTCATTAACAAAAAGAAATAAACGCAGGGCAGCGGTTTACTATGCCTTTGCCTTTAGCGGCACATCAGTAATGGCCCTGGCTAATCCTTTCCACACTGTTCTCAGTGGCCTAAGAGAAACATTACTGGGATTTATTTACCTATCCTGTATCCTAACAGGATTCTCTGAAGTTTCCTTAATCATGGCCTTTTTCAAATGCTCACACTCTTCCTGAAAAGTGTAAATAAAAAAAAATGCAAAACATGGGAATGAGTCCAGTGTATAGCTACAGATTTCATACATAAACACAGTCAGAAAACAAATATCGACTCTTAAAGCCTTCTAAAAGGCCTTTAGGCACCCTTTCCCAAGGCAGCACCCTAGCCCCAGGACCTGTTACCTCTCCTATTCCCCCTCCCCTTCACTAAGTGCTGACACCACCCAGTCCTACCTCGTGGTGAACAGGCCAACATCGCCTTTCACCCTCTGGTCCCATGACGATCCACACTCAAATTCCCCATCCCTTAGCACTGTACTGACCTAGCCCAGCGTCCCGTCCCTCTTCGCCCCAAGACTGGTCCATCACTTTGCTGCCCCATGTTCTCTTGCGACCCAGGTCGACCTATCCAATCGGACCTAGTCTGGCTCATTCACCCGCGCCTCCGCTGGCCTATGACCTAGACACCAAGCCTAGTGGAATGCTTCCTCTTCGGGTGGCCAGGAATGGCAGCCCTGCTGCAGGCAGGTGTATACAGGGTGCCCTCCACGTCTCACCTGCATTCAGGGGAGCAGAAGAGGGGCGCCGCCTCTTGGCCCATCAGCTGCTCAGACTCTCGGTCCCAGGAGCTCCAGGGCCGTAGACACACCTCGTGACAGGAGCCAGACAGGATACCGGCGGGTGGGTGGCACTGGAGACTAGGACCCCACGCCCATCTGTGTCCCCGCCTCAGCTGGCGCTCGGCTTTCGGGCAATCCCGCCCCTAGCGCCAGAGAAATCACCCACGACAGTGTCGCGCGCTGAGCAAACACTATCCACTGCGCACGCGCACTGCTGAAGACAACAGCCCTAAGCCTCGCCTCCCTAGGACACTACCAAGGCAGGCTGGGGCGGGGGTGTGAGGACCGTCCCATCCAGCGCTGCGGGGGTGCCTGGAGCCGGCTACACAGTTCGCAGCGCGCTTTGCTAGATTAGACTATCGTGGCTCAAGTTGATGCTGGAACCCTGAAGAAGGGTGCGGAGGGGCGCGTGGGGGAATTCCTCAACACCCCCCACAACTGACCCTCCACGATCCTCTGTGTGGACCTGCCCCCAAGACCCTCCTACGTACACCCCTTCGCTCCCGGTCCCTTCCCTCTTTCCTAAATCCCTAAGGTCTCTGACGTCAGAGCACAGAGGTGAAACGCAAGCGCACGCGTCGTCTCCTGGTTGCCCAATGTAGGGCAAGGCTTGGAGGTCCCAGCGATAGCTTGGATCTGATAAACGTGCTCAGGTGGACAAAACGGACCGGACTGTGTCCCTACAGCAGCACAGTCTTCCAGGCGGTGGCAACCAGCTCCTGTCTGCACGTGGACAGTGCGGGCATACGGTCCCTTGGGAAAAGGTGACTGAGAGACGAGTGCGGAGCTGCCCAGTGTTCCTGCTAAGAGTCAATGCTAATTCAGAGCCAAGACTTTGAGAAGGGCAAAGACCTCCCGACCCATTCTGTGTACCTACTAAGCACCTGGGGCAGGTGGGGTAGCGGTGAGTGGAGCAAAAGCAGGACCCCCCTCCCCTCCCCCAACAGATAGTACTTAGAGAGCCCGCATCCGCCTAGCGCGGCAGGAAAACCAACCTGGCTCTGGAGTCAGTCTGGCCTCAGCACTCCTCGTGCAATGTCTGCTAGTCACGTGCTTGCAATCGCCGGCCTCTTATCTATATCACAGGGCAATTGCCCACCCTACCCAATTGCCCACCCTACCCTGGATTGCAGACAGGTGGCCGCAGAGCAGAACCCTCCCCAGAGCCCTTTAGTATATCTCGGTAACTATCAGTTTAAATGACTCTAGAAGGAATAGAGTCCTGGACATACCCACCCTCCTGGTTCTGATTTTGTCTCTAAACTCCCAGGAATGGCAACATAGTTAACCAGGCCACCTGCAGAAGTACCCTTGAGAAACAGCGCACAAGATGGATAAAATGGCCAATGAGCGGGGACTTCAGCCCTATGCCCCTGTGACTCGAAATAAAGGCCACCGAATCACCTGTTCACAGCAAAGATTTTACACTGACAGTCAAGGTTTGTTATTTTCCTGAGGTTTCATTAATATTTGCTGCACCCCTGAGTCCTGGTTAGTCTTTCCACTTGGCTAGAATGAGCAATAACTTAGTGTCAAGACCACCCTGAGCTGCTTGAAACCCTGGGTTAAAATAACAAAAGAGAGATCTGGGTTTGTTTGGTAATACTGACCTTTTGCGAGGTGGAGATAGAAGGGTCAGAGGTTAAAGGTCATCTTCAGCAAAGGGAGGTTCTGTTTTGTTTTGGTTTGGTTTTTCGGTTTCTCTGTTAAGGCCAGCCTGGGTTAGACTGTTTCCAAACAAACATATTTCCCATCTGACCTCTGTTTCTGCATCATCACCTGCAGGTTTACACCCCAGGCACTCCCTTCCATCTGGCCAGCCTGGCTGGATGCTTCCTCTAAGCATTCCTAAAGCCTCCCTTGTGTCAGGCTCCCACACCCCACGGCTCACTCATCCCTCCAGATGTTACAGTCGCCTGCCCCAGGTGCTATGATAAAGCACACCTTGACTGTGAGTCTCAAAGCAGTTACCATAGGCCTTCTGGAGAAGGCAAATTGGAATGAGTTTAATGGGAGTGGTGGTGGTGGTGGTGGGGACAATGTAACACTCATTTCCTGGTGGCAAAATGTACTCATTGAGATACTTCATTGTTTCTTCAAGAAGAGACCTCCTTCTACCATGGGAGTCCTGGGTATTGATGTTCAGTGTGGCATGCCCAGAAACACACACACAAATAAAATAATAAAAAAGATTTTCCTTACAAGGCAGTAGCCGGTGGGTAATAAGAATTCTCTTGCCAGGAATTTGAAAGAGAGAAGGTGTGGGGGTGGGGTGGTTTATGTGAGAGGAATGGGAGGGGAGAAATGATGTAATCATATTATCTCGGGGGGGGGGGGGAAGAAAGCATTTTCTCCTACCTAATTCTTGCTTCTGGGCTCAAATGTGCCGGAGTTCTCAAAGGGGTGTGTCTCTGGGGGAGATAGGGAGAGAGGTTCCAAACCTTGGGCGCACGGACTCATTTCCCAGAGATCAGTAGAATTCGTGGGAACAGGAGACACAGGCTCTTGTATCTATCTAACCCATGTAGTATGTTAACAGCAAGCTCCTCCCCTTTTTGTTCACTATGTGTGCAATGTGCCTGGCCCTTGTCTTGTGGTACCGGATCACACACACTGTCTCTAGGGAGAGATTGGATACCAACCTGCACCTTACAGAGAAAATGCCCTTAAATGTGGATGGGCGAAGCCGGCACAATGGCACATGTGTTTAAACCCAGCGCTTGGGAGGTGGAGGCAGGTGGATCTCTTGTGAGTTTGAGGCCAGCCTGGTCTACAAAGAGAGTTCCAGGACAGCCAGGGATACACAGAGAAACAAAAGAAAAGGGTGTGTGAGGTAGAAAGGGAGGGGAGACCATGGGGAAATAAAGGGGTCCTCACCCCAGAGTCTGAATAAATCCACCATAAAGATCGCCTTCAATATTCCTAGCAACATTCCTTTCTAATAGAGCTATTGCAAACAAGAATGATCAAATCACAAAGAGCCATACATGTGGGCCTAAGCAGATTCCGTTTCACTCTCCTCCCAGCCAGAGACCTGGAGTTTTCTGAGCATTTCAGACAGGATTATGAACTTGGTTCCCATTCAAGCACATGTCTTAATTCTCTGTGTCCTGTGCAGACCAGACAAGGTTTCTTCCACCCTTGTGACCCGTGTTCTTACTTGGTGGGGCTGTAATCCTGTTCATTGTTCCTCAAAATCCACAGTATGAGTTCATTTACTGAAAGAAACCTAAGTTCTTCGTCTTGGCTGTGTGTCGTCCTCTCCCTAAGTGCTCTGCTATCAACACCGGAGCGTACACCAGGGATTTTTTTTTCCTCAGTAAGCTGCGGCTCTGCTTTCTGCTGGCTTGTTCCGAAAGGCTTTTCCTTCTGATGACATGCAACACCCCCCCCTCCCTTCAGATGGGACCAGCGTTGAGCCCTTTTCCTTAACCCCCTTGGTTCCAGTTAAAACGTTTGCCAGAGAGTCTGCGCTCAATCCGTTCTTCCTGGGTTTGCCTGAGTGGATGCCTCTACACAACGTGAATGCAATGTCTGAGGAGGCGGGAAGAACGTGTTGGAACTGGAGTTACAGACGGTCACCAGCTACCAAGTGGATGCTGAGAATGAGAGCCAGGTCATCTGGAATAGCAGTCAATGTGCTTAATCACTCAGGCCCTCTTATCTATGCAATCACTGGGACAAGCCTCCTGGCATCTGGTATCAGATGGACCCTTAGCACTGTGACGACCCAGATTTACAATGTGACAAAGGAGCAGCAGCAAACTCCTCTCTGCACTCGGGCGTTCCTAGTGGCATTTCCCAACCTAATTCCCAGCAAGATCTTCTTATGCTAAGTCCTGACCTCAGGCCAGTTTTAGCAAGAATCCTATGAAGTTGGTTAAAAAAAAAAAAAATCCAGCCTTGCTTGCAGATAAAATTCTTTCAAAGCTTTATTACCTTTTGGCTTGTCCCCAGGGAGAAGTCTCTCTCTCTCTCTCTCTCTCTCTCTCTCTCTCTCTCTCTCTCTCTCGATTTATATATTTTATGTATGTGAGTACACTGTTGCTGTCTTCAGACACACCAGAAGAGGGCATCAGATCTCATTACAGATGGTTGTGAGCCACCATGTGGTTGCTGGGAATTGAACTCAGGACCTCTGGAAGAACAGATGGTGCTCTTAACCACTGAGCCATCTCTCCAGCCCCGAGAAGCCTCTTATAACAAGATCAATGTCCTAACCTGGGTGTTTATTTCTTCTCTGTAATTTCCCACTGCCCCACCCCACCCCACCCCCACACACCCTGTTCCCACTGCCCTCAAATTCAACTTGAGTCTATTCTTGTTGTTATAGAACCCCACTACAGGGTATAACCCCTCCCACAACAGGCCTCTGGGGAAAGCCTGATTGATTGTTCCTATTTTTTTTCTTTGACTGTTGCAAAATAAAGTTCCTTAAAAAAATGTCACAGGGAAGCTTTCCTGCTGATTTGAACATGCACCGTGTCCTAAAACCATGTCGTTACCTAAATGCATATCTTCTGGAAACCTGATGAGTTCTGAGCCAGAGGCCCAGTGCCTGCAGCCAGGAATGGACCTGTGGGCAGGGAATGACCGACCGGTAAGGTGACCTTGGACCAGAGCCTTCCTGAGCCAACCCTGTGATTAGAGTGTTATTGGTGTCTACATTGAGAGCAGATCCCGTGACCCCAAACGCTTTGCCCTCTGTATTTCGGCCACTTGGCACAGGCAGGCCCCAGTGGGAAGTGGGAAGTTCATGGCAATAATCATCTTAAACCTTGGTGAGCCCTAGCAGTCAGCTACAAGTACCCAAACAGTGACATGGGCACCCGTGCAGCTCTTATCTGGGTGACATAGTCTTGTGGGGACATGTGTCCATACTTAGGGGCTTTTGGTTTTCACAACTCAGGAGGTAGGTTGGTGAAGAGGTCCTGGTCCCTGGAGGTGAAAAGGTACCAGAGGTCCTATGGTGCTGAGTTGGTCCACAGCAGAAATTATCAGCGAGGAATGTCACCAGTGGGAGGATAAACATCAACACACCCAGGAAGAAGAAACACCCTTGGCTTAACATTACAACAACACTACAACATAGTAGGCAGTGCTGTTCTAGTAGGAATCATGGGGTTGGGGGTGTTGTTTCCAAAGGGAAGCATTAGTGGAGGGCACCGTGCTCAAGTAGGACTGTCAGCGGAGAACACCATGCTTCAGTGTGACCCATTAGTAGGAGTATGCTATAATCTAGGGGGAAGTTAGGAGGAAGGTTGCTCTTCTCCAGCAGGCTTTTCACTGCCCCTCAAAGGTCTGTGCTATATCTACTGGGAGGATGCTAGGTGTGTGTGTGTGTGTGTGTGTGTGTGTGTGTGTGTGTGACACTCTCACAGGTAGTGCATGTGGAGGACAGAGGACAACAATGAGAGTGTCATTGTTCTTCAACTGCTTTCTAGTTTGTATTTGAAACTGGTCCTCCTTGGACTCGAAGTCTGCTACCTAGGCCAGGCTATCTGGCCGGTGAGTGGATTGTCCTCCCGTGTGCTTCCCATGTCATTATTATTGAGACTATGGGATATGCATCACTACACCTGGCTTTTAATATGGATGATGGGGACCCAGACTCAGTTCACATGCTTGCAGGGATCCAGACTCAGTTCACATGCTTGTAAAGCAAGCACTTCCACGGGCTGAGCCAACTGGTCAACCAGACCTAGAGGGGCGCAGGCCAAAATATTCCTTCCTTTCTTATCTTTGATTTTCTTCTCCTCTTCCCCAACCTCTTTCTTCTCTTTCCCTTGCTATCCCTTTCCCCCTCCTCCCATGATGCTAGGGAGCTACTGAAGTCTTCCTGAAGCTAGGCAAACACTCTCAGCCATATTTCCAGCAGCAGCAGCAGCAACAACACCAACAACACCAACAACAATAACAACAACTAAACCATTATTTTCTTTTTCCAGAGACAGGATTTCATTATGTTGCACAGGCTGGCTTGAAATTTCTGATCTCCATAAATCTTTCTAAATCCTTCTGCCTCTCCCTCCAGAGTGGCTATAACCGCAGGAACATTGGAAACCATATCAGACTTAGGGCACCTTCCTTTTAATACCTGCACATAACCATCTCGATTAACTTTTTGTTCCAGTTACTATTTTAGAAGCAACTCAACAGATTCAAAGTTTTCCTCTTCAGCTGTCCAACACAAAATGTACTGTGACATGAATCAAATATAAGGCCATATAAAAACATTCAGTAAATGATGCTATAATAATTCTACTGTTTCAAAAGTTAGATACACTGTGATCAAGTAGGCAAGCACAAGAAATAATAACAGGGGCTCCGAAAATAGGGTCGCTACAGGTAATACTGTAACAACCTAGATGGAAATACTGTAGCTGGGATATGCACCTACTGTTTAAAGGCAACCCGAAAGTTCAGAACTCAAATGTACAGTGCTTGGGAGTAGGTTTGGCTTGGCTTCTCATCCCATCTGCAGTGTAAACAGAAGCGGGACCGCTTACCTCAGGGCTGTTTCCCCCTCATCCTTCCCCAGTCTTCTAACAACTCATCCATTTACCTATGGTATTCTAAATTCTAAAAAAAAAAGGGGGTGTGTGTCTACAACACCCTAACTCTAACCCACCCACCTGTAAAGATTGACTTATAAAAAGATACTATATCTAAATGGAAAAATAGAGATACCAGATCAGGAGGTGTGGGTCAACTTGGCTTTCAAGGAAAAAGACAGGAGGATTCCAGACAAGAAGAAACAAGACTCTGAGGATCAAGGCTGCACAGAACAGGCTCGCTTTCCCAAGTATAGTCTCAATAAAAACACCCACTACCTATCTAGCCTCCCCAACTCCCCATCTAGACAGGGTTTGGGACGGAGAAAAGCATACTTCCTTGTCAAGATTGGACTTGAATAAACTCTCTTCCGTCCACCAAAGTATTTCCATGTTTTCTGCAAGACCGTGTGCAGGGCCGGGCAGTGGTGGCGCACGCCTGTAATTCCAGCACCCTGGGAGGCAGAGGCAGGAGGATTTCTGAGTTCGAGGCCAGCCTGGTCTACAGAGTGAGTTCCAGGACAGCCAGGGCTATACAGAGAAACTCTGTCTTCAAAAAAAAAAAAAAGAAAGAAAGAAAGAAAAAAAAAGAAAAAAGAAAAAAAAAGAAAAGAAAAGAAAAGAAAAAGAAAAAGAAGAAAATAAAGAAAAAAGAAAAAAAAGACCATGAGCAGGGGTAATCTTCAGGTTTTCCTAACAGGAGTGCGCTGTTTCTTCTATACAAACAAAAACTCACCTAAATGTTTTCTTTCCGGTTTTTCATCCCAGGAACTTAGCCTTGCTTCCAGATTTGTAACTGGGGAATCAATCAAACCTGGAAGAGCTGAAAGCCAAAGCCACGAACGGGCCTGCTGGGAAACACGATTCTAAACAATTCCCAAAGTGATGAAGGGACAAGGCTTCCCTCCCAGCCACCAGGAATCTGAGCACTTCCTGTCTTCTCCGGAGGCTGACAGAACCAGGCAGGCAAGGCAATTTTAATAGATGACTTCGTAGGCAGGGCTTCATCAGGAATGAGGCCTAAGTCATCCTACGTGAACAGGCATCACAGGATGTCTAAGAGGAAGCAGTCCTGTTGTTTCCAAGGGATGTAATCATTGAATCCCACATGCTGCTTGCTCTCATGTCAGTGGCTGGCCCGAGCCCAGTTGTCAGACCTGTTGTGTAAGCTGGTTAAAGTAGAACACATCAGGTGAGGAACTGTGATACAGCATCCTGTCAGACCTGTGTGGGCAAGCAGCCTCCCCAAGTGGGTGACCCAGTTGGTCGAGTTGGCTCCCAGGAAGGAGGAGAGCCACACAGCCCAGCAAGAGGACACACACTTAGCTGCTGATTTCTAAGCACACAGAAACAGAACTCTTGTCAATACATAATTTGGCTTTGTTTTTAATCTCTCTCTAGAGATTAACAACATGGTTTGTGTTAATAACCACCAAGAAACAGATAGTTACTGGTTTCTAGAAAACAGAGGGACAACTCAAGAAAGTGTTCTTCATTGATGAAGCCATTCTCAGCTTTAGCCTTTATTTATTTAAAATTTATGTAAGTACATATATCTATGTGTTTATTTATTTATTTATTTATTTATTTTGAGACAGGCTTTCTCTGTGTAGCTTGAAGTGTCCTGGGATTTGCTCTGTAGACCACACTGGTCTCACATTCACAGAGATCCACCTGTGTCTGCCTCCCAAGTACTAGGATTAAAGGTGCACTCCACCACCACCAGGATTTTGTATACGTATGTCTGTGCAACAGTTGCATGCCTGGTGCCCTCAGAAGAAAGTACAGGATCTCTTGAAACTGTCATGTGGGTGTCAGGAATCAAACCTGGGTCCTCTGGAAGGGCAGCAACAGTTCTTAGCCTCTAAGCCATCTCTCCAGGGCCTGCTCTACTCTTTTTGTTTTTGTTTTTGTAAAGGACCTATTTTCCAAAGCCAAGCATGTGGCTAAGGCCTCAGTGGAGGCTTTATGTTCCTTTGATAGTCATACATTTGTTGTGATTTATACTTGCTGTGTTATGTGTAACTTCAGACAACCTTGGGGCCTGGCTGTATGCCCAGGTTCACAGATGTGGGAAGATAGCCAAAGGCTTTCCACAGACACAGGACTAACCCAGAGTGTACCCACCCTGCTTATCAGGCTCTATGACCCAGGGTATACTAGCTCCCCCTTCCTGCCCCTGTTCTGTAGCTCCTCCTGCATCCTTGGGTACTGGCCCCTGTTCCCTGCCCACTTCTTGATTCCTGGGATCTCACTGCAAGGCAGAGGGTGTGCTCTTCATGACCTGCTCAGTGTGGTACATTTCTGGTTTCTAGGCATTTGGTGAGAATAGACTTTTTTCACGATAGTGGTGAGTAGACACTGGGCTCTGTAGGAAAAACAGACCCCATGATGGTCTACATAGGAGAGCAAGACCTGCACTCTGATGGCTGGGGGTGGAGACTCTAAGGAGCCAATCACTGGGTGAGTAGGCGGGACTTCCGGGTTGGACAGAAGAAGAGAGGAAGCAGGAGAGAGGTTCTTTTTTGGAATGGGGACAGCATATGGGCAAGATGTAGAGTTTTCTGCTAGAGTTTTCTAGTATCGTGGCAGATCCACAAGGATTCACCACTGGAGAAATCAGAGTTTAATAGGGCTTCCAAGATTAGGTTTTAGTTGTTGAGCCCAGAGATTGAGTTACCATTGTTTCTGGACTAAGTTTGTGTTGAGTTTTCCTTCACGTGGAGGCTTGTCTGGGTTCATGAGAAAAAGGCACTGCGGCAAAGCATGGGTTTGCCAGATGTGCACCTCAAAGGCCGTGGAGGATTTGAAGCATGAGGTTGGCGTGGTAGCGACCCGCCAGTGGGAACCTAGTGAGCTGGTTGGCGATATCGTGGAGTTCTGAGTCAGAATCTCCATAAGGTAAAACAGGTCGCCATTGCCCGCCAGTGCATGGCAGGCGAGGCTGAGAGTTGCCGGTGAAAGTGCGGACCTTTTTTTTTTTTTTTTTTTTAACGTCTTTACTGCATCGACTCAGGAGTTCTAGACTGAGCTGTGGGGTCCAGGTTTCCTCTGTCATCCTTGTTTAGCTAGACATGTGAGGGGAGCATGCGGTGGCGGCCAGAGTCGGTCGCACTCCACACAGCCAACACTCCACTGTCTGTCAGCCCTAGCTCACTCTGGGTTTGGCCTATATGACTGGGTTCTTCTGGGTGGGCATTTTGATACTCTTTGGGGCCCCGTGAGGCTACAGTCTTCCAGGAGTGACTCACCCACACAGATAAATGGAGCCAACTGGGCAGCTAGTGCGTGTACCATGGCTACTGGGGTAGTGACGGTGTCTGTCTCACCTTCTAGCACCAACTTCCACAGGATGCCTGGTCTTTCCCTGCCATATGGCTGCTGGATCACCTGGAGAAGCAGCTTCATGGAGCAAAATGACGTACACCACCTGAGAGGCTGCCGCACCCTTCATTTTGAACCATTTTTTATCTTATGCGTTTTGTACACATGCGTGTCTGAGCAGCATTTGCATATTGGGTGTCCTCAGAGGTCAGAAGTTAAGGATTTCCTGGAACTGGAGTCACAGTTGTGAGCTGTCACGTGGGTGCTGGGGTTCAAACCTGGGTCCAATGGAGAAGCAGTAAGTGTTCTTAACCACTGAGCCATCTCTCCAGCCCCCACGCTATTCTTTTAAAGGACCCATTTGTCAAAGGCAGGCATGTGGCTAAGGCCTCAGTGGAGGGGAAGGACATCATAAATGATGCTGGCCCAGTCATCTTAGAATTAGACTCCAGGTGCTGCTTAGTTAGTAGTGTGATGGATGAGTCCAGGCTAGTCACAGTGTGTTTCCCCCTCCAACTCATGAAATCCTTAAGTCCTTATCCACAAGGTGAGGTGCTGAGGGGTATTACCACCACCACTACAACTCCTCCTCCTTCTCTTCCTCCTTCTCCTCATTATTATCATCATTATCATCTTGGTTTTTTCAAGATTGGCTTCCTCTGTGTAGCCCTGGCTGTTCTGGAACTTGCTTTGTAATCCAGGCTGACCTTGAACTCACAGACCTGTACCAACCTCTGCCTCCTGAATGCTGGGATTAAAGGCATTCGCCCCTGCGCCCCCCCTCCCAGTCATGCTCAGCTGGACTGAGGGATCCCTGGGAAGTTATGAGGTCAGAAATGCACAGTTCCATGTAGTGATTAGAATCCTTATGAAGAAAACCCAGAGCGGTCCTTGCCTCTTCTTTGTGTGAGGACACAAAGGGAGGGAGGACTTCTGACCGTGAACCAGAAAATAGTCGCGTCTGTGGGAACAGAGTCTGCCCTGCTCAGGTCTAGGGGGTCCAGTTCCAGAACTGTGAGGCAAACGCTTGGTGCATAACCTACCAGCTAATGAACGCCATCCGGGTGACACCTGAGCATTCACAGAGGGCCTCCTCCCCTGGCCGACCATTTTCTACACTCACCAGGAATGTAACAGGCCTGTGGCTCCAGAAGGGCCTAGAGGGGAGGCGGTGGATGAGATCTTCCCTCAGACCTGACTCTACCCTCTCCCAGCCTTGTGGGGAGCTCTGTGGCTCACGGGCTGCACCAGTACTACAGCTTTTGGGAGAAGGCTGGCCTCAGGAAGGAGCCTCCCTTTGGTTTCCAGCTATTTAACCTTAGCTCCTGCATTGATCTGGAAGCCCTGGGAGTTTCACGACTCATGCTTCCCCGGGATTCTTCTTTAAGGCAATCTCCTATGCACCAACAAAAGCTCATTTAGGCGGAATGGCCGCTGTCTTCACAGGAAACCCTACCAGGTCCCCCATATCCGGGCTTTTAGGCTGTTTCTGAGGGTCAAGCAGATATTCCCAGACCATGTGTCTAAAGACTATGCTGGGTGACCTCCGAGTCCTCACATGGGTGCCTTGGCACACCCCACACTGGGTTCAGGTAATCTCTGATGGCCTCTCTCCCAGCTCCTTCACCTCCAGAGATGCAGAGAAGTTTCCAGGAAGGAGGCTGCATGGTCCACAGCTAAGTACAGCCTCTCTCCCTGTCTTCCCCTAGCATTTGGGTGATTGTGGAAAAAGTAGGTCTGGCTGGTATGGGAAGGATCACCTTTTCGGAGGATGCCTGATCTCTGCCTTATTACCCAGCTCTAGAATATGAGGCACCGGAAATGCTTGTATCCAGCTGGAAGTCTTGGCACGGTTTTTACCCTCCCTGTCTCAGTAAATAACGTGGTAGCAGCTTCTTGCCAATGCACTGGTTTTTGGTTGGTGCTTTAACTTTGTTTAGGGGAAATATTTTTTGCATTTATGCGTGTATTGGCATGCACTTATGAGTGCATGTTTGTTCTTGTGTGTGGGCACACATGTGCACATGTGTGGAGGTCAGGGGGTTACATTGGTTGTTGTCCTCGGTCACCCTTTACTTTGTCTAGTTTTGCCAGCCATCTTGCCCCAGGGATTCCCTGTCCCTGCCTCCCCAGTGCTGGGATTACCGATGGCTCCCATTCCTGCTAGTTCCTTGCATGGGTTCTAGGAAATCTGAACTCTGGCCCACCTCACCATAATTCACACTGCAGTTGTTTCATGTGCTAAGCCTCCTCCCCAGGCCTAGACAGTCCTCCCTAACCCTTTCCACAATTCATTCATTTCTTTCTTTTTTAAAAAGATTTATTTATTATTATATGTAAGTACACTGTAGCTGTCTTCAGACACCCCAGAAGAGGGCGTCAGATATCATTACGGATGGTTGTGAGCCACCATGTGGTTGCTGGGATTTGAACTCGGGACCTTTGGAAGAGCAGTCAGTGCTCTTAACCGCTGAGCCATCTCTCCAGCCCTCCTCCCCAGCACCCCTTGCATTCATTTCTAAGCACTAAGTGAGCTAGTCTTGCTCTTGAAAACATCAGTATAAACTCCATTTCAGTATTCCTTAAGCTTCCTACTGCTGCAACCCTTGCAGTTTCTTATGTTGTGGTGACACCCCCCCCATCATAAAATCCATCTCCTTGATACTTCATAGCTGTAATTTTTCTACTGTTATGAGTCATAATAAAATTATCTGTGTTTTCAATGGTCTTAGGCAACCTGTGACTGGGTTGTTTAACCTCTGTTGAGAAGCATGGGTCAAGTGGATACAAACAGAGATACATAGGACATAGAGACAAGGAGAGATGGACAGAGGCAAAGTCAAAGTCAAAGACAGAGACATACTTAGAGATACAGAGATAAAGAGAGACATAAAAAAGGGGTGAGGCTGTATCCCCTGGGAAGGGTTTTCCTACAGACCATGGAAGTCTCTGGGGGCTCGAGGCTTAGTCACCGAGGCTCCAGGGCATTAAAAGAGGCCAGCACATCAAGACCAATATGGTGGGAGGGTCTGAATCTCTACCCTCACTAACAGGACAGAGGTGGGAAGTTCTGTTCATGACTAGCCAACAGCCCAGTGAGCTGCTAGATGCTTCTCCTCCCTCAGAGGAGTGTGCGGTGCTGTCGTTCCCATAGTTACCTGGTCTTGAGAGGCAGAATCTGCAGAGAAGCTCTTGAGTCAGGCTTGGCAGGTCGGGCATTGCTATGGGACCCAGGGGAAGGCCGTGGACGCCACTGGCTGTGGAGCAAGGCACCAGCTCTTGAGTGGCAGTTTCCTTGACCTGTAGGGTCCTGTGATGATGTCTAACCCTGGGACGTGGTGGGAGGGGAATGGGCTCTCCAGTTTTGTCCCTAGCCCCCTCCCCCCCGCCCCCCCGTGCCCCCTGCTGTATCCCGAATACCAGTGGTCCTCAGGAAGCACTTAGGGCTGCTGAGGGCGCTGCCTGCAGGATGACATCTGCTGCCAACATGCCCATGAGCTCCGACATCAACCTGGAGAAGTCCTCTCCTGGGGCCAGTGTCTGAGAGTGGAAAACGTGTGTTTGGCAGTAGGGGAATGGCAAGTTCTTTGACATAGAAGCCCGAGAGCTTCCCACAGAAGGGACCTGGGTTCTGGGAATTCCAGCCTGAGAGTTCTCCATAAAGATGGGCAAGTAGACTTCAGAGCCAAGCTGGAGCCCAGTGAAAACATTAGATGCCAAGATGATCCCCTTATAAGGAACAACAAGGTTTGAAAAATCGCTTCCCAGTAATTCCCAGTGAAATGCCTATTCCATATTGATAAATCAGCAGGGCAAAGGCTTTAAGATCTTTGGGACCCTGTAGTAAAAGGTGTCCCCACCTGCTTTATGGAATGCAAAGTTCTTTGCACCGTGAACAAATGGGGCCGTGTGGACCTTCTGAGCATGCCCAGTAGGGAACCGTCAGCAGAATTTTTGGGCTAATCTAACTTTTCATATGATTTTCCATTACTGGAGGTTCAGAGGTTAGGAAATGGGTTAGAAGATACCACGTGAGCCTGGGTTGGGGCGCAGTGGTTGAGAACTCAGTCAAGCATGCAAATAGATCTGTGTCTGGTAGTCAGCTCTGCAAGAATAAACTCAAAGTGACTCCACATGCAAACACTAATTCAGAACGTTATGCTTATTGACAATCCTATATTATGACTTGAAAGAGAAGATCATACTACAGACAGGTAAGTGAGAAGACAGAGTAATCCAGGGCCAGATAGAATTTCAGCTGTGTGTGTGTGTGTGTGTGTGTGTGTGTGTGTATGTGTGTAAGGATGAATGTGAACATAGAGTACTGTATGAGGGCATAGTGTTACAGTGAGCCTGTGTATGTGTCTGAGATTTTGAGCTTATGAAGCTGTTTTTAAGAGTGTGAATTAGTGTGTAACAATATAAGTGTGTGTGTGTGTATACACGTGTGCATGCTGCATGCATGCATATGTGTGTATGTATGAGTGTGTGAGTATGTGTGGGTGGGCTATATGTGTGTGTGTCTGCATATGTGTGTGTGTGAGGGTACATGTGTGTGAGGGTATGTGTGTGTACATGTGTGCATGCTGCATGCATGCATATGTGTGTATGTATGAGTGTGTGTATATATGTGTGTGACTGTGTGTGAGGGTATGTGTGCATGTGTGTGTGAGGGTATATGTGTGTGACTGAGTATGTGTGAGTGTGTGTTTGTATGTGTGAGGGTGTGTGTGTGTGAGGGTATGGGAGGCTGAGGGGTGTGTAGGCAGGCAAGGGAGTGTGAGAGAGGGTGAGCGTGGAAGTGCATTACGAGGGAGTGTAACCGTGTGCGAGTCTACAGGCTCCTCACTGTGGCGTCCGGTCCAGAGGGCCCACTGGAAACGCTGCTTGTCTCTGGCTCTCACTTCCTTTTGCTGTGGTTTGGAGGTGGTTAGGGTGTCCCCAGGGACCCCTGTGCCTTATTTCACTCTGCATCAGGAGGTGCTGAGAGTGTAGATATCTAAATTTAAAACATTACACGCTGGGGCAGAGAAGCAGGGCTTTCAGCGAGTGACTAGGCTTAGATGAGATCATCAAAGTGGGCTTCAGATTGACTCCCACACACAGGAGAGGGGCCAGAGGAGACACTCCCATGAGGGCTTCCTGCCCTTGACCAAGTGGTGCCTTGAGCAGACTGGGCACATTGCCACTGGAAGCCATTGTCTGATGCAGCTCCAGATCTGACCCGAACAGTGACCAAATAAACTTCTTTTCATGAAAATGTACCCAGTCCGTGGGGCTAGGCTACCCACTACAGAAGAACACACTGTTTCTTTAAATTGTGACTGATGACTGTTGAGGGCTCCAACTGGGAGTCGGCACATAGTAGCTATCTGGCTGCTGGACATCTGAGGACAGGGGACGTGTCCCATGAACATGGCAATCCTGCTGGCACCTGTCACAGAACCTTGGGCACAAGTGAGGCTCAGAAGGACTTTCCTCTGAGCATCCAAAGGACAGCAAGACCCAGCTCACAGTCTGGTCCCAGAGTTCCTTCCTCCAGCACTGGGAGGGAATGTTATGATGACCTCAAGCCACCCAGGGTATGACACTTTGTCACCAATTCAGTCCCCAAAGAGAGGATTATGGAGAGGAATGCGCAGAGCTCTTGCGCGGGTGGCCCACATCCCAGGCCCCTGGTCCACTTCTCACTTGAACCAAGTGCAGCTGTGTGCTTTGCCTGCGATTGCTTCCTCATTTTAGAGATGGAAGTTGAATGTGGTGGTGCAGGTCCACAACCCCAGAGCTTGGAAGTTCGAGGCAGGAGGATCCGGAGTTTCAAATCATCCTTGCCTACTCGCAAGTTCAAGCCTGTGTTACATGAGACCCTGTCTCGGCAAACAAATACGGGACTGGGATGTGGCTCAGTGGTAGAACACTGACCTGCTATGTGGGAGTCTGTGGTTTAATATCAACCACCATCAAATCAATAAATAAAAAATATACATACATACATACATACATACATACATGCATACATACATACATAGCCTGCATGGTGGCACATGGTTGTTTACAGAAGGCTGAGTGAGAAGCACCAGTTGAGAGAAGAATTTTAATCTAGCACAGACAGCATAATTTAGACCTTTCCTCCCCATCTCAGACAGACAGACAGACAGACAGACAGACACACACACACACACCTGTAAATCACATAGTATAGACATATGCTTAGATGATTGATACAGGCATATATAATTAATACAAATGATAGATTCAATACAGATTTAATTATGGATATAGATAATATGGTCATAGATACACACGCAGGGCTGGTATGTCTACCTGTGGTAACACAGATAAGGGAAACCTCCTATGCCTCCTAGTCTGACTCCAGATCCTTTCTTGCTTCCAAGCTGGCCCTGAGCCCTGCCTTCCCGCAATGAGTGCTGGTCCCATGCACCCAGGAGTTCCCAGTCCTCACAAATGAATGGCTCCCCACTCCCCACCCCACCCCAGCTCACCTCATCAGTACTGTGGTGGCAAACACCTGATGCTGGTGCCTTTCTGGATACCCCCTTCTTGCTGGGAGTCCCCTGACCCTTGAACTCTCTCACCCACCGAATTTACACAATAGGGTTGAGTCATCACTTTGCGATTTCACTGAACGTGGAGTCTGCCTTATTGTCCGTTCTCCGTCTCACTCCCAGTAGCTTCATCTGTCCCTATGGCAACCATTGCTTATGTTACCTGCTTCCCTCCTAGCCCTGCCTGGGTTCCCAGTCAAAAAAATCTCCACATTTTCTGGATGATGTCCACTGTGGGTTTATGTATCTTCCTAAAACCACCATAAAGGAGCCAAATAAAACCCCTGGGCTGAGAGTTGATGGTGACGGCTTCTAGGCAGTTGCCTGTCCAGTTACTCTACTCGCTAAGTAGATTTAACTTACAAGGACTTTCAAGACAGGCTGTCTAGGATCTTCGAGGAACGTTTCAGAGACAGACTCAGGACCCCCCTGGAGACCTTGTCTCTTCTTCAATTATCTTAACCACACACTTCACTCGAGGATGTAATTACTTCCACATTAACCATTTATCTATCCTTTTAAAGGAAAATACACAAAGGCTAAATGTCCAATCTTCTGTAACTGGATGGATTGAGGTCAAACATTCAGGGAGGGCAGGTCAGAGTGGCGATGGTCTCATCCCCTCTCTGTGAGATGCATTAACTTGCATTCTGAGATTCAAGACTCAAAGGACTTACCCATCTTCCCAGCATAGTTCAATTATTGAGTCCTAGGGACCCTAGGAGTTCTAGGGAAATCAATACCTTACCAATTCGTGTCCAGAAGCCCCCGATAAGGACACTGTGTGTAATTAGGAATCCCCTACTACCACTGACCTTATTTCCAAATGAGGTACAGTGGCCAGGTCTCTGACATAGCTCTTGTAGGATGGACATAACTGAACCATAACAAAGTCTTCATCCAAACCCAGTGGTTTCAGCCACACACGTCTTGGTGCCTAGTTCCTTGGATGCACGAGATGAGGCTAAGGGTTTGCATCTTGTCCTGGATGATGGCAGCTCACAGCAGGGTTAACTCCACAAAACTCAGAAGTGTGACCCTGCGTTTCCATTTGCCAATCGGCTGTCAGGATTTTTAACTACTGCCTACTTCCTTAGCATGCTGGCGTTCTGCACGTACACCCTGACATCTGTGCACATGCTCTGGAACCTACGTTAATGCGGTCTCTGGTGCTGATGCTGTACATCAGAGTTCTCCCCTGATTTCCATGCTGCGTTCATCTTCCTCTCCAAATCCAGAGATCTGTGGGAAAGTCCAGCCAGCACCGGTGACTTACAGGCTCACAGAGTGGACACGGTGCTAAAGCAGCCTGCGCTGTTCTGCAGGGCTGCAGGTTCTTCCTAACCGCTGCCCTCCTGAGTCACTAAGTTAATGGGGACAGACGGCATGTTCTCGTTTGAGTTCTATTGATAAAACACTGACCAAAACCCAATTGCGGTCCATTGCTAAGGGAAGTTAGGAGCATGGAGCGGGGAGCTCAGGCAGTGACCACAAAGAACACAGCTTCCTGGCTTGTTGCCTATGGCTTTTTGGTTTGCTTACAGGCCAATTTGATGGAGGAATTTCCTCGACTGAGGTTTGTTTCCTCCTCCCAGACAATTCTAGCTTGAGTCAGTCGATTAAAAAAGCAAAAACAAAAAGGAAAACTTATTTGACCCTTTGCCAACCTGATATATAAAACCATCACTATTCAACTTGAACCTTTTCTTTCTTGTTTGTACCCCAGGTGTCATGTGAGTATTAGCATCACAATATAAAACATAGCATCGCAATGTTCCAAAAGAATTCAAACACTTTAAAGTACACTAAAAATATACATCGGTCACCAGGTGTGATGGTACGGGCTTTTAGTCCCAGTGCTTGGGAAGCAGAGGCAGGTGGATCTCTGGGAGGTGGAGACCAGCCTGGTCTACAAATCAAGTTTTAGGACAACCAGGGCTGTTACACAGAGAAACCCTGTCTTGAAAAACAAAACAGAACAAAACAACAAGTCCATTATCTCCTTAAAAGTCCAAGGCCTCTCAACCATAGGCTCCTATAAAAGAAAAATAATTTAAGTACTTTGTATTCCAAGAAAGAACCAGGGCACTGTTACAATCAAAGCAAAGCAAAACTAACATCCAGCAGTTTAATGATTTAAATGATTTAAAATGATCCTTTAGCTCAACACCCCACCTATGACTCACTTAAGGCCTTCTGGGTTCCAAAGTTCTTGGGTAACTGCCTCCCAGGCTTTGGTATCAGGGCACATGCAGCTCCTCTCACAGGTGTAAGCTGGCTCCACTCCATTGCTGCCGCTAAACTCAGGGGCTGTCCAGCACCTTTGGTATCCTTCAGTAGGCTTGGGTCTCCCCAAGTTACATCTTCACCAATAACCTCCTGGCCTCTCACAGTGTCAAGCCTCAGTCTCTCACCATGCATGACCCCTGAAACTCTTTAGCGTTCACGCTACCAAACCTGGCACCAGTACTACAGGAGGCTCTTACCCCTTACCAAGATTGGCTGCCGGTTTGAGATAAGAACAATGGCTGGCCACCCCTGGATCACAGCTTCTGTGTGTTGATATTCTGAGAGTATACTTCCCAGATCCCAACTCAGCAATGTTGGTCTCTTATTAATCCTGATTCACCAACCTCAGATAACTAGCATTGATCATTCATTCCCTTGAAGCAAGGGTTCGCTTCCATTGATTTTTAAATCCAAACTACCACAGGGACAGCCACAACAGAGTCTTTGCAATCCCTCCATTAAGGTTCCCGATTCCAATTTGTGTCCAGCTGATATAAACTAACCAGTCCTGTGGGCACCAATTTTAAACTTCAAACAAGTTGACGAAGACTAAGATTCCACACCTGTTATGCAGGGCGTCAGAGTCCCGGTGGGATCCAGGGTGCTGCTTCTCTTGGACAGAGGTTCTAAGGGGGCAGAGGAGTTATAGGAGGAGTGGTCATTCTGAGTTTCCTGCGGGCTTTATTAGCCCATGTGATGGTTTGTATATGCTCAGCTCAAGGAGTGGCACTATTAGAAGGTATGGCCCTGTTGAAGTAGGTGTGTCATTGTGGGTGTGGGCTTTAAGACCCTCATCCTAGCTGCCTGAAATCGGGTAGTCTGCTAGCTCTCAGCTCCTCCTGCACCATGCCTGGATGCTGCCATGCTCCTGCCTTGATGATAATGCAGTGAACCTCTGAACCTGTGAGCCAGCCCCAATTAAACACTGGCCTTACGAGAGTAGCCTTGGTCATAGTATCTGTTCACAGCAGTAAAACCCTAACTAAGCTCAGTACTGGGCCTTAAGTTTGATGTTGGTGGTGTTGATGGTATTGGTGATGGTATTTCCTGCCCCCCTTCTCCAACAATCCAAGAAAAAGTATAACTGATTCTTATTAATTTCCTATTTTGAGACCAAACACAGCTGTGATTAAGTGGGAGACCACAGTTTTAGACACTTTCCACTGTACATAAGGCAGCTCTGTCTCCCCCTACTTCCTCTGTCTCTGCATCTCTGACTTTGTGTTCTCCTTTCTTTCCCTGGGGTGCAGAAAGGTACAGATGGTTGGCACACACTAACAGACTCAATGACGTGGCTAATGACTCAAAATGAGATCAAATCTTCACGTCACAGAGAACGAGAGCCTATGTGCAGACTCCAGGAGGTGCACAGCACCCATGTGTGTATCTCCTACACGTACCCGTGGTGCCAGGGTAACTTCCCCCTGGGCAACAACAGAAGCAGAGAGTCTGCCTTCATCCATGCCCAGTGGTGAGAATTTTCCATGTACAATATCAGGGAAGAGGTAGAGATTAATTAGTTTGTTGTTTTAAATTGTGTATGTACTTTTTTTTTTAATCTGTTCTGTTCCTTTGTATGAAGTCCAGAAGATGATGTTGGTGACATTCCTTGATTACTCTTTGATTGGACATGACAGTGCTTCTCAACCTCTCGGTTATGATCACCCCAGGGGTCACATATCAGATACTCTGCATATCAGATATTTATATATGATTCATAGCATTCACAAAATTACAGTTATGAAATAGCAATGAAATAATTTTATGGCTGGGTGTGGTGAATATGCTTCGCCCGGGGAGTGGCACTATTAGGAGGTATGGCTTTGTTAGAGAAAGTGTGTCACTTTGGGGGTCAACAAGGAGACCCTCCTCCTAACCACATGGGAGTCAGTCTTCTCCTAGCAGCCTTCAGATGAAGATGTAGAACTCTCAGCTCCTCCTGCACCATGCCTGCCTGGATGCTGCCATGCTTCTGACTTGATAATAATGGACTGAACCTCTGAACCTGTAAACCAGTCCAAATTAAATGTCCCTTGTAAGAGCTGCCTTGGTCATGGTGTCTCTTCTCAGCAATGGAAACCCTGACTAAGACACTGGGGGTCCCCACAACATGGAAAACTGTATTATAGGATTGCAGCATCAGGAAGGCTGAGAACCACTGAGAGAGGCTCCCTCACTGAATCCAGAGCTCACTGACTAGGTAGTCTGGCAGGCCAGCAAGCTCTGGAGATCTGTCTCTGTCCCTTTTCACCCAGTTTTGGACTTACAGACATATACTACCACACTAAACGAGGGTGTGGGAGTCCTGGACACAGGTCCTCATGGATGCAGGAGAGCTGCTTTACAGACAAGCTCATCCTGGACACAGCTGTTGTTTTGAGATATGATCTCATGTAGCCTAGGCTGTCCTTGTACTTCACAAATAGCCGAGGGTAACTTTGAACTCCTGATCCTTTAGCTTCTAACCTCCAAGTGCTGGAATTATAGGCTTTTCCTGACACCCAGATTACCGCTTAGTTTTGAGTAGGAGTTCAAATGAAACAATTTCAGCCATTCTGTACGCTATGTATTATCCTTATTATTCTGTCATGAAACAGACTTCCCATGTCAATGCCCATCACTTGAGACAAGTTGCCGGAGATAATAAATATTTCTTACTCTGCGCAGGCAGCCGTGACCGGCAGCTTATATAAAAACCAATCATAGTTAGAAACACAATGTTGTTTGTTTGTTTTTAAATTCCTGCTTATTTAAGATCTTTGAGCAAAACCACAAATAAAGATAAAATCGGCTTATGTAATTGAATTATTACAGTTCCAGTTCCTGATTGTAGCAGAAGCCCAGGCAGAAGATCTATGGCTTGGGATGTTGGCACAGTGCCCTCTTGTGAGAAGTTTTTGGTGTAGCAGAGGGGTTTTGATTTGTTTTGTTTTGTTTTGTTTTGTTTTGTTTTGTTTTGTTTTGTTTTTTGTTTTGTGTGTGTGTTTGTGTGTGTGTGTTTGTGTGTTTGTGTCTGTCTGTGTGTGTGTGTGTGTGTGTGTGTGTGTGTGTGTGTGTGTGTGTTTTGTTGTTGTTCTGGTTTGGTTTTTTTAAACTTGTACCTAAAGCCAGTGGTTCTCAATCTTCCTAATACTGAGACCCTTTAATACAGATCTCCATGTTGTGACCCCCAACCATAAAATTATTTTCTTTTCTACTTCATAACTGTAATTTTACTACTGAGTGCTGCAGACCGTGGCTCCTCGTGGAAGCTTTGGTTGCAGGCGAGACCACGTACCAGGAAGGTACGATTCAGCGAAAATTGAACACACATTTGCAGGATACTTTACATTGTAAAAAAAAAAAAAAAATCTGTATTTTCTCTAATAAAGACCCCTGTTTTAGAGCCCCCTACTCGAGCGTCAGGTTCTGACAATTACATACTAAAAAACGTGGCACTCTAGCTAACACAGCTAGCATCCTTAGGTTATGAGCTAAAACATTTTAAGCCATCTCTGCCTAAGCTTTAGATCTCTAAGCTAAAGATCCCTGCCTTAGCCAGAGTGATTCTGCTTAAACTAGCAAGATTCTTCTAAACCAAAATATTCTCTGCCTCTAGTAGTGAACTGTTTGACATTTACATAGTAAAAAATGTAGCTAGCCAAGCAAGGGCAATTTACATGACCATACCACACAAAGGAATGTGGACCAGCTAGACAGAGCATATCCTGTGAAACAAGCTTAGAAACTTAAGCATAGGCAAATGACATCTTTTGACTAAATGAGTCTTTATGAGTAAACTCTAACATCTAGCTTTTGACTGTAAAAACTTAAGTCTGTAAAACTTAAAATCTCCCATATCTTGTCATGTCAGGCAAGCCAAAACTTGTCTTTCCTTAGGTTCTACATAGCCTCATTAATATTTCATGAGCTGAAGTCTGAGCCTCACCTGGTCAGAGTTGTTATAGTGGCTATCTGGATGGCTGGTGACTCTGCTAGCCTTAGCAAGACAAAAGAGGGCAGCTCTGTAAACTTCCATCGAGGAAACTCTGAGCTTAGCGCCTACTCATATGCAGATTTTTCAGCAAGCCCACAGTTCCAGACGGGATCTGAACCATAGTACATTGCAAAGGCTCAATATTACCATTTGCAGCAATAATATTTCTATGGGATATCACCTTTAAACCAAGCATGGCTAAAATAAAGCATCATGGTTCCAAAAAAGGTCATTGGCCAGTAATAATACTTTAGAAAGTTAGTTATAAATTATTTTCTCAAATCTATGCGGTCTTGGCTACTAGAAATAAAAGGTTATAAGGATGCCAAATGAAATCTTAAGGCTTCTATGCTGTAGGGGATCTGCTTAGCTCTAAGAGGCATCTTTTCCCGCCTCCGTTCTGCAGAATTCCTTACAGAAACTATTAGAGCTGATGTAGCAACTGAGTGGTCTCTGTTCCTGAAAGGATCACAAATATGTGTTTTCCCTGTGGTTGCCACCCATAGGCTGAGAATTGCTGGTCTAAGTAAGTTCATTGGCCAGGGGTTCAAAATTATCCTTAGACATCTGATAAAATGTTTGACTTCAGAAATGAACTTGTGGCCGGGCGACAGTGACCCAGATCTTGAATCCCAGCACTCAGATGCAAAGGCAGGTGGGTCTCTTGAGTTCCAGGCCATCCTGGTCTACAGAGTGAATTCCAGGATAGCCAGGGCTACACAGAGAAACCATGTCTTGCATCCTGCCCCCACTCACTGTAAAAAGGAAGAAAGAAACTTGTTTCTGAGTTGCTGGCCGCTCATAAATCCTTACACAGATGTTTTGGTGTTAGTTTCTTAATTCCAAGGAGGAGTTCCTGTGCTATTCCTTCATGGTTATACAGGAGAGCACAGCCCAGGACCTAAGAGTGTGTTGGGAGAAGAATGCTCCTCAGACCCAATCCCCTGTCTCATCTCTGAGATCTTCCATGGATCACGCTTTAGACAGAGCTGAGCTAAGGATATTGCACAGGAAGTTGCTAGTGTGACTCATGGCTATAAAGCCTTTAGAAAATTCTGGAGCATCTGGGGTATCTCATGCAATTATGTCTTCAAAAAGATACTTATTACTTCCAAGAAAAAAGTAAAAAAATAACCCCCAAAATCCCCACAGAAGCCAAATTTACAGCCCACCTTTCTGATACAGATTAAACAACTTATTGCTAGGAAGCTTCTGAAAACAGTTATATTTACCTCGGGAAGCACAGGAGCCATTGAAAGCCTGGCCTAGAGCTCCGTCTTCCTCATGTGAGGAAGATGGAGTGGTCCTGAGATGTATTTGAAGCCGTGAACAGCAGTCCATGCCTGCAATACTGTCGTGCTGGTAGCTGAGGCAGGATGCCAGCCTCAGACCAGCCTGGCTCTAAGGTGAGACACTATGGAACTACAAAACTACAAAAGGACTAGACATTGGGTTCTAGATGCTAACAGGGAATCTGAAGCTGTCATGGCAGTGCTTCCTGTAATCTCAGCACTTGGGAGGCTGAGGCAGCACCAGATGTGCTTTCCTGGCTGTGGTAACTGCACTACCAGCCTGCTTTCTAGGCTGTGCTTGCTTGTACTGAGGTAACACTGAGAGACAAGGCCACAAACACACGAAATAAAGAGCAGGCCTCCTTCATGTTGACAGTAGGTTGCCAAGGCCTAGTGTCCCTTGACTGTGATACACATCCAAAGCTCACAAGTGTGACATCTCCTTTGGCTCTGTCACTGTTGCCTGGCACCAGAGAAGAAATACAGCCCCCTCTCACCTTCCCGGGCATCAAGAATACCCCACATTGTCTGAGGGTATCCATGCCATTGCTGAAAGCAGTTGTGGCTGACATCCTGACTAATCCTAAAGAGGGCAGCTGCTGCTTCACGGGCCATCCCTCTGGGGTAAGCCGGCCTGAGGACTGAACTGCTAAGACAGGCGGGCACAGGCCCTGTCTGGACATTCCTCTCTGAACAGTGGGATGAGTTTCTCCTCCTCCAACAGCATCTATCTGTTAGTATCTATTCAAATATCTTCCCAGGGTATCTGGATAAAAAGACTGGAAAGGCTGATCCAGCTTGAGCCACTTTGGGATGCATGCCCAGTAAGGCAAAACTATGTTTTTAGAAGAGCTTGTAGGAAGAATCCCCTAGTCAACATTTTATGCCCATGTATGATTAGGCATGCATATGACTAAAGTCAGATGCATTATGGGAAAGACCATGCGCAATAGGAAAAGAATCTTGATCTACCAATGAAAACAGAGAACCACTCTCCTTATACCCCCCAATAACCAAACTCCTTCTTCCCTTACAGGAATTCCCATAAAAGGCAACCCCCAAATAATAATCTGGGCCCTTAAGTATTTTCACCATTACTGTTCACTGCTGTGTGATAGTATATTCTTTTCTACTGCTTTGCTTTGATTACAGTTTCTATGCATTTTTTGGTCTGTGTGGGATTCTATTTCGTTCTTGAATAAGATGCCAAGCATCTGGAAACATCTGGCCCAACCTGACCTCAGTTAACACGCCCCATGCAGGGTTCAGGATTTGATTTTCAACTATAGTATTTTTAATGTAGTTCTCATGATATAAAAGTTGTTAAAAATATTTATTGGGGCAGCAGCAGATGCGCAGGGGAACTAGATCTGTGCATTCTTTCTGGTCAGGCTCTGCTGAGGTCTGACGAACACTGCACCTGCTCACAGGTTATCTGGACTTAATGAAGGTGAAGAAACAGAGACATAAACAGGAATTCCGTGACTGGTTATTCTAAGGATGTTCATAGGGGATCACAAGCTGGTTAGCCAAGGCTTCCGGCTTAGTGGGGTGCACAGTGGTCACCATCAGGTTGAGTGTCACTTTGCAGAGGGAGGTAGGAAGAGAGGGGTTCACCTTTGGAAGTCGGGATATAAGAGGAAGCCATTGAGGAAACTTGCCGAGCCTCAGGCAGTAACAGGGGTGTAAGGACATTTCTCCTGGAGTCAGGGCAGGATCCTGAGATGGTGAGACAAGACACTCTGGTGACATGTTACTGTTGCAGAAACTTTCCTGTCCAATTTCATCAGTACAGCGATTGGATGTGGAGATAGGGGGTGTGGCGGAGGGCACACTGGTGTGCGTGTGGAGAGGGTATGTGGGGGAAGCCCGTGGAAAAGGAGGTCACAGCGGGAGTGTTGGACACCATGGTTTGGGACGTCGAATGTATTATGAGGTTAAAAACATTGGCAAAAGCTTTCATTGTATTGGTATCTTGAATTTGTGTTTTAAATATTGATAAATCTGATTGGCAAATTGAGTGTTGAGAGTTTATCCTACTGGGTAATTTGGGACACCACAGTCAGGGAACCAAAGGAACTGGAGGCCCGTGGGTAGTGTGGCATGTGTGGAATGTGGGTCTGCCGATGGCCCAGGAAGAACGCAGCTGAGATGCTGAGGAAGCTAGCTAGAAGAGATTAGCTCAACAGCAACAGTGAGAGCCACGTGGGACCGCTGGGACTTGGTGCAGAGGCCGGGTGGGGTGGTCCTCATTAATTATTTACCACTACACGTTACAGCTAGGATATAGAAGTAGGAGTCAGAGCAGGAGAAGGAGTCATGCTCAAACCTTCAACGTCCAAGAGGCACTGCACATTGCAGTGGCTATGATCGGGCAGATTGGAGGCTGCTGCTTTGTGAGCCTGATCGCAGTAAGTAGGATGGTGACCAGGAAACCAGGCTACTGAGAAAGACACAGCAGCTGCTTGCGTGTCTGCCTGCCCCGAGTCTCAGTCCCCAAAGCCTTGGGGCTTCAAGATGGGCCCTGTGTTAAGAAGGAAGAAGGTGGGTGAGACAGCAGAGAAATGGGCAGGTCAGACCTTAAGAGATGGAGAGGAAGAGGCTAGCTCTGTTGAAGAACCTCCTTTTGGGCTTTTCAACACAAGAACATCTGTGCGTGCAGAGGCGTGTGTAGCTGTTTGGCTACTTTGTGGGTTCTTGTTTCTTCTACTCTTCCCACCCTTTTTCTTCTACTCTTTCAGCCCCCTAACACCAGATAAAAGAGAAAAAAAGATAGAGACAAAAGGAAAGAGATCCCTGAATGAAGTCAGGGGTAGGAAAGAGTCGACATTACCGTTTGACTACTTCCTGCTGATTAGGGGCGTTGAGTTCCTTAGGGGCAGGTTTGATCTTTGCCATCAGGATATCTAATTTCTTCTTGTCACTATTTCTTCTTTGCACCTGACAACTTAATGAACCATGACCAATAGCAACCAACAACCAACCAACCAATAACCCATCCCACCTCTCAGGGCTCTAGCATTTATACACCCTCTGAAAAGTCCCCAGAATTCCCAATGTCACACAGTCACAGAAACTACCTGCATCTGGCAAAATCATGCCCCTGCTAGAGCATGAGGCAAATCATATTCAGCTGCTGAGGACAATCTGAAGCAGCTCCATGTCCCACACCTGAGATTAAAATGAAAGCATATTCTTATAATATTTGTGCTTTAAAAAAAAAAAAAACAAGCCCAAATTCCAGATTTTTCATTACAGGCTGGGAAAATGGAGGAGAAGGGCCAGAGAAGACCCATGAGGTTGGGGGCTGTGCAATAATGTGAGTTTATAAATGTGGCCTGCATCTTTATTTAATCTTGGCCATGCTCAATGTGTTGATATAAGATTGAATTTCTCTCACTGTAAGTTCTGAAAGACTTTTCCAGTCTCATGAAATCATTTGGAAATGGATTTTCATGTCTCAGACTCTAATTGTTTAGGCAAAATCTATGCAGTCAATTTTAAACTTCAATGAAGGCTGTTGAGGGACCCTTCTAAGAGCTCACTGAGGTGCTGGGCTGCAGAGCTCAAAACCGTGAGTTTGCTCTAAGATCTTTTCCTCTTTCCCGAAGCACACTGGTGAAGTGCTCTCCACTTAATTAAGGAGCAGGTAACCATCCTCAGAGCGCATTAAGTGACAGCAACTAGAGAGCTCACAAGAAAAAAAAAACCTAATATAAATGAGGCCAGAAGTCCCTGGAGTCCTTGTATTCACAAGGCAGTTCATTCAAAAATGTCAAATATCGGAAATGAGCTGAAAACTCTGAAATTGCTGCAGGTGACATTTTCTAAAGATCGCCTCTTGTGATGCTTCTTTTATGTGATAGATCATTACCTGGCTTGCAGCTTACATGTGTAGTACGAGCACTCAGGATGTTGGGGCAGAAGGATTAGGAGTTCAATATCCATCCATCCATCCATCCATCCTTATATATGTATATATATTTATATTATTTATGTATACATGTATGTAATATGCTATATACACACATATATGTACATATATGTACACACACCTATATATATATGTATATATATACATATATATATATACATACACACACACATATATACACACATACACTTTTCACTAAAATAGGTTAGTTCTACAAAAGAATTGAATAGAAAGGTCAAGGAGTGTCTGTGACCTTTCTTTCTTGTCTAGTGTCATTTCTAGTGTTGTAAGAAAATACAGTGACATACAGAAAATACAGTGACAAAAGGCAGCCTAGGGCACAAAAGGTACCCTCTAGCTCACAATTCCAGGTTGTAGTTCATCACTGAGAAGAAAGCAAGGAGGCAGGGGCTTGAAGTAGCTGGTCACATCACCTCTGAGGAATAAATGCGTGCACACCCAGCACTCAGCTCACGGTTTCTGCCCTTTCACTGTTCAGGGGTGTCTTAGTCAGGATTTCTATTTCTGCACAAACATCATGACCACGAAGCAAGTTGGGGAGGAAAGGGTTTATTCAGCTTACACTTCCACACTGCTGTTCATCACCAAAAGAAGTCAGGACAGGAACTCAAGCAGGTCAGGAAGCAGGAGCTGATGCAGAGGCCATGGAGGGATGCTGCTTACTGGCTTGCTTACCCTGGCTTGCTCAGCTTGCTTTCTTATAGAACCCAAGACTACCAGCCCAGGGATGGCACCACCCACAATGGGCCCTCCCCACTTGATCACTAACTGAGAAAATGCCTTACAGCTGGATCTCATGGAGGCATTTCCTCACCTGAAGCTCCTTTCTCTGTGATAACTCCAGCCTGTGTCAAGTTGACACACAAAACCAGCCAGTACAAGGAGCCAAACTGAGAATGGCACTGGCCACACTGGTCTGGGTCTTCCCACTGCAACTAATGCAAGCAATTGAACACATACATGGAAAAATGAACCCCATTTCCATCCCTTAGGAGAGACCTAACCTCCATCTGGGCCCCTCGGGTCCTCGGGTAGTGGAGCCTTCCTGACTTTCTACGCAAAGGCCTTGGTACTATGTCATCAGTCCCCAGCCCTGCCTCACTACGCCCAGGATGCATGGGCCTTTGTGTGACCCATGTCAGTTTCCCCTGGCACTCTAAGGTGTGTGAAACCCATTAACTAAATACTGCAGTGTTGACTGATGGATCAGGCTAATTTGTGACATCTTGCATACACATTAAATGCATAGCGTCGAGGAGTGTCTAGTTCTTTTTATGCATGTGTATTTATGGGATGTGTGCACGTGAGCGTGTGTATGCCTGTTTGTGTGTGTGTTGGGGATACAGAGGATGACATCTAGTGTTTTTCTTGATCAACTTCCACTTTATCTATTGAGGCAGGGTCTCTCCTTTGAAGCCAGAAATCACAGGTTTGGTAGTCTATTAGCAAGACTACCTGGGGTATCCCTTGCCTCTGTTTTCTAGGTGCGTGGCATTCACATCGTTGCTATAAATATGACCTCAGGTCACAAAGCCTTACCCACTGAGCCATCTCAGATATAAGCAGGATATTTAAAACAATAAAATATATAATGGAGGAGGAGTGCAATATTTTTCTTATATAAAACTCTTTGATCTATATTTTCTGAATTTAAAATAACACCAGAGAACTTACTCCAATAAAAGCAAATATTACTTTTCTCCAAAAATTTAATTGCAGAACTATTTACAGGAGGTGAATATCGGCAATACAGACATCAAATGAAAGAGGTGTTATCATTGAAGATCCTAGACAGTGATGTTTCCATGGTCACCTAAGAGTAAAAGTTTAAAAAAAAAAGAAAGAAAGAAACCTCACAGAGGAAAGAAAACTTAAATAAAAAAGCAACCTTAAAAAAATGACTTAAGATAATGACCGACATTCTGACAACGTTATTGATGAGAAGGAAGAAACCGTGTCGGGAATGAGAGATACATCGGATAGGAAACTGCATGCTGGGAAGCAGGATTTATCAAAAGAACCTGAAAATGCATGAGTAAGAGACTTACATAAAATAGTTTAGTTCTGGTGAGTGTAACTCTGTACAGTTTGAATATTTGGCACTCTGTCGATCCTTGTCGTGGGTATTATTTTATATGTATATTTATTTATATATATTTATATACTTTTAACCTTTAACTAAATTGCTAGTCTCCTGCTCTAGCATTCCTTGAGTCCCTACAGGAGGCATTAAACTCAGTCTTTAGGCCACGCCTGGGTTTTGGCACACAGTATGGGGATGGGGGGGCGGGTAGAGGGCTGTGTCTCTACAGAAGGGTACTTGGCCAGAGGTAAGTGACTATTGTTGGAAAATAAGCAGCCCGGTTCTCGCTGCCCGTTAGGGGACACCTTCCTGAATGCAGCAAACCAACTGAAAATGGAGGGAGGGTGACGATTCTTGTGGAGCCCTTTGAAGGTGACTAGGTGTCTGAGATGGCTGGAGTTAAGGGGGGGGAACCAGGGTCATGGACAAGTGGCTTCCTAAGGTCCCACAGTCAACCTTGGCTTTCATCCTTGAGTGTGCAGACAGACATGCATCCGAGCGCCCCCATGGAGACCACTGCTCAGACGACAAATGCGTCTAGGAATCCTGCCACCCCTTTCTCTATGACCGCCTCTCTCGCACCACACGTGGAAAGTCTTGGAGCCCAAGGCTTTCGGATTCAGAATAAGCACCAGTGATTAAGAGTCTCCTAAAATCTAAGAAAAATCGGAAGGTAAACCGCTGTTACCTTGGTTTGGGTGTGTACAAAAATCTTGTAAAAAGTAGTAGTTTTGTAGGTAACTAATATGTCCTCTTGAAAAGGAGTCATCTGTCAGATGTTGAGACGGAAGCAAGGTAATTTTTTTTTTTTTTAACAGTGGATCAAAATGTCCGGGTTTGGACAGCAACTCATAACACGGTGGTGTTTTTCAGCGCAGCGAGAATGAAAAGGTTTCTTCTCAGGGTGCCTGTGTGTTCCTCTCCACAGTAGGTAGGATAATGATGGCAGAGTGGGGGACTGGGGATGGAGATCACACCTCTGCAGGTCTGAGTCCACTGTTCACTCCGCACGAACATCCGTCCCTCTGTTTCCTGGCCGTTGTTCTCAGATCACTTTACCGAATGATAACATCTGTCCGGTTCATCTAGGAGGGGCTGAGCTGGTAAAAACATTGCCCAGTCCCTGTTGGTGTTGTTCATTCTTATTCATGAAAAGAGTATAGGAATTGAAGTCATGGCCAGCAGGAAAAGAAGGTCCTGGCTATTATGCTCCTTTTCTGAGCCCCTCTCTATTCTGGTTTTGACCTCCTGCCTAGGCAGAACAGGACCCCAAAGTAAATGTCCCTCCCTGTGCCCTGGTCTAGCTCTGGCAGCGTCCTGCATAGAGTGGGGGACCACAGCACACGGAGGAGAGGCCAGGCGCAAATCCCAGATGACAATACACATTCATCTTAGACCTCTAAGCTCAAAGGGGGTATGCCAGAGGGGGTATGTCACCAACCCCTACATCGCACCTGCCCTCGAGGGAGGTAGGGGCAGTGACACTAATGCCACATCCTGGAAGAGAAGACAGGAACCTGACTCAGGGCAGGTTCCTAGCAGAGCAGGCATTAGCTCTGGCAGCTCGGCTGAGCCTCAGGGCTCCTGGTGCTTTTGCCTTGACACCTTTAACCTCCAGATGTCACTGTGTAGAGGCACCTAGCCTGACTGGGAAGTTCACGGCCTCCAGTTTGCTGCCCCTCATCACAGGAGGTACACTGAGCACGGAGGCACAGGGACGATGACTTCAGCAGATGGGGTGTGTTCAGCTCACGGCAGGGCCACCGCTAACCTGAGGGCATATGGTCTTGATCTCTTAAGCCCATTTTGTGGCTTTAGAAGCCCGGGTTTGATCCAAACCTACTTAGAACTATAAACGGTGAGTGGGTGGAACTAAGAACTCCTCAGAATGTCCAGCGAATGTGGTTTGAAAACTATTTAAAAAAAAAATGATAGCGGTAGCCGTGAAGGTAGTAATATGTTATATTTGTGGTAAGAACATGAAAGGTGCCCAAGGCTGGAGGAGAAAACGTCTGAGTGACTTGTGACTTGGGAACGTGTGTCCGTGCCCTGGGCTTCAAGTCTGCAGCCAGTGGGCTCTCTGGCTCATTATGCTCCAGACAGCCAGTTTCCTTCAAGATCCAGCCCCTCAGGGCATCGCTGCCGCCTCTCCAACCTCTGAGGGAGTTCCTGTCCCCAACAGGTACAATCCCACTGACTCATCTACCTGAATCTCTCTGATGCTACTCGTCAGCTTCTGTCCCTGTGGGCGTCCCATCCAGGAGCTGTGGTTGGAGAACCCCGAGCGAGATGACCGAGAACAGGGAGAAAGCAGCTGCAACCTGACCTTCCTGCTTCTCAGAGGGTGACTGGCTTCCAGCGCGTCAGAAACGCGAAGGCTGGCTCACTCCTGATTATCTCACGCTCAAGTGCAGAGCCCAGTATACGCCACTCTCCTTCCATCCCGTCTCCAAAAGTTTCGGACCAAGGCTGAGTGTGGCGGTACATGTCTGTCATCCCAGCACCCGGAAGAAAACGGCAGGGCAATTGCGCAATGGAGGCTAGCTTGTACGACACGCAGCAAGACTCTCTCTAAAAAGAAAACGTTTGGCCCAAACCAGACAGCTGTTTCTAAGACAGGGGGTTCTATGATTGCTACAGGCACTTGGGCCCGTGCGTCTACAAATGTCACCATATTTCCAGAGACATCTCATCCTGGGGTCCTGAGGTTGGGGTGTAGAGTGAACACAGAGAGAGACAGCAGACTTAAGTAAGGGTCTTAAAAACAGCGCTCACTCGTCATGCTAAGAAAAGGAAGAAATCAAGATGGGGTGAACTGGGACAGACACCCCAGGAAGCAGGATCCATCATATGCCCTGTGCACTGTTTGTATTATTCTAATCATAAGGTGGACATTTCCATAAAGGCCAACCTGAAGCCTGCCTCTGCTTTGCAGCTTATCATTTTGTGTATATATATATATATTTTTTTTTTGAGGCAGTCTTAGATATAATTTGTACTCTTTCACAAGGATTTGCTTCCTATTAAATAGTTGGAGTCTTCGGGTGTGGTTTGATGTTTGAAGTGTGGGCATTTCCCTTTCAACAACGAAGTGATTTCTGGGTATAAAACAAGTTGGCTCCTCTCTACACCATTCTGGATTGGCGAAAAACACCCGGGAACGATCCACTCTGGTGACAACTGTCTTCTCAATAATCACAACAGGAACAAATAGCGACGACAGGGAAAGCGCGCCGAAGACCCTCTCGTTCCTCAGCCGCATCTTCCCCCTGGTCCTACATGTCAGCTGTGCTGCCTTCCCCACCATCTTCCAAAGGTCAGAGTTCAAACCAGCCTGATGGTGTGAGGAAGGGATTTTGAACCAGTGACACTCAAGTCTCTCCATGGATGGTGGCATCTCTAGAGACACATGTCAACAACACAGGTGTGCTGTTACAGAAAACATGGGCTGGCTGCACCGTGTTATAGCCTGGTTTTGTGTCCTTTTTTTTTTTTCCATTTCTATCATGTTTTGGATGAGATCATAGGGCCCACAGGAGCACTCCACACCGTCATCCTCCTGAGAGGAGCTGGAGGGGCCAGCTGTTTGCTTTGGCCCGGACGATGCAGTACACACATGGCTTATCTTCTTGTCCCACAACAGAGCGTCACACGTGTGAGAACTGAAGGTATTGCACTTATGAGGGGATTCGAGGGGCTAACGCTCCATTAGAATTAGCAGCAGATGTTTGTTCGGCCATTAAAGAATAATCTTTGGAACCTAGTGGACCAGACGGGGGCACTTTTTCTTTTCACTTCATAAGAGGGGGCCACCATGCAACTCAGGGAAGGAAGATTTGCTTGCTCAGCTAGGGGAAGTTTAGGACAAAGGCTTTGGGTAATGTTGGATGAGGAATGAATACAGACAATGTAGCTAACCAAAAACTCTAGTGGATACTTTGTTCAAGCTGGGACCATAGAATTTTGGGTTTATGGCAAATGATGATTGTCTAATGTTGCAATTTGCCTCTGTGGATGCTGCCAGATGTCCTCGTGGGTGTGGGCGGCAGGGACATTTGCATCCTGCATTTCCTTTTGCTAGGGGATGTACAATGGTTTGGTTTTCCTCTGGTTATGTCTGAACAGCTCCTCTAGGATACACTGCGTTCGAAGTCTGAAATTCCAGTGCTTATAGCAGCTTGTTTGTAACTCATTGGCCTGAGTCCAGGAGGAAGCATCATTATTGTACACTATTCAGGATTTACATATTTATTTAGGTAGAAAATGCTTTGAACACTCTGGGGAAATAGGGTTTGGTGATAGAAGAATATTTTGGGAGTTATTATTAATTTTTTTTGCATTTTTAAAGGATATACATTCGTATGATTTTTGCTTCCAAATATATCTTAAGGCTGTTTGGTAAAATATATACCAGATACAAGGCTCGATTTATAGGGTTTTGCTATTACAGGGAATTCGTAACTACTCAGCTTAAAAAAAAAAAAAAAAGTAAAATTTTGAGGCTTGACATGCTGTAACATCAACCGTGCCCCCCATGCGGAATGGAATGGAGAGGGCGGGGAAGAGGCCGGTGTCGCCCTAGTAACGCCCCAGCCGCAAGGCTGCCTCGCTGGGTACCCACGCGGCGACCAGCGATGTGGTCAGGCTGCGGATGGGGGCACTGGGGTGGGGGCGGTTTAAAGTGCGAGTCAAAGGGAGAACAGGAAGTGCTACAGGTTGTCGGAAGCTCTCGGCCTACGGCTGAGCACTCTGTGCTCCTTAAAGCAGTAAGAGGGGAGACCCGGGGTGGGGTGGGACCCTGCCTATACACGAAGAACAAAGAACTCTGAGATCAGGGCCCGTGGCGATCTGATCACTCTTTGCGGCCTCTGAACTTCCATGCAGAAGTCACAGAATGAGATCTTAGCTGTAAACACAGTTTATACAAAACCCGTTAATCAGAGCCTCTCTGTCCCCTCAGAGTCTGACTACTGATTACCTTTCTTAAATCTCACAGCTGGGGATCACCATGTACGATCTCCTCTCTCTCTCTCTCTCTTTCCCTTTTCATGTCTAACACAGGCAAGAAATATATTCTTAACGTCAGCAGTACTGCATAGGACAGAAGAATTCTGGAAAAATACAAGCATAAACTAACTTTTTCTTCCTTACCGTTTTTTAACTGATATACTCACCACGCACATTCATATATCTCGTATGGTTTACAACATCACAACTGGCATCTTAAACAAGCAAACTCCTTTAAAGGTACCCTGGGAAGTCAAGTTAGATAACAGTTTGAGAATGCACGTAACATAGATCAAAAGTCCATGTTGTGTAAGCAGTGAGGTTGAAAGGAAAGACTGTAATGGTTTAAGTTACCAAGGGATAAAATTGCCATGACTATTTCTTAGTTGTTTTGTTTTTTGTTTTTCTCTTTGAATTCTCTGGGCTCCTGCCAGAACTTTCTGTGGGCCCCTCTCTTAAAGGAACATTCAGTTTAGTTTCAACGTAAACATTCTATGGTAGATCTTTTTTTTTTGGGGGGGGGAGATGTGTTCAACTTTGACATTTTCTTTTAGAGAACCACCTGGTGGGGACCTTGGATAAACCCTTTCCTGTCATCACAACGTCAGCTAAGGAACTTGTGTGTCCTCTGGTGACAGGACCAGGTGAAGACAGCAAGGGCGAAGGGGGGGGGCGAGGGGGGGTGGGACGGAGGTGCAGCTCGGTTTGGGAGAGTAACTCAGGTGAGAGGGAACAGGTTTGTCTGTCTGTCTTTCCGGCCCTTCGAGTTGTAGCACCTTCCACTTGGATGTCTAATGCCTCTCGAGAGTGGGGAGATGCACCCGTTTATAATGACCTCTAGTTATCACACAATTTATAAAAATATAAATAACAAAGTGAAACCTAGGGTCCATCTCAAGAGGCCACTTGGCGGCCCTCCGAGAACAGGGACCTAAGGGCTCGCCAAGCCCGTTCCTCGGAGCCGACGTCCTTCAGAGTCAATCTTGCCATGAACTCGGCAAAACTAGGAATCCGAGTGTCCACTGTCTACGGTGCAGAGAACACGGCCAGGGCGGTCCGGTGGAGGGTGAGACAGAAACTACCAGGTAGGAAATACACTGTACAAGCATTTTGTGAAAAAGAACGAAACCAGGCGCGTGTGTGGCCACCTCTGGTCCTCAGAGCCGCGTCTGGGCCTCGGGGATGTAGATCTCGATGCTGTCTGCTCTCTCTGTAGCAGAGTTCTGGCGGAATGAGGCAGCTCTCTTGGCCGCCATGAGCCGCCGCCGGGCTTCCTGGCGCTGTCTGTCTGGCAGGTCCAGGGACTTTTCCCTCGTGATGGGGAATTTCCCCTTGGGGGGCTTCTTTGGTATTGGAGGGGGGATCTTCCTTTCTTCCTGAAAAGCACAAGTCGGAGGACGTCAGGGAAGGTTGGGGAGATCACAGGAGTAAGTGGGAGGACATCTGAAGATTAATCAGGGGAGGAGGTCTGGGGAAGGTAGGAGGGGAGCTCAAGGGAGGGAGGCAGTTGGGGGAGAGGTGAGAGGTCATGGCAAGGTCAGTGGGGCATGGAGAGTCTTGAGGAAGTCAGAGGGAAGTGGAGGAGAGGTCATTAGAGGTCAAGGGAAAGTCACAGGGACGTCAGGGAAGGGCAGATATGCTGAGTCCTGGGGCCCAGTTCATCTAAGTTCCCCTCGACTTCCTGCCCCCGTAGACACTGCCAAATTCACCCCCATGGATGCCGGATGGGACAGTTTCATCTAACCGCATTCACCTGCCCAAGTTCCTCATTTTCAGTGGAGGCTGAGGATAAGAAAACAAGCATAGACATCTCCTTAGCTCTGGCTTCCTGGGGTTCTCCCTCAGTCCCACACTTACCGAAGCACCATCCTACCTGAATGTTAGCTAGCAACGTCTTGAGGGAGTGTGGAAGTGGTCACCTGACTTTTATGCGGCAGGATGCACAATCATGAAAACCATCTTATATGGACAGGAACCCCAGGGGTCCCTCAGCTAAATTCTCAGTCATTAGCCTAAACCACATGGACTTTACTGTAAGCACATAGACACACACACACACACACACACACACACACACGCACGCAGGCACGCACGCACGCACGCACACACACGCACGCACGCACGCACATAAATATTTCCTTTAGCTTTGGTTCTCAAATAATTCATACTCAAAAATATATGCACCTCCAGAGAGATAACTTGGATAAATCAGAAATAGACATAATGTAGAGGGCTTGTGACTACTTCATAAAGGCCTTGTATGCTGGGATAGTATTCCTGAAGGCAAATCTGGACCTCTCCTGGATAGTGCAAGGCTCCCTCCTACAGAAAGCTCCCATCTGAGTCCCCATGCTTCAGCCATGTTTGGTACAGGGAGCAGGGCAGTGCATTTGGAATTTGTTCCTAAGGCTAGCCACCATCGCCCACCCTGGACTCCCTAGTCCGCCTCTCAGACTATTCAGAAATGCGACTTCCATATGAAGCTGTCCATCTTTCCCTTTCCAGGAGCTCTGCCATAACCCGTGAGAAATGAACATTTCTTGTGTGCTCCCGTTGGGAGGGGCTTCAGGGCCAGTGGGCTGTAACAGAGAGACAAAGGAGAGATAGGAACCTCACAGTGCTTGGCATTCTGTCCCCAGAAGAACCTAGAAGGGACTGGCTTGTCTTTAAGGTGTGAACTTGCCCCTCTGCATGGGGGTGAGTGTCTTGAGCAAGAACCGTCTTTCACAGGAGACTCGCTCCATGTGGGCTTCTTATTCTCGGTTGGTTCCCCAGGAATATAAACGTCAGGGGTTGCTGCCTGCATGTGAGTTACACGGCTGCTTTCATTCTTGCATCCGTGGGCCGTCTTCGGTAGTGCGGGCTTGCTTCAGTGTTCCACATCCCTCCTATTTTCTGCTAGGAGAATTTGTTCACTGTTCTCAGGGGTATGTGAGGCTCGTGGCTTTGAGCCTCACCAGCCACCAGCGCTGTCTGAGGAAGCCCAGACAGCGGGCCCCCTCTCTGGCTTTCGTCCTAGTTGGTAGCTACACATTCTCCCTTACCCATTAAGTGGTACTTCCCCCAAACTATCATGGATCCGTTTGCACTGAGCTTGACTTTATTTCATTTTGAGACAGAGTCTCATGATGTATTTTAGGTCTCAAACTTACAAATCCACTTTGGCTTTTCAAGTTCCGGGAACTCAGGCATTATACCACTGCCGCATCTAATTGAGATTTTTAAGTAAAAGCACCTCGTTTGTTTGGTGAGCGTATGTATGGATGAGTGTGGGTGCACACGTGCCACAGTGCACTTGCGGAGGTCGGAGGACAATGCGTAGGAATTAGATCTCCTACCATGGAGATCCTGGGACCAGCTTCAGGGCTTCAGGCTTGGTGGCAAGCCCCTTTATTCACTGGGCCAACTCACTGGCCCCATTAGCTGTAACTCAATTTAATGGACTATATCTGTCTAGAAAATTCAGAGAGTGATTACTTCTCTAGGGAGCTTGTAAGTCTGCGCATGCATTACCGACTTGGACTGCCTTCCAGGGCTCTCCTGAGATGATGTCACCATGAAGCAGAGAGCCAAATTCAGATTTAATGCAAATTTTCAGCCTATTTAAGGATGACGAAGCTCTATAGGACGACCACACCCTCAGACTGCCCCAAAAGGTTTAAATGCACTCTTGTCCTCGGCTCCCTCCCACGCACCAGGAAAGTATATTTGGATAGAAGAAGACTGTCATCTCAGCCAGACCTAAGATCTTACCTGTGGGAGATCGGCTCAATACAATCCAAACGGAAGTTGGATGGAAATGAGCTGGGATTTATCCCTGGAGGAAACCAGACTATAGATGTAGGGATCTTTCCTGGTGTCTCTGAGATGTCTGCGTACCAGAGATAGGGCAAGACAGCCATCGAGATCCACGCACCCAGGATTCCAATCCTGTCCATTTGTGTATGTGCTCGAAATGACCCCTGCCCCACCTGCCACACACACATACACACACAGACACAGACACACACAGACACACACACACACACACACACACACACAGACATACACACAGACACACCACACACACACAGACACACACACAGAGACACACAAAACACATACACACAGACATACACACAAAACACAGATACATACACACAGACACATACACACACAAACAGACAGACACAGACACACACAGATACATAGACAAACAGACAGACACACACAGATATACACATACACATACACAGATACACACACAGATACACAGACACATACACAGACAGACACACATACACACACATACACACACATACACACACAGACACAGACACACACAGACACATACACATAGACACATAGACACACAAACAGACACACACACAGATATACACATAGACACAGACACACACACAGACAGACACACACAGAGACAGACAGACAGACACACACACAGTCTGACCCTGTGTTGATAACTAAAGGTGGAGAAGTCAGCAGCTATCATCTGGCACTGGAGCGGGTGCCAGGAGCCGACAAGCACAGTACTCGGGACCACCGCGCCACGTGACTGCATTACCTTTCTTTCCGGTGACTCTACTATCTTCCAGTCGTTGAGCTTCAGCTGGTGCAGTTCATCAAACTTCATGCTGACGTCTTCCACGGACAGCTGCAGCATATCCCAGTAACCGGCTAGATCCTGGGATGTCGGTCTTGGCATGGCGCTGGGGTCCTGTGGACACACGGGGATGTTAGGAGGGGCTGCTCTTCCTTCTGTAAGTCACTCAAGGAATCAGGTCGGGAGGAGTTCCACTCATTTGAAACAAGGCAGGAGACTCTCCATGACCCCATAAAAGTTAACCTTAACCCAGGTGCATGCCAGCAGCTGATAGACGTTTAGCACACCCCTTTAATGTTTCAGCTTGAAAATCCTGGGGGTAGACTGTGGCTCAGCGGTATAAGGCTTGCCTAGCATGAACACATTTTCTGGGTTCCATCCTTCAAATGGTTTGCAGCTCAAGAAAGCGGTAGAGCCATGTGACTCACCCAGAAGGGACAGACTACCCTGCGGGAAGGCCACTAGGATTGTGGCCATTTATTTCCTGGTGCTTATTTTGATGGGTCCTGGCTTTAGTTCTGAGGATCGAGTATGGCTTCAAAAGGTAATGTGACTTCAGTTTTCTCCCATGGAGAATCAAGCCAAGTTCTTGAAGGAACAGAAGACTCAAGAACACCCCTCCCACTTAACTTAGCCTGTCCAAGGGGCGCCCCTCCACCATCCACAGACAGCACCTGGGCTTGTTCTCGGTCTAAGACGCATGCGAGCACCTCACTTCAGTGCACGGTCCAATCGGTTCTCACTGTGACAGTCAAGTGCCAATTCTGTGCGTGGTTCCCTTGACTTAGTGTGACCTTGGCTCACCCTGTAGACTTACACAATCAGACATTTGTTCTAGAGTGCCTACATTGCTCAACTTTCGTCAGTGGTCCGGGCTGAACAGTGTTCATTTCACGGTTGAGGTAGCTTGAGTTGGTGCTCACACGGAAACCAGACCTGTTGGGCACCATTGCCTTTTCGCAGTTCACAGGCACCCAGAGAATAGCCTATGCCACCAGGGAGGGTTCCAGGGCAGAAGGTGAACTCACACAATTGTGTCCATGTCCTAAGTGGAGTTCAGTGCTGGGCTCTGCTGTTCGAGCCTGTTCTTACAATGAACCACTAGAGGGCGACTTCTGCCCATACTTCTGCCAAGCTAAAGCTGACTGGCAGTCTAAGCTTCTAAGATTTCTCTTATTCTTCTTGAGTGTGTGGGAGCGAGAGGGATAGTTGCGCTATAGACACATCACAAATTGTTGCCTGCACAACTTGGAGACACCTGGGGGGGGGTCTGTCTTTCCCTAGGGTCATTTTCTAGATTTAAGGATGGGCAAACTTCCTAAAATAGCCGTGGCCCCAGCAACCATGAACCACAGCTTTGAGAACAGATAATATGCTGTTTTCGGTCTATGTCTTCTGACACTGCCCTCCAACAAGTATCTCTAAGATTCCTAGAGATCTAGAGATTCCCAACGAGAAACCAAAAGAAAAGGAGATAGCCAACCAGATTTTTTGTTTTGTTTTAACTCGAATGGCATCAAAGATGTCAGGGTGGATTGTTTCAAGGCTAAATCAGCTGCACTGGGTGCAGAAGGGGGGGTCATTTAACAGGCTCAAGGGTAAGCTTTGTCCTCCGTGTAGCGTGATCTTTACCAAGAGGCCCCAGAGGCTGTCTGGCCACCCCACGTACAACTACACAGCATAGCGTCCCTTATGATCAAACTAATCTTGCATAGGTAGTCTGTAGAGGAAGGCAGAGCCACACATAATAGCCAAACATTTATCTAGTTTCATCTTCCAAGGTCACAAACCTTCCGGATCACCCTTTAAATGTCGACAAAGCTTCACGCCAAAGGTGGCGTGTCGTAACGCTAACCGCCGTGATGAACTTTGACGGGCTAGCAGGAAAATGTTAGAGGAAACGTTATCCTTAATGGCCCGATGAAGGGCTCGGCTCTGCAGTTCCGAGGGGCCGCACCTGCAGATGCAGCAGAGCATGCTGTAAGCTCTGCGTCTGCACGTAAGCTAACAAGCCCAGCACGGTCAGAACACCTGCTGCCTTCACTGTGACAAGGCCAGAAGAGCCTCAGGCCTTTATGGAAAATGTTTGGTATTAAATGTCAGGACTGTAAAATTCCCTGTAAAGTACTATAGATACAATTCATGTTTCTCATGGGGTTGTTGAGTATTTTAGTCAGAAGACACCAAGCAATGTGTGTGCCTGCAGTAAGTGGGTACATGCATGTGGTGATATATGAAGATTAGTATGCATGAACATACATGCAGGTGTATAAATATACATGCATACACACATACATACACATATACATACATATAGAGATAGAGATATATAGACTTAGATATATAGAGATGTATATTTATCTATAAAATATAGATATAGAGATAGATATATAGATATAGCATAGATATATACATAGAGATATAGCATAGATATATACAGGTGAGTTTCTCTTCTCTTTGCCGGGAAGACCCAGGATCAATGCCCACTGCATTCATAAATCTAGGTCGAGACACATTTTTTTTCTGTCCTCACTATAGGATATGCAAAGGCGAAATGACTTCTAAGCTTTCTCCTTAATCTCCTCACATAAATATGCATCTTTGCTCAACACCACCCCTCCCCGCGCACCCCAAAAGTTGATTTTCTTTCCTTGTGACCTCGGCTACCACAGCAATTCATTCCCGGCCTTCTCTTGTGAGGGCAGAGAAAGCAGGTAGGAGGTCTACGGTCAGACTCTCCCTCATCCTGCATGCCCTCCTCAGCCCAGCTTCCGCCCGGAGCCTGGGCCTAAGAGGCATGTGTTGCTAAGGCCTGAATATAGGTAACTAGGGCTAGGGTGTGAGTCTCATGTGGCGTGTGCATCCCTAAGGATGGGGTGCTGGTCCCTGGAGCTATGTGCATGGGTCTCCAGGGTAAGATGTGTGTGTGGCCTTCTGAACCTTAGGAATGTTTCCAGGGCTGAGGGTACGAGTGTCCTGAGGTGAGGTGTGGGTCCCTAAGACTGAGGTATGGCTCATTAGGGACAATGTGTGGGTCACCAGACTTGCTACGAGGGTCCAGGGCTGGGCTATGTTCTCTCCCACCCCTGCGTAGGGCCACTCTGACCAATGAGGGAGTGTGGTGGTCTGAATGAGAATAACCCCCATTGGCTCATGTTTGAATTCTTGGTCCACGTTTGGTTGAACTGTTCGGGAGAGCGTTAGGAGGTGTGGCCTCAGTGGGAGAGGCGTGTCACTGGGGCATAGCCTTGAGGTTTCAAAAGCCCACACCATTGCCAGTCAAGGTTAGCCCTCTCTTCCTGGGGGTTGTGTCTTAGTTTTGTAAGCATTAAGCTAAGGTTCCAGTGCCGTGCCTGCCTACTGCACACCACAGAGATCATGAACACACCCTCCGAAACCGGCGGTGCCTAAGAAACTTGTTCTTTTATAAGATGCCTCGGTCACGGCATTTTGAAAAGTCACAGCAACTGTGTAACAGGAAGTTTCCATGATCACGCGCACGCAGGCTACACACGTCTCGGCATTTATGGGATGGGGGCTCCCACGGCACTTACCATGTTCTGCTGACAAAGCCAGTAAAATTGCTGGAACTTCTGGGACATGAGCAGCTGAGCGCTCCCCACGGCACTCCTGATCTTCCCTAGAGCTGGGAGACACGGGGAAGATTAAGACGCGGTCAGTCATAGCCAAGCAAGAACGTCCGGTGCCCAGCAGGCTGGGACCAGAACTTCTCTCTCTGCTTTTCTCACTGGGGTTGGAGCTTAGTGTGAAACACGCTGAATGCACCCATCAGCTGAAGTTTCCATCCCTTCCCGGCTCGTGGGGATACACAAAGGCAGTCAGATGCGAGCTATGAGGTCTTAGCACTGCGTCCTGGGGATGACTCAGCCCTGTAAGGTAATGCACACTACACAATCTCCTCATTTCGGGTCCTGGGTTCATTGAGCTTTGATGCTCAGGGAAGTCCTTTGAGTTGGGACTCCAGTAGATGCCACTGACTAATACTCCAATGATTATTCCTCAATTTTGAGAAAAACACATTGGTATCTGCCGCTTCAGTGAATTCATTTAAAAACCAGGGAACAGAGGGCAGCTATCTCATGGCAACGGCACGCCCTGGGTCTCAAACTGTGAAGAGCTACATAGAAGGCAGTCACACAGGAAGGTCACAGCATGCCTCAGAATCCGCCAAAAGGTCATGAGCCACACTGAGAGCCAGACCCACTGACTTCTTAAACCCCTTTGTGAGGTTAATGTCACCTGAGCGAGCCTTACTCTGGTTCCACTACAAAGGATTCCTGATCCTCGGTGGCTTTATTTGGTAAGCCAAATATTAAATTTAAAAATAGTAAAGAGTATGTTTGCATCCACACAAAGGATTTCACGCATTGTGACGGCTTCTAGATTTAGACTGGGAAAATGGAAGACTTTTGTCTAAGAATAGATAAGGAAAAAGCTTCCTCCTCTTGCTCCAAGAAGCCCCTGCCCTTCCTCTTTGTCCCTTCTGAGCTTTCCTTTCCTGGACCATTCTGAAAACAGATGCTTTGTGGGTCCCACCACACATACGGGTGGGACCCTCTGGGAATCCAGGGGAACCTTTCTTCCTGCTGGGTGCTTTCATCTCTGCCCAGCTGACCTCGTCTCCAGCTCATACATCACCCCAGAACTCCAACAGTGTAGTCATCTAGCCTTCTCTCTCTTGTCACTACTGGGTTATGAGTCTTAGGTGCCTGTGAGGTTCTCTCAGCTTTCTTGCTGAGCGCAGACATCCACCCATGTCAAGTACTTGAGACAAACCATTGCTGGTGTGCTGGTTGGGTCTGTTCTCCCAGCCTTTTCAGGAAGAGAGCTCTGGTTAGTGCCTGTCTGCCGTGTGCGCAGTTTGGGGGAAAGAGACCAAGGACAAAGAATCCTGGAGTTCTATCCCCCAGAAAATCGAGGCAAGAAACCCACTGCTCTGCTCTGGAGAGCTGTGCATTTCAACTGGCTACTCCTACATGTGAGGTTTTATACAGTAAAGTCAAAAGAGCCTTCTGATCAGCAGAGGATCGAGAAAAGGACCTATGATAGCCCACGGTGATTTGTACCAACCCAGCCCAACAGTCATCAGCAGGGGATGATGCCGAGGGTCAGAGACATGCCCTTGGTTCCTGTAGCTTTCCTCCTTGATGGCCAACTCCCCAAAGACCAGTGATGGCTACAGCCAGTCCCAGGAGGGCTAGTTCTTTGAGGACTGAGGGTGCATTCAGTCAGAATCAAGTGAGGAACGGGTTTGAACTTCAGGAACTCAAAGACTAAAAGAAACATTGCACATGCGCCAGAAGCTAGCATCACAAGTTTTGGCCTGATAGGCCAGCTGTAGCTGCTTCCATACTCTTCCTTGTCCTGACTTGAGGGAAAAACAAGACAGAGAGTTCAGACAGGTGTGATGAGACAGTGGAAGAGAGCAGCACTGCAGAATCTGTAGGCTGGTAAGAAGGAAGTGTAAGACTTGGTAACTCAGAGGTGGGTCACACAGTCACAAGCAGAATGTTCAAAGCCAGGGTCCCCCCTCCTCCTCCCCCATCGAATATCATGTGGTTGTGAAGTGATTAAACCTTTTTATTTGGGTTGGTGTGCTCTCACTCACTCACTCTCTCCTCCTCCTTTTCTTTCTCTTTCCTTCCTTCCTTCCTTCCTTCCTTCCTTCCTTCCTTCCTTCTTTCTTTCTTTCTTTCTTTCTTTTCTCTTGTATACTTTTATTCTCTAAAAGTTGATCATGGAAAACTACACATTTGGGAAAGATTAGAGAGAACAGTCTAGAACACACCCCTGTCTATTTCTTTTTTTTTTCCCAATGATTTATTTATTATTATAAATACATACACTGTGGCTGTCTTCAGACGCACCAGAAGAGGGCATCTGATCTCATTACGGATGGTTGTGAGCCACCATGTGGTTGCTGGGATTTGAACTCAGGACTTTCGGAAGAGCAGTCAATGCTCTTAACCGCTGAGCCATCTCTCCAGCTGCCCCTGTCTGTATTCCTTACAGTGAACAGCTGAGGCAGTGAGTAACTGTGCACACTCCTGAGGCACTTGAAAGCTTGTTTTAGCTGACCAGTGGGCAAAGGACACCATACTGGTTTCCTTCCAGGTTACAGGTCTTGGTCTGTGATCTCCATCTGATGGAGACAGGAAGAAAGGAGAAGGAGAAGGGCTGGAAGCAGAGGCCCCTGATGTGGGTCAGGTCCAACATCCCTTCTAAGAAATGGTTAGGGAAGGGCATTTGAACTGGTGGTGAATTTCAGATTACTTTGAATTTATGGATATTTGCTTATATATAATGGGGCATTGGGAGATGGGACCTAAGTTTAGCCATCAGATTCCCACATGCTTCATTAGGACTTTTACGCATGGCCTGAAGCTGCTTCCTATATCGTACGAGCTCTTGTGCGCTCACACTTTGCTGTGAGGCCTATCCTGTGTGGTCAGGCGTAGAATTTTCTACTTGTCCAGTCCTGCCAGTGCCTAAGATGTTTTTAATTTGAGATTGTCAGATTTGGGTTCATGCGTGTCGTGAAGGGGGCAGGGGAAGATGCAGGGACAGAGAGGTGTTGGTGGGCTGGACTTGGGACCAAGTCTCAAAGAGGGACAAATATCACACCATCTCTCATTCACACCCGGTGCCCTACAGGAACATGATGAACCGCAGTCTTGGTGTCTAGGAGATGAATACTTTGTTTCTGGGAGGTGGAATTTCTGTTTCATTGTATCCTGTAGCACAAGTGATTGGTGATCTTTAAAAGGGCTCATTTTAATCAAACCGTTACTATGAAATTACAGAGGCTGTGAATGAATGTATTTGTTTTTTCCCACTAACTTTGTTGCTTTAAATTGTAACACAAGACCCACTTGTTCTATAAAATTTGAAGTTTAAATACCCAATCTTCTTATTCCTCTTGAAATGGAATTCTGCTGAAGTATCCACAAAAGACTTCAATTTATAATCGTTAGCACAATGCGAATATGCAGCAATTCTTGCTATGTATTAATGCGGTGTAGGTCACTGTCTCAGGTCTAAATTAAGCAGTGCCAGGGAGATAAAGCATTCGGGAGCACCGCTAACGAGCAGCTGCTAATGGTAGGTGAACTTGGCCACTTAGTGAATAGGAGCGATCCTATCTGAGACCTATATTGTAAATAGCTCCCTGTAATTGCAGGGAATTTGAAGTGAAAATTCAATTTATTCTTTACCATTATACTTGCCTAATTTTGTCAGAGTTTCAACAGTGTCCTCTTAAGAGACGTAGATAAGGACGGGTACCCAGCAGAATGCAAATTTTCAAAGAACCTGATATAACCCTGGCCTTTGGTGGACAAAAAAAAAAAAAAAAATTGGATTAGCTGCCTTGATTCTGGATTTATTTTTTCATGTGTCCTGTCTAACTTCTAATTCTATGAAAATTTGTTGTGAAATCCAAGCAACATTCTAAAACTCGAAGTGGACTTTTATAGAATTTGCAGAGTTTAGAAGGGTTGTTTGGTATTGACAGCCTCTCTTGGGATTCCCTGGTTATAAATTTTATAGCACCAGAGGTGACCAACTGCTCCCAAAGATTTCCCTTCAGGCCCCAGGCCTGTCTACTTCTGGTGTCTTTGAGGTCACGAGCATCTGCCTTCACTTGATTGGCCCCTCAGAGGCTCTTCTCACTCTCAGGAAAACTCTAACCAGCTGATGACACTGACAATCTTGTCCCCAAACTGGGGACACCTTCTGGCCTGGCTCCTGCCAGAAGTCCACAGAGGATGATGGGTAGACATCATCTCACACAGGACCATGCTAAATGCATGCTGTGTACGTGCACATAGCCTTCCCACACGGATGCTGCTCTCTGTGCACTGGGATCTGGTTTGCACAGAGGCAGGGCATCCCTGCTTCCGCTCTTGCGCCTCTGTTGTCCTCCATCTGCTTCAGAATCCCGGCCAAGAAGAGACATAGGCAGTGTCTCCTCAGCTTTCTGCTCCTTAACTATGTTCTGAGCTGGACATTCCTGTCCACAGACAACTATCACCCCTCATGGAATATGGCCTGGGAGACCCCGTGCCCGGCATCTGATTTCCACTCTGGTATTATATGACTCCTGACCCCGGTGGTTATTTGTCCTGTAGGTGAAGGGAGATCTGGGATGCCTGATCTCTAAAGGTCTCTCTGATTGCCTGTGCTCTCACCATCCAACTGGGGAATGTTCAAGTGAGCAGATGTTTGCAGATAAGGAGCCCAACGCCCATCACAAGACCTGACTCTACATGTGCTCCTGTAGGGAGGTCTTGAGATAGCCCCAGCTCCATATGGTCATGAGATATTTAGGACATTTTTGTTTGTTTTGAATGACTTAGTTAAGTTTTGGTCTCATTCACATCCTTACCCATTTAGTTTAGTTAATATAAAATTGCCAAACTCTAGTTCTGCAGGAGTTTCCATTATGTCTTAAATGTTTCCATTTTTGTATTGAACGTGGGTAGGGCTTCACCCAAATCAGGCTGTGTTTGGCACAGGCTAGCCTTTATCAGCCACACAGCACTGAGTACATCTAGATCCATTCAATCAGTTCAGTGAACTGGGATTTCAGAATTATAGTTGAGGGAAGAATTATTTCATGCCATGGAAATTTCAATATTCAGAGCTCTGAGTTTTGGCTTAATACGCCATTTAATTTAATCTTAATTTTAAAAGTGTGGAGACCATTGACTGTTGCTAAAAGAAGACACAGACTTGGAGGTTATCTTAATTTTAAGCATTATTAGGGAGACTTGTGAACTTGGTTAATTCTGGGCTAGGTGCATGTGCAAATCATGGCAAGCGGGAGATGCAGCCAGAGTCCTGCTCTCTGATCACAAGGAAACGCAGGTGGCCAGGAGAGTAGAATTCAGGGATGTGTCAGAGCTTCTACTCCATGTCCCCGTGCTCAAGGCTTATAGTGTTGAAGTCATGTTCATGGGGCGAAAGAGCATGCAAGTCAAGACCAATTAGCGTCTCTTTCAGGGTTAGCGCATGTGAGGCTCCCAACCCACTGTGGACGTAGATCCATGCCCTGCAGACACAGACCAATGAATGCCCTGGGGTCCTGGCTGTGATTATAATACATTCGAAGGACAATGAATCACTTCATTTAGCTTGCCCACCTCCCTCCTTCCCTTTCTTCTTCCCAACTGTTGTCTGCAGAAGTCTGTGTGTGAGGCACCACGGAAGCACAAAACACATGAATTGTAACCTCTGCATGCAGAGGCCCAGGAACCGCAGATTATGGCGCAAGTCCACCTTCTCTACAAAGTCACCTAGGAGTTTCCTCTCAGATCTCTGGGTTTCTGAGGCATTTTTTCTATACTTCTCTCATTCCCCTGGGATCTTGCTCTTCCTGACGAAGGCTTCCCCTGGTCCTAGGTCCCTCACCCCTACCTTCTATGCGGACGCTTACTTATTTCTTGCTTTCTTACATCATTTCAGCCTACTGAGAGTGGCTTGGCCATCGAGTGCTCAGTAAACTATCACTGGGCATAAACGTCATTGAAAGAGTCCAGAAGATGACGCTTACAGCTTACCAAAAGTTAAATAGCACATTTAAGAGACTATAAACCAGGAGGAAGGGGAGGGGGCAGCTTACTCTGATCTATAGTTAGCCTAAAGGGGATCGCTTTCCCAGAGCCGATGTCAAGCACAGAGATCTCACACACATCGTAGCTGTGAGGATGGATCCTATGGCCACTTTTGTTACACCTTAGTACTTTTGTGACACAACAGGAAACTTGCAGTTTTCTTGGATTCCCCCAGAGAGAAACAATTATAACCAGGAACTGCACCTCAGCCTAGATGCCCTTCATACTTAGGAATTTAATGCTTGGGAAAATAGAATTGACCTCCTATCTCTGCATTTCCATAGCCCCGTCATGATGACCTGGTTTTTGTGTGAACTACCAGCCTAGGCATTTGCCATGGACCATAAATGGTGTCTCACAGCAGTGGTGAATCAAAAAGACATCTGGGGTGGAGGTCAGCGGGGCCCATATTTTTTGGAGACAGCAGGAGAAGGTGGACACAGTGAGGATGTTTCTGGGAACAGAGCACTCCGACACCGAAACTGTAAACAAGCAATGCAAAAGCCAGGGTGGGTGTGGGCGGGGCTGATGGGGAGCCCCAGGGTGGGAATGGGTGGGATGGGGGTAGTAGGGAATCCCAGCATGGGAGTGGGTGGGGCGGGGCTGATGGGGAACCCCAACATGGGAGTGGGTGGGGTGGGGTTGATGGGGGAACCCCAGTACTTTCCACGCTCTGCTGGCACGGTCACCTTCCATCTTACAATACCGAGCCCTAAGTCACATATGGGACATGCGTAGCATAGACCTGGGAGGACAGAGCATGGCCCATCAGCACTGCCTTTAAAGCTGTCTGCATACTCCATGGGAAAGGTATAGCAGAGACTCAGCATAGAAAACAATGTTAGGTGGCATCTGCTACTTCACAAACCGGAGCAACCGCTGCATCCTTATTTTCATACTTAAGAGCAGATCAGAGCCTTTAGCATGTTCTAGAATGATGTGAGCTCAACTGATGTAACTCTCCTGGCAGGTGACATGTATGACGACAGACATGTATGCTCCTCCTTTTGGTTGTCAGATTAATGGACCCCAAAGAATTAAAAGAGAGAAAAAAATAAAAAGCCCAGGAGTCCCACATTGGTGGAAGGGAAAGGCTGAAGGAGTATTTCGAGTGGAAGGAAGAGCACGGGCAAGCTTACAAGATGTTGTGAGTTTCATGTCATCTTTTCTATAAGTGTGGCATTGCTACAAAAGAAGCTGAGAAAAGCCAGGGGCTCTCTCTCTTCCTGATTCGGCCAAACTGACTGAATCCGTTTTCCTTGATCAGTTACTACTTTCAGAAGTGGTGGGTTTATAGGCCAACAGCTGTCCCTGGATCCTAATCATCTGTCCTTCTTTCGTTCTCCCTCCCTCCCTCCCTCCCCCTTTCCTCTCATTCCTTGTCCTCATTTCTTCTCTCCCCTCCCTCTAGGCTCCTTCCCTCCTCCCTGTCCCATTCTTTCACTCCTCTCCTTTTCTCTCTCCCCCCACCTCTGTTTCTTCCCCTCCCCCCACCGCCCACCCCAGCCTCTGGGAAGCCCATTTCCACATTACACCACTTGATTCTAATTCTTGGTGGTAGATTTCTTCAGGTGAAAGAGGGAGGCAGAGAGTGAGTCTTTCACACTTCCTATGGAGAAGCAGGGACTTGCGAGAGCCTGGGGTTTGGACAGGTCAGCACTGGGCATGCGCAACTGAGAGCATTGTGGGTAAAGTCCTTCTGCACCCTGCAGGGGGCGTTCCTGCTCAGCTTCAGCGTTCCTTGGGCATCATGCAATTAAGTTACCAGGGAACTGGTCAGCGGAGTATGAGGTGAAGTGCACCACAGGGGAAGAGTCAGCACAGTTCATCTCATATCCAACCCTCAGAACGAAGCGGAACAAAACTGAAAGACAACCGCAGAGCATCGCTTCCTGGGATCGAGTGGGGGACAGCAGAGAGCATTTCATTTTTATTGGCTCGAATGTGGAAGGGATGTCTCCCCACTGATACCGTCACTGGTTCAATTGCCTCCCTGAGAAGTTCCCAGCCTAACACGCTGTGGGGGAAAGCCAGGTTCTTACTGTCTTCGGAGAGGTCGTTCTCCTCCGCTTCTCTCTCCATCTCTTTGCACCAGCCTTCCATCCTCTTTGTCTCTGTGTGCAGCAGTTTCAGAAACCACGAGCCATCTCTCCGGCACGGAGACATCCTCCCGGTCTCCACTGTGTCCAGGGATGGCTCCAGCCAGGGATCCGGTGGTGGCAGGGTAGAAGTGTCCACCTGTGTCCTGTAGTCCTCCCTGTAACTGAAGAGGCCCTGCGTCCGCACAGTCCTCAGCGCCCCATACTGGGTCGGGGTACTGGGCTCTGAATGTCGCTGGAAGGAGGATCCGAACTGCAGGCCCTTGTCCTCTGTGCTGACATGCCCGGGGAAGCCCTCCAGCTCTAAGTCAGCCTGCACAGCGGCTGTGACGCTGTTGGAACGCTTGAAACGGCCGTGCCTGGAAAAGGAGGGAAGGAAAGGACAGAGGAGAGATGCAGCCTTGTCCTGCAGGTCCTCATGGGATGCCCCCAGACCCTCATGGGGACACTCCCAAGCCTCAGCACCAACACCCCCAGACCTTCAATGGGGACATCCTTGAACCTTAGCCCTAACACTCTCAGATTCTTCATGGAGACACCCCTGAGTCTCATGAGGACACCCCTGAACCTCAGCACCAATACCCACTCACAAGCCCCACTCACTGTGCTGAGTGTCACCGTGAGGAACACAGGGTGTGACAAATGAGTGGACTTCACTATCAATAACAGATTCGAGGTGGCACCCATTCACCATTCGAGGGTACTGAGCGGGTGAGCGTGGTTTTCAATGTCTCCCTTTGTTAGAGCAGTGGATCTCAGCCTACCTTATGCTGTGCCCCACTAATATAGTTCCTCATGTTGTGGTGACCCCCGATATTTTGTTGCTACTTCATAAATGTAAGGTTTTTTTTTTTACAGTTACACATTGTCATGTAAATATCTGATAGTCAGGATATCTGATATATGACCCCCCCCCCAAGGGGGTCATGACCCATAGGTTGAAAATTGCAGCTCTGGAGATGTGCCACGTTTATGAACTCTGGCCCCGTACATAAAGCAACGCCCTCTGCAGATCCTTAGGTGGTAATGTGAAGCTCTCTGATCCTGAGTCCCTCAGGAAGGACTGTCCCCCCAGTGCAGTGCCTAGGAGAGAGAACCTGCAGCTTTCAACGCAGAGCCTGGTACTTTTTGCTGTGGTATAGTTGGCAAGTGTGTTCCTTAATACTAGGAAAACAATTTTCCTGCTTTGGTTCAAAACAGATGCACACTGGTGTTCTATGCTTTTAGGTAAAATTTCTGAAATGAGACAATTCCAGGACATAGCTTGTATTTGGGCTCTCCCTCTCCCTCCTGCCCCTCTTTCTGTCTATTTCTCCCACCTCTCCCTCATTATTTTCATCATTATAAGGTGAGAAACAGATTTGCCTTGCCCCCAGCCTACTCTCTTTCTGAGAAAGGATTCTGGATAAAGGACTTTGACCTCCCAGGGCTGTGAGCTATGATGCTATTTTAATAGGTGGTAAATTACTTTGAAAGGAATTATTCCCTTTCCTCTTACAAAAACAAGGCATGACCCATGTTCATTCATATTTGAGCGATGAAGTATGAATGAATGGCCTGTCTCTGAAGGCAGAATGAATTACTGACGGCCAGTGCGGAGAGACTGGAATCTTGCAGCCCAGCGTTTAGCAAGCAGCTGGCTTGGGGGACACAGCCATCTCTGAATGGGGGGTGGTGGTCGGTGGTGGGAGTTACCGTTTTTCATCTTCTACTTGCACACCAACAGAGTGGTACTCCCGTAGGCCTCTGCTCTCCGTGTCGGAATCCGTGGCCGTTTCTACCTAATTCAACACAGAACACCTCCCTTTAGACCCAAGGCATGGAATCTGGTCAGTGGCTATTTTCTTCTTGTTCATTTGCTGTAATCGATTGTGTATGTGTTTAATTAATGCAGAAATGCACTTGATCCAGTAGAATCGGATAGAGAAGGAGGAGGGGGAAGGGAAGGGACAGGAGGAGGGAGGGTGGGAGGGAGGGCGGGAGAGAGATGCGCATTCATTTCTGTGTAATTATGTGGCTACCAGGGTTTCACTGAATTTTACATAACTCCTTGAACTCAAGGCTGCACTTGAGTCTTTTAGACAAATGCAGATAAAATTGCTTAGTCAAAAAACCAAAAACCAAAAACCAACAAACAAAAACAGGGCTTTGCTGGGCTGCATTGTTACAGGACATGTTATCACGCTCTGCAGTGAGAAAGGTGAGGACATTATGAGCCAAACACAGCTAACGATGACAGATAAGCAATTTAAGAGGAAGTACCGATGGCTGCAGCCGCACACAGACCGACACAGGAAGGGACGTGAGCACCTGGGGTGGGGGAGGCGGGGACGAGGGAGCCTCCTGGCTGCTGGGGTGGCCAGGAGGCTGCTCAAGGTGACAACAGAGACAGGCATCCTGAAGAGACTCCTCACCATGGCCCCTTAGTTGCTAAGTTCTCCCAAACCCACCAGGCACTTTAATGATTGCCAGCTATGGGAAACAGTTACATAACAGACCCCCCGGTAGGAAATTCTGCGAGGCCAAGGCTGGTAACGCTGTGGAGATCTTTCCAGGCGCCAGACAGCATTCTCTTTACTCAGAGTGTCATCTGACAGAGCAACAGGACTGCTAAGAGCAAATTCAAACGCCATAATATAAAAACACATTTTCTTAAAAATCTAAGTCACTACCAGGAAGAACAAAGCATGTAACCCCTTGCGTGTGTACCCCGTGTGTTTGGGAGGAGAAACCGCTGGCCCGGGGCTGGTCTGTGATCTGCGGCTGTGCCTCCGGGCCCCAGGATGTAATGGTTGTGGAGATGTGTGATTTGACTGACCAGGAGCCAGATACCGGGTTCAGTGTCTTAAGCTTTTACCGCTGTTGTCCACACGAAGACCTCAGGGCGTTCCTAGAGAACCAAGGAAGGCGAGTTCCTTGCCAAAGGGCACTCAGCTTATTGCTGGCAGCGCCAGGATTCCGGCCCAGGAGCCCGGGACCTCAGAGCTCTGATTTCCACCCCTCACAGCCACGGGAGTCTCAGAGCTCTTGAATTTCTAATCAAAGGGTAGAAAGGATCAGCGCTGCTGCTGGTTCCGACAGCTGGAAGGAGGGAAGGGCCGAATGGAGGAAGAAATCTCAGAAGACAACCTGACCTTCTTGCTGGGGGCTGGGGGTGGGTCACCATTCTTCCTCCTGTGTGTGTCATGGTCCCGTTGAATTGTATGTATTTTACTGGACATGGAGATTATTGATATTCAAACTGAAGACCTGAGTATAAGCTAATATGCTTAAAATAATATGTCAGGACACAGAGAGCTACCTTTTATTCATTCATCCATTTATTTATTTTGCTAGGGTTAGAACCCAGGGCCTTGATCTATCTATCTATCTATCTATCTATCTATCTATCTATCTATCTATCTATTATTGTTGTTGTTGTTGTTGTTGTTGTTATTATTATTATTATTATATACTAGGCAAACACTCTTCTACTGAACTCCATCCCAGTCCTGCCTTTGTGTTTTAATTATATAGATTTCTATGCTATGAATGCAACCTAATTTACTTATTTAGTCTTCGATGGAGGGTTAAATTTGGAGCTTTCTGCTCTACCACATTGTTCATGATGCTTCTTCTCTATCTACCTGGGCAAACGTGGGAATTTCTCACACAACCTGTCACCCCACCTACCTACCTACCTACCAAATTTTTGAGACATGGTCTTACTGTGTCACCCAACCTGATCTCAACCTTATGATTCCTTTGCCTCAGTCTCCCTAGTTCTGGGTTATAGGCATGTGCCTCCATGTCTGGATTGATACTGTCACATTTGAGAGATGTATAAAGTGAGTGACATAAATTCACACGTATCCTCTCAGAGAGATTTTTGAAGTGGAAATAGCACACACTTCTGTCATAAAAATATCATGAAAATCGTTGTCTAATTTACTTCACTCCCCGGAATAAGGTTGAAAGAGACGCTGATATACTCTGACTCATGTGAGGTCTGCTTCACAGTATTATTTATAAGGGGAAATATGGGGGAACAGAGGCTGCGGAAGGGCTCTCCGGTAAACTGCTGTTCAGTCATGAAGCAGGATGCCCTGCAGTTATTTAAACGATGGTTGTAAAGTTAAAAAATATCAAAAATGCTTTTGATGGAATTAGACTAAAGTGCATGGATCCGTGGGTCATTATTAATCATAGTGTGAGGAGACATACATATACTCTTGTGTACACACACACACACACACACACATACACACACACACACACACACGATATACACATATATATATACAGATGCATACAGATACATACAGACTACGGAATGAGATCTCCCAACCCGCCATTTTTTTTCTTTCTAATGTATGTGAGTCACGTATAGGGTGACAGAGAGAGGCGGAGCTTGCGGTGGAGCTGCTGCACACTTTCGGGTGTGCTTCCTGCTGGCGGTACACCCACCAGGAAAATCTCTTTAGTTCTCTCCTTGTTTAAAAAAATATGGAACTAGCTAACACCTTCCAGGACAAAGAACACTCAGATTTGCCAGCAGCGAATTCCATATCTTCTCAGCGCCACCAAGGACCCTCAGGAGAGTTACGGTCACGTTAAGTTAAAGAGATGCACACTGCAAGAGTCTGGCCGATTTAATAGAAGCTGTCATCGGAAACTAGTCTAAAAGGCTACGAAGCTATCCGTGGCGGAAGGCAAAGGCCGAGGCCTTGGCAGCATGTGTCCAAAAGGGTCTCAAGATTTGCCAACAGCCCTGAGAGAGAAAAGCAGAGTATAGGAGAGCTACTGTAATCAACAAGGGAGGGAAAACATGGTGTCTCCTAAAGAAACGGACTCACCAGTGTGAATACATTTAAAACAGTGTGCACAATGTCTGTCTATGAGATCCATACATGACAGAGAGAAGGATGAATCAGTGAAGTCCTTCTGGGTCACTCTGGAGGCAGAATCTGTATTGGGGGGGTCTAGGGTCTCCCCAGTTGACAGTGAAGAATGACATATAAGCACGTGACTGAGGTGACTGATAGGAATCTTTATACTTCCAGGCATGCGACCCTCAGTTCTTGCTAGGCTATATACAGAGGGAAGTCGTGAGAGGCGGTCATGAGGCTAGGGTAGGAAAAGTGTCTGCTGATGCGATCTGCTTGAGAAGTCTAAGGAACTTGGTGGAAACTGTCTACATGTGACTCTGAGTATGTGCATGTGTGCACACATGATATGGATGTGTGCAGGCCAAGAGTGGTAGTGATGGTACAAAAGCCTAAGGCTTTCTCTCCTGGGCCCAGTTCTTCTTTCTCGCCAGACCAGGCTCGACACCACACTGCAGCAAAGCCACCTTCGTCTGAGCCTGAACTGCTGCATCCTGAGGTGAACGCCCCGGAGCACTGAGGATGCTCAGTAGTGCACCTGAGCTCCTGCCTGGAGTTGTTGATCTCCAAACAAGGTCCTTGGGCTCCATCTTGTAAGCCTTCCTCAGAGCAAGGTGGATGGATAGCTTTTGAGATAAACTCATTTTTTCCCTCAGGAGCCCGTTCTAATTCCAGGAGCTAAATAGGATGTTTCAGTGAGGAGCTTGTGGGTTCCCACTAACATCAGTTGAAAGCAGTGTGTGTGTGAGTGTGTGGTGTGTGTGGTGTGTGTGAAAGTGTGTGGTATGTGTGTGTGTGCATGTGTGTGTGAGTGTGTGTGTGAGTGTGTGTATGTGTGTATGTGTGTGTGTGTGAGTATGATCATGTGTGTGTATGTGTGTGATCGATCATGTGTGTGTGTGATCATGTGTGTGTATGTGTGTGTGAGTGTGATCATGTGTGTGTATGTTTGTGTGTGTGAGTGTGATCATGTGTGTGTATGTGTGTGTGAGTATGTGTGTGATCATGTGTGTGTATGTGTGTGTGAGTGTATGTGTTTGTGTGTATATGTGTGTGAGTGTGATCATGTGTGTGTATGTTTGTGTGTGTGTGAGTGTGATCATGTGTGTGTATGTGTGTGTGAGTGTGTGTGTGATCATGTGTGTGTATGTGTGTGTGTGTGAGTGTGTGTGTTTGTGTGTGTGTGTATTGTGTGTGTGTATGTGTGTGTATGAGTGTGGTCATGTGTGTGTGTGTGTGTGTGTGTGTATGAGTGTGGTCATGTGTGTGTGTGTGTGTGTGTGTGTGTGTGTGTGTCATGTGAGAAATGCAGTGTAGTATACACAGCAGGACCCTGGACAGGAACAGTCACAAAGGCTTCCAGAGGAGCTCCCCATTGTGGCACTGGGAAGCACCTTGTGGTGATTGTTCCCATAGCACAAGTGTGCCCAGTTCCCACGGACCTGAAGACTTCCTGCCTTCTACTGAGGCAGGCGGTTTCACAAGCACACACACCCATACGAAATGAAGACCTTTGTACAACAGACACTCTATAAACTGATAAAACAAACACAAAAACAAAACAAACGAAAAGGATACCACAGGCCTGGCATGATCCTAAGGCTGAATCTACCATGCAGGGTCCAGCCGTCCAGGAAGCATGGTCTCTAAGCTGGGAGGACAGGTGCCAGCGTGGCCATGTGAAGAGCGGCACAGGCACCACACTGTGCAGAGCCCAGCAGGCTCCACTTATATCCCGGGGCCCAGTTTTAAAAAGTGTTCCTTTACTTTTAATTATGTGTGTGTTGGGCCTTTCCGTGCATAGGTGCATGCAAGTGCCGTGCATGCCTGTGGAGCCCAGATTTGTTGGATTTCTTGGAGCTGCTGTCGGTTGTTGTGAGTTGGCTGACATGTTCCTGTCCTCTGCAAGAACAATACGGGCTCTCTCCGAGTCCCTGGAGCCATCTCTCCGGGTCCCTGGGTCATAGTCTTGACTGTGTAGGGTTACATGATACCTGGAGACTCAGAGCCGTCAGTCCAGCGCCAGTGGGTCCTAATGTTCAGCAGAGAGGGCGACATTTACCAACCGTGCACTGTCTACATTTACACAGCTCTTCTCAAGGGTCCCCAGACAAGGGGGGTTCTGGGTAATTGGACAGGGGTCTGGGCCAGGCAGGAAGTAGCGTCCTTTAGTGCCTGGTACCATGTTGTGGACCCCAATCCGAGGACAAGAGGAAGGCTGGCTTCTGTTTCTGGGTCAGTCAGGATGGATAATCCCAGCAACAATGTATGAGGAATGCTAAGGCAGACTCCCCTGGTACAGAGTGGCTTCCCAATTTAGTTCCAATTCTCTGGGCAGCAGAGCCCTGCCAGGGCTGTGGGAAGCCACCCGCGGGGCTTCATCCATTACAGTGGCACTCACAGCCAGGCAGTCTCAGGCACGGGATGGACGCATCTTCCCTGGTCACCCGTCTCCCCTCCTTTGGTTGGGAATAATGACACGTGGCCACAGGGTCTCTAATGAGGTTTAAGCAAAGACAAGTCATAGAGCTAGGGACAGGGATAATACACAAACCCATTTACTTGTTTATGTCTGCCAAGTGTCCCTCAGGCACTGGCATGGTTTTTAGCGCCTGGCGTCCATGAATACTCATCAACTTGTTTAAAGGGCCATCTTGTGCTTTCATTCTTACTGGTGGATTGGTGGTCTGGCCACACCTTTTTGTTACCCTAACTAACAGTTAACGTCTCTTCTGCTACATTTTAGTTTAGCTTTCCGATTGATTTTATTGACACAGCGATGGCTCTCTGGGCTAACGTCATCACGGTGCTCTGTTTTGTTTTGTTTTGTTTTTTTTTCTTTCCCCACTGACAAAGGAAGCTGGATGAGTTTACCAACTGGTATCACGACGTCACACATCTCTCCACTCAGCACTCAGCACCAATACAGCCATCCACTCCACACTCAACATGAACTGAACGCTCTCTATGTGCCAGGCACTGTGTTAGGTGCTGGGGTACCAAGAGGCAGGAGGCACGGACCCAGCCTGCGCACAGCAGAGCGAGGGAGGATAGCGCTTGCAAACGTAAGTTGGCCCGAGGTGTGTGGGGTCCGGCTGCTAGGAGGAGAGGGTGTTGTGAGTCCAGGTGTAGGCCCAGCTCTGAGGAGGCAGCGTGAAGTGTTGTCTCCCTTTGGAGCATGGTGATCCAACTTTATGAGTTCTTGAAATTTTATTGGGCTCTTTTATGAGTTCTTGAAATTGTATTGGACTCTTTTGGCAGCACAAAGGCTGAGTCTCTGTCCTCCGTCAGTCCTATCATGGGCACCAATGGACAACTCTGGCTATGAATACCACAGGGTGGGGAGTGGTTTTGGAGACCTGGTGTTGAATGTGTGCTGGTATATTGGGAGAACTCTGGGTCTTAACTAGAGACAGAAGAACGGTGAATGTCCCATGCTCCCCCAGTTGTTAGGACTCCCCAGGCTTGCAAGCTGTGTCTTCACCGGGAGTCGGGGTCGAGTTACTTCCTAGGTGTTGTCAAGGGTTCTGTGCATCAGTGTGACACACCCAACAGAGTGCCTGGCACATAGAGCCGGGACAGAGAGGTGACGAGGGCAGTCAGATGAAGAATCCAAAGAAGAGAGAGAGAGAGAGAGAGAGAGAGAGAGAGAGAGAGAGAGAGAGAGAGAGAAACTTCATGCGAGCTTGGATTTGGAGATGGTTGGTACTTACATCTGACCTTGGGTAGGGTTGATGATCAGGGAATTCAGAATCCTAAAAAAACCAACGAAGCCACAGTGTGGAGACCTGGCTCAAGGACCCAGGCCGGCGGGCCGACACCCCCCTGGTTTCTGCCTATCCCCCCAGGCCTACACGGGGCCGTCCCTTCCGGCTCTGTGAGCTTCCTCCTTGCAGGATGTATGTGTGGGGAATTAATCATGATGGTTTTCACACCTGCCTCACAGGCTGAGCTGAGGTACAGAGGCAGGAGGCAAATCTATGTCAGCAAAGCTCGGCTTGCGCGTCCGTGTCCGCTAGGGCTTGGAGGAGGTCACCTTACGCCGTCTGTGAGACAGGCCCCCTGTTTTTTGTATTATGTGTGCTTCACCACACCAAAGTCAAGCTCTTTGAGTCAGCGGAGGAGTGGGAGGGCCAGCCAGGCTTGGAGCGAGAAGGCCAAGGGGAAGGTGGTACAGCCTTGTACGGCTGTGCATGTAGAGGCCTCTGGGACAGAAGGCTGTGGGAGGAAGAGCCCAGTTGGTCACATGCTCGACTCACAGCATGGGTCTGTCTGCCTCTTTATTCTCAATACTCCTTGAGGGCTGAAGAATTTTCACCAAGTCCCTCACCCCCATTATAGGCATCTCACTAACCTGTCCAAACCATCTTCCGAGCTGTCAGCCCTGAGGACCACACCTCTGTGGGTCCCTAGGTAGGGTGTGAGTGTGTGGAAGGCCATGTGTCTCATCTCCCTGGGCTCTGTACTGGGGTCTCTCATGCTGTGGCAGGCACGTGTGGCCTCTCAGCATTCACCGCCCTGCTTCTGTTAAGGGGACAAACACTTGGGGCTGAGACTTGGTTTCTGACTCAGCCTGTGCAGGCGCCAGGGAGGGTGGTCAAGGGATAGTACCTGGACCCCGATGGAGGAACAGCGACTTTTGAGGAGCTCCTCAGCCTTGGAGACCAGGACCGCCTTGTCGATGCTCCTTGTGGAACTGCTCTGAGTGTCAGCCGCGTGGCGCTGGGCTGCGGCTGTTTCCAGGGCCAGATTCATGGCCTTGTTGCTGTCTAGACTGTCCATGGAGTTGTAGAGGCCGGCACGGCTATCTTGGGGCCACGGGGACATCCTCTGGGCGCGGCTGTCCTGGTAGGCATCCTGTGTTGATTCCGTGCTGCTCTGGGCTGTCACAGAGATCAGAGGCTTGGAGGTGGTCCGTGGAGGCACCGGGGGAGGCGTCTTCTTGTAATTTGTGTAGGAGACAGCTGCAAGAGAAGAAGGCCTAGTCAGGGGGAAATCCTCCATTGACTGCTCTACAGTGCTGATACACAGCTCAGTCAGTCTGTTCCTGGGCATCTAGCCTTAGAAAGTCAGGCCAATGGACAGGATCCTGTTGTGTTTAAAGAGATCTGTGTAGATATATATTTAACAATAGAAAAATCATAAAAGCACCTAAGAATCTAGCATACAAGTTTAAAAGCATGTGTGTGTATGTATGTGTGTGTGTGTGTGTGTGTGTGTGTGTGTGTGTATGTGTGTGTGTGTGTGTGTGTGTAGGATAGAACACTTCTATACCACTGACATCATGGAGGTCATGGAGTTGTGCTAACACCCCTTTTACCACACTAGGTAAGGGAAGCAGGTGGAGTCCCAAATCAGAAACAAACAAACAAACAAACAAACAAAAAATGGAAGCCACTCGTAGGGAATTGCCGGTGTGAGAAACCAGGGGCACTTTGAAAATGTCAGTCCCATTTATTGCAGAGTGACAGTATTTGCGGTATTCTCTCTTCTGATTGAATTTTTTTTTTGCATTTCTTCATAATGAGTAGTTGTTATTTAACACTCACAGATGAAGGGAAGTGAGCTCACCACGACAGTGCATTAATGCCGACGGGTGGGGATGCGGTTTAAAGAGGGCGGCCAGAAGAGTCAGGATAGGAGCTGGTAGAGAGCCGGTGTCACAAACCAGGCTGAGCTTTTTTCCCCCACCATAGTGAAAACACCTTGAAGTCCCTCCCTTTCCCTTTCCCTTTTCTTTAAAGCTCTTTTGCTAACATGGTTCTATCTAAGAGAGTTATTAAACAGAAGGCATGCCAGGTACTGTTTTCAGATTCAGAGATGTACAGGGTGAGATTCCTGCTCTGCCCACTGCCCCCTGTGTCTCCAGCCTCTGTGATGTTTGCACCCTGGCATCTTCCATCGCTACCTTTTACAAACACCCCGAGACTCACGCATCATCCTCTGCTTCCAAACTTGGAAAGCACATTATTGACTACAGTACCATCTTTTGAACGTGTGCCTTACCTGGGCTCTGGTTTCCGATCAGATTTAAGCTGGGTTAGAAGAAGGCAGCAGCATACACGTGCTGACCAGGGAGGGACCGCGCCCCCCCCACCCCCACCCCCCGGCGGCACACTTCAGAAGGGAGCCAGGCCCTGCCTTCCATGCACACACAAGGATGCAGAACACACCTGTCAGTTACCACTATTTCTAATTTTGCCCTTATCCCTCCCTTGTGAACTTGAGTGAGATTTGGGCACAGCAGATCTATCTGAGACGCACGGAGAGTGGGTCAGAGAAGGTGACAAAGCACTCGGTCAAGTTGCAGGCAAGCAGGGTCCTAATGATACGGAGCCTGCTGAGTGGCTCTCCCGCCCTTCCCCGTTGCAAGGACAGAGGTCCACAGCTGTGGTGATCCTGTCCTTCCTTTATCTGGGGGGCGGGCATCTTGGAAGTATCTGGTGATGTTTTTGAGGGTAGAGGTGTGGAGCTCTGACACACCCCGGATGGAGTCTGGTGCAGATGAAACCCTGGATATTTAGATATGTTCACTCCCACAAAGGGACTTTCATCCCAAATGTCAATGGTGATGAGGCTGAGGACCTCAGAGGGGCTAATCGCTCTATCTTTCTGTATGACTCTTTTGCTCTGAGGTCACGTGTAAGGACATATGTATACAGGCAGATTGCACCGCCTCCTGGCTCTCAGCTTTGGCAACATTGGTCGGCATGGGTCCGGCTAAGTTTGAGAAGACTGGACTAGAGCATGTTCATGAATCCTTAGGGCCACCGTCCACTTAGAGTCTTCTTTCCATTAAAGCTCGCACTAGTTTGTAGTGTATTTATGCAGGACACAAGAGCTACATGTGGACACTTGCATGTGGACACTCCCAGGAGAAGTGGCGGGTCCACCTGGGAGGACCATCTGTAGTAGTGGCTCTCCACCTTCCTAATGCTGTGACCTTTAACGCAGTTCCTCATGCTGCGGGGACTCCCAACCATAACATTATTTCACTGCTACTTCCTAACTATAATTTTGCTGTTGTTATGAATCATAATTTCTGGAGATAGGGGTCGTGACCCACAGGTTGGGAACCGCCAACTTTGTGTCTACAGCACAGCACTGGAAAGCTGGAGGCCACTCTTATGTCACCCCTTAGATGGAGTGTATGTGTAGAAGGGAGAACTTATTCCTTCTGGATGCATTTCTAACTTGGTTGGCTGGTAGAAATCCAATGGAGCCATGTGGCAAACATGCAGCCTGACCTTGGAATGTGCCCTTGGTGGGCTACACAGTCCACGCAGCTATGTGTCTTGAGTGGGAATACAGATTTTAAGGAAATCTCATGTCCTTGCAGTGGTGCCGAGAGGGAGGAATGTGGAATCAAGAAGCATCAGAAATTTGCATGTGGGTCTGGGGAGCTGCATCAGGGAGTAAACTACCCACTGTACAAGCGTGAGGACCTGGATCAGATTCCCAAGAACCCATTCATAAAAAAGATCCAGGAGTGGAGGATAGTGCTAGATCCTGGGAGGTGGGGGTCTCATCAAATCGGTGAGCTCCAGATTTGATTAGTGATCCTCTCTCTTAAAAATAAGATGAGTTGAAAAAGGCACCTGACCTCCCTCCCTCCCTCTCTCTCTCTCCTCTCTCTCTCTCTCTCTCTCTCTCTCTCTCTCTCTCTCTCTCTCACACACACACACACACACACACACACACACAGAGTGTATATCTCAACACATTTAAAATGATTGGTCTGTCCTACAACAGTTACATTTATCTTCATAGCATGCTGGAGACCATTAACCCTCCTATTAGGTTAACTCCGGAGAAAGTTAAATTAGTTGACAGTTGGCCTTTCTAGGAAAGCTGAAGAAACGCTTCGATTCTACTTCATTCCTGTCCAAGAAAGTGTCTTAAGCCCCAGATCACAATGCAGAACTCGTTGAGTGTGTGTCGGTAAAAACCAACATCTGAAAATCTAACAGCCGAAACTTTGTTCTTTCCTGACTCTTTAGCAAATCATCATTGTAATTATGGGGAGGGTCAGGACAGACCTCAGAACCAAACACCGTGCCTTCTCACCTGGAGACACGCTTGCTACAGGTCAAAAACAGGAATGTTGAAACTGGTGTCTGTGGAGCAGGAGCCCCAGAGCCTGCACAGTTAACGAATTAACAGGCTGTTGCAAAACCCAGTGAAAGGCGTGTTACAGTCTAGCAGGGAGATGGGGCAGGAAACTTGGCAGCTTTCAGATCCATGTTTGCGCACTGCAGGGCTTTGTGTCACCAGCTCAGGCTGGGACACGATGCCTGTGTAGAGGGGCAGACACAATGTCTATTTGGTACCAGAGATGCCGTGTCAGGGGACCCCTTCGACTGGCTCTGGCTACAGTCAGAACATCCGAGGAGGGAGTCTGCTTATTGCAGAGCGTAAGCACACGTGACTTACACTGCCATAGTTTCCTATTACGCCCCTTTGAAAGTAAATCCAAATATATGTATCTTTAATTGCTACAAAGTCAACTGTTCTGCCGTGAAAAACCTAAAATTACTAATTTTCACAGTCAATGCATCCCTGAGTATCTTTCAACCCAGCAGGGACCACAGGTATCATCCCTGTCACCTCCCCAGACACAGAGGAAGAGTCTGGAAGCATCTAGACTCTTACAGGTTTATACAGCAGGCCCGGCATAAATGCTGCAGATGTCACACCCGAGAACCGTGCCACTGGCTGTTGGTTTCAGGAATCACCCTTCTAGGGCCCACGACCCTGGCAAGGCTTGGGAGTTTTGCTTTGATACAATTTAATGCTAATTATTTTGAAGTCTCGAATTGATTGTTGTAATTGTTCAGCCTTCTGAAGATGACACACACTGCCCAGTATCTGAAGTTCATCTCCACGTAGCCACAATGATAGACTCTGGGTGGAAGACAAGTCATGACGGTCAGAGCAAAGCTGAGCCCTCCCCCACATGCTGTGTGCACACCCCACCTTCAGTGGGGCGGGCTTCATGGACCTCCTTCCTGGTGCTGTAAGACATGACTGTGTCATTCTTTCTACAGACATGAGATGGTGCGATCTTGTGACCTTGGGGGAAATTATCCTCTTCTGTTTCTGCTTTTCCACGGTTCTGCTAAGCACTCAGAAGCATGGCCATTATGCCATGGTCATCTACCACCTCTCCTGATCCCTGTCCTCAGTGAGAAGGAAAAGACAAAAACCCAAACCAAACCAAAACTAAAATCAAAACTAAAACCAAACCGACAGAACCACCTCTGCAAGCTGGAGCTTGGTCCAAAGCCTCACCTCTTCAGAGATCGATACCAACTTACTACATGCATATTTATGAAGTTCAATCATGAGGAAGAAAATTCTATCTATGCCTCTCATGAAATACCTGTACACACATCTGCACATGCATGTGCATGCACACACACACATACATGCACACACATACACACACATACACACACACACACACACACACAAACACCCCATGTGGCTCTGGAGAAACACACTCTTTCTACACGCAGGACACCCCCACACCAACATGGCTACTCTTGGGATATTCACATACATGCACTGTGACTCGAAATGCCAGCATCCACAATATGACTCCACACAGATCACCTATGCATATAGTGTGACCTCATGTGGGACACATGCTTACCAACCTCCTGAGCTTCATGTTGGGTTAGCCAAGGTCTGATAGGAGAGTTGAACCAACCCCCTTTATTGGAAAGAAGACAACTTGAATGAAATAGAATGAATTGCCCCATTCTCCCTTCCTTATGATGGCGACGCGTGACCTCGCTCTCCTGGCATACGTAACTGTCAGTACCCAGACTCCAGGAACACATCTCTGAATTCAAACCATCATTCCTTTGTGAGCCAATAAGGAGATCTGAAATTTGGTGTTCTGTGGTGTGAATCACAGATAGAGCATCAACGCAGTGCTTCTCCTGAATGGCAGGCATCCACTCACCATTCTCTCCGGATGTGCACACCCCCCTCCGAGTCACAGCACTCTCTTAATTAGATCTTTAAGTATAGCAGCATAAAAGGAATTACAGTAATCAAGCCGGAGACGGCCAAGATGAGAAGAGGAACCAGAGAAACTGAACTTTGAAGGAAAAAAAAAAGATTTGACATACAGGATTATAGACATTTTGACACTTTAATTAATGTTAGTCTCAAAACATAAGTATAAATCAACCAAGACACCAAAACCACTTCCCACAGGCATTTACACAATGGTCTCCCTAAAGTTTCAAAACAATTAGGCGGCCACACAAGTTTTGGGGCCACACTGAGGGTTAGCAGCTAAGATGCCTGTTTAGAATGTGCTAATTAGCAAGAAATTATAGTGTAACCAGCACTTAGCATATCCCAGACAGGGAAACGAAGTGCTGACAGCTGATTTACTGTCGAGACGCTTCCTGTTTTCGTTTTAACTGTTTGCAAATCATTCCACACATCGAGGGCTTGCTGGAGATGTGAGAAGCCAATGGATTTTGTTGTGCATAGCATCTACAAAGGACCGGGTGACCCAGAGGGACTTCCTCAGTATCGCCGGCCAACGGGGAACCTTGTAATGACACCATTGCAAGACAAAAGTTAAAATGAACAGATCACGTATGCTGTTTCCCTTCCAAGTATGATACCAACTGTGGTTCAGTTCCTTAAGAATGGTGGTTTGGGCTCAGGCATGTGGTATATGCTGCAATCTCAGCCTGCAGGAAGGAGAGGACCATGGGTTGGAGACTGGACTAGGTTACTCAGTTGGACACTGTCACAGGATGTAGTACAGTGGTAAGACATAAAAGAAGGTCCTGGAGTTGATCATCAGGGCACATAAATGCCTTAAACCTATATGGGAACCCTCGAAAAGAATCCAGTTGAAACTCACAGATTAATAGCAGACATATTGAATGTCAACTGGGGAGGGGCATGGATTAATGTGCTGGTGACGTGTTTGAACTGTGCAGTGGACAGCCCTGTCATTGTCTCACAGTGTGTATCTGTGTGCACACATATTCACAAACATCAGTTTCATTCCAACTCTTAAGACGAATGGCGTGTCTAGTGATTCCGGAATTGTATTTGTCTTGAAGGGGTTTGAGGGAAGGCTAATCCTGTGTGGTACATTGTGGACTTAAGTTTACAGGTGTGACTGACCTCCTGAGGTAAACATATCCAGATGTCACTGTCTCTTAGTTAAGGAAGAGATGACTTTCCATAAGGAATTCATGAACAATAAAACAAACACTTCTTGCATGGGCGGAGAATGAACGCCTGACTTATCGATGTCTCAGGGTAAAATTAACATAGACTAAAAAAAGGCTGCTTGGAGGCCCCAGGCACACACCGTGGACTGCTCTGTCAGAATTCCAAGGCGTAATAGAATGAGGAGCACACAGGTATCGATTCGCCTACAACACAGGCAAGTGTTGATCCGCCTTCTGCCTCACTGAGACTGTCCAGGCAGACAGCCAATGCCAGCTGCGACAACAGATGAGTGTCCTTGGAGTGCAGTCCCCTGAGGACCTTCGAGGCCTTGGTGAATCAATACATGCCATCACTAGGCACAGACCGAGCATGGCCATCCAGCGGCCTAGAGGCACACAGCTCCTAAGAGAATGAGGGTGTGGCCACTGGCGTGTGGCTGACTTATTAGTCACCACCGGCATCATGGCTGCAGGCACCTCACAGTGAAAAGCATAGGGTCATGGCTGTCTTGCTGCATTCCACATCAAGGACTAAGACAAACTCCATGCAGACCTGGAGAAAACTCATTCATAAAACCCCTAGTACCTGCAGGTCATGCAAGTCTAACCAGAGACAGAGAAATCCAATTCACTCACCTACTCACTCATTCAATCAACCAACCAACCAACCAATCAATCAATCAATCATCAATCAATCAATCAATCAATCAATCACACATTCATTGATTCACCCTTTCATTAAACAAAATGTACATTTTCTGTCCATTCCAGCTCTTTCTTGGTAACGGGCGTTCATATCCTCCAAGCTCTCTGCTCACTATGGCATTTGTCCAACAAACACTCGGAGCTTCTCACAGGATGCACAGGTTCAAAGCACTGCTCCGTCTCTACAAAGTCCAGCCCCTCTCTGGCCCAGGCAAAGGGTGCCTGGACAGTGACAGCGACTTATCAAAGCTCTGCTTGGGTACGGTGCCTGGAGGCCTGCTGTATGGGCCACAGCGGCAATCTGCCGTGTAATCAGAGGGTCTCAGTGCTATCTAGCAGCCGGCTCTTGTTCTGTCACAAATGCCATTCTTTAAGAAAAGGTGCCTCTAACTCCAGGGGATTACAGAAACAGAGATGCACATTCCATAATGAACTACAAAGGATTTTTACAGAAGCCCATACCCAGGAGCACCCTAATCAGTGCACGAGTCCTAACATACAAGGGCAGCCTGCGGTATGCTGGGTGCTGCAGACAGAATAAGACATGATGTCTTCTCTCTTTCCTTCTCTTTTCTCTCATCCCCCGTTCTCTCCACTCAGAAAACTCATTCATAAAACCCCTAGTACCTGCAGGTCATGCAAGTCTACTCTGAGACAGAGAAATCCAATTCATTCATTCATTCATTTATTCATTCACCACACATTGATTCACCATTTCATTAAACAAATCTACAAAAATGTAGCACATCTCTATACAGTGTACTCAATACTGTGTATACTATGTATAATATATAACAATTCCAGTTACTGCAAGTTCAGCTGCAAGGAACATTCCTGCCTTAAACAGTGCTCTCATTCTAGTAGAGAAGAGAGATGGCTAATAAAGTAGGCTAGTGAACTGTCCACCACAGGATGAAGGACACACTGGAGAGTCCGGACGCTGCTGCACTGAACCCTCGGCAGGCGCTGGGCATGTGGGACCTTGCTGGCTTCCATGCTAAGTGAGGGTCTGACTTACTGTCCAGTCAGTCCCAAACTAATAGGATTATTAAAGACAGAAAGATGCATGGATTTCCCAGTTCCAAAGCCGCTTGTCGATAAAGACGTGACGGGGGAAAACCACCCCGTGCTTGAGGTGCGAAGGGAATTAATTATCAAGCAGATGGCTTTACAACATGAGCTGTGTAGCTATGTTGGCCCGGTGCCATGGATTTTTAAAGAGTTATGTTCCACATGAAGTTTAGGGACTGACAAACATCTGGCCAGAAGTGGTACTAGCTTGTTCTGAGGCAGTCACACACTGGACAGTATCTCATCTTTTTGCTTTCTTACATAATACATTTTTTTTTTCTCATGAGCACCACTCCAGACGGGGAACAGCAACAGAACCCTTTCTACAGCTGGTATCTGTCTTGCTGAGCAGGCATCTTCCCATGATGCTTGACACAGGAGAGGCTTCCGCTTTAGGAATTCTGTGCATGTGTCAGTGGGCACAGAGAAGAAAGCCAGATATCTAAGCAGCTGGTGGCCAGACAGTGGCTCCAAAGGCTTGTAGCAGCACATTTGTCCAGAGATGGTTGTCCTGGAGACCACCCGTCTGCTCCTGATGCAGCTACAACTGGGGACACAGTTAACCTCCTATTCACCGGGCAGATCTGGAATGGACTGTCCTGAATGACCCTAGGAAAGCCAGAGGTCTTATCAAGTCCTGATCTGGAGCAAATGGTAGCTCTTTGAATGATCTGTGGGTTCCAGGCGCCTGTGAGAATGTGGCCACATGGGAATTTGAGGAGCATCCGGGAAGACGGGCCCACAGGAGCTACCGGGATTTGTGACTTTCAACCACCATCTTTTGTCCTCAGCAACTCTGGCTTCAGCAATGGCATGCCCTCGAAATGTTCCAAGAGTGTCCAATCCCGAAAGTCCGTGAGGGGAATTTTCTCAGCTATGCATGATTCAAGGTACCGGTAATAGGTCTCACAGCCTTGCTGGTCTACCCTGGGAATCTTTCCAAAAGCATCCAGTGTTGCACAGCATGACCTGCCATGCCTGTTAAGTCCCAACAACAACGATGGTAAGCTTTTGAGGATACTCATAAATGTAGCTCTGGTTTACCGTCTTAGAATTTCTATTGCTGTGATAAAACACCATGACCAAAAGCAACTTGGGAGGAAATTAGTTTCGTCTTATAGCCTATAGTTCATCATCCAGGGAAGACAGAGCAGGACCTCCAGGCAGGGATGATGCAGATATCACGAAGGAGTACTGCTTCCTGCTTCCCAAATCGTGCTCAGCATTCTGTCTTATACATGTCAGGAACCTCAGCTCGGGAGGTGCCACCTGCGTGCCATGACTTTATAAAGCCCCGCGGGCCCTCCACATCAATCACCAATCAAGAAAGGGCACCCCAGCCTTGCTCACAGGTCAACACAGTGGGGGCATTTTCTCAATCAAGCTTCCCTCTTCCCAAATGACTCTAGCTTGTGTCAAGTGGATAAAAAGAAAACTTGTCAGTACATTTACACAAAGGGCTGAGCGAGAGGTAACACTTATATGTCCTTACAGTTGAAATCCAAGATCTCAGCTCATCCTCGAAATATGAATAAGCAAAAAGAACCGTGACCACGTGACGAATCCTGGGACGATTTGTAACAATTGACATTAATTAGAAAGGAAGGATTAAATGTCAGCTCGCAAGCACCCATATAGATGTTTCTGAAGGTAATGATTATTAATATATTTGCACATGTCTGCAGCTTCCAAATCGGCCTCAAATCTCATTTGGTTCCCTTTCATTCCGCAGAACAGCCTTACAATATCTTATAGACATTAGGTACTAAGTAAATATTTGTAAATTTGATTCAATCAACTGGATGATTGATTAGAATGTCTGCGAGGTAATGACCTGTTATAAATCAACACAACAAGAAGGGAAATGTCAGCCTCCGGCAGAGAAGGCGAGGGGAGCACGCACTGGCAGTTGCTCATTCCCATGGTTGGGGCTTCCGTCCCGGATCGCTGTGCCCTTGTGGGTGCCTGCACAGGCAGGACCAGTTAGGCGCCGCCCTGCTCTTCATCACAGCTATGACAACGTTAATGTGATCGATCAGTTTATTTTTCCTTATTGCTTTTACTGGGCACCAAAAAATAAGCACATAAACAGGTAAAATGTAGAAAATGGATGGATGGAATAGTCTTCGTGATGATCCCCTGGGGCTTTTCCAAAGATTCCCTAGTACTTGTGTTGAAAAGACGCAGCCTGCTCCTCTGACATGACTAGGTCAGCGAAGGATAGATCTGATAGCCCCACTGCTCCCCTTAACCATGGCTGCTTTCCGTGTGCCCAGAACACTCCTTTCTACACAACAGTTCCCTGCTTTGCTTGACTACAGCATTCTTTGTCTTCTGTAAGTATCCACAGTGGCACAGATCTTACAATCTGACTCCCTTGAGTTATCCACCACGTCACCGTGCACTGCCCAGAATTCTGTGCATCTGGCGTTCCAAAGGGATCGGGAGACTAATTTCAGAGCAATCAGTCTCACTCAGCTCCGGCATCAATCTCTGAAACACTAAGTTGGCTTGAGAGAATCCGTCTTAGCTCAATACTGCAGCTGCCATCCTTGATGGCGGACACTCACAGCGTCAGGTCTGAGCACTAAAGATGGCTGTCGAGTGGGAGAGGAAGTTATTGTGGGGTTCTGTTATATTAGTTTTTTAAAACTGAGACATAGTTTCAGTAGACTCAGTGATCTTCTTTCTTTGGTTTTCCTCCGTGAGATGGGGTTACAGGCCTGTGTCACCACATCTAGCTTGAAAATATGTTTGAACCATACATTTACTGTTTAAAGAAACATTTTTTTTTTAAAGAAAAAAGCAGTTAAGTTAAAGTGTAGACTCCTGAATAATTAGCACCTTTGCAGAGCATAAGTATGACATTTTGAAGGGTCCCAGGCAATGGTTTGTAGCTGGCAGGCTCCTATGAAGTCTGCATCAAAGTCACCTAGGAACCAAGGGTTTGAGAGAGTTCTGTGGTTCTGGGGAAAGCCCCGCCTCTGACCCTCATGCTTCTGTAAGTCTCGGTGGAACTGAACATATTTCCTCCAACCCTTCCCATGTCAAGTGGGGCTCAGGGGCTCCTCTTCTGTGTGGCCTTTTTCTGGGAAAGATAATTCTAGGAGAAAGTCTTTCCTGGAGATCACCTGGCCTTCAGTGAGGATGCAAAATCCCAGAAAGAGGAGAAGGGCAGAGGGAGGAGCAACAGGGAAGGAGGAGCGGGGGAGGAGTGCAGAGGGAGGAGCATGAGAGGGAAGAGGCACAGGGTAGGAGGCACAGAGGGAGAAGATGCAGAGGGAAAGGCACCGTGTGGGTAGTGAAGCAGGAATCAGAGAGCTCTGCAGCAGAACTCCTGTCTGTCAGGATACAGCCCATGCAGAACCAGGAGACTCAGAGGGTCCCACATGGAAGGGGGCACTGAGATCCCAGGGAGGCTGGTGTGGACCAGTGGACGAGAATGAGAGGTCTTCATCGACCTTGAGGCCTCCTGGGCTCCTGGTGATGATGTGGTCATACATATGCCTGGGATGACTGATGCTGATTCTTCAGGAGGCTCTGAGGGTCAGAACTGGACCCAGCTCACTTAAAGAAAATGGCCATATGCTGTTTCTTGAACATTATGATCTGAGAGAGTAAAGTCACAGTCCTTGCAAAGAGAGTCTCTAAAGAGAGCAGCACTCCTTGAGGTCTGAGACAGCCATGAAGCCCAGTGGAGTTCAAATGCTTGCACACAGAAGGACCACAGATGCTGTAAATCTTGGCGTCAGTGCCGTTCCACACACATTTCCTAGTCACTCATGTTTTACTGATCCTGCGCCATATACATGTTGAGAGAAGTTAATATACATCTGTGCAGCGCTGGACATTTGACACAGTAACACCCTGGCTAGTACTCTGAGATGCGACCGACCCACTGGATGAGACCTGTAGCTGTGGGCTGGTCTGTCTAGCAGCCTGCAAGCTCAGCGCTCTTCAGAAGAGGACACACTTTTAACGGGGCTTCATGGAGCTTTGTAGGCTGAGGCATCATTGGAAGGGGGCGGGGTTGGTCCTGTGGAGGCTTGATAACTCAGGGTAGGGGAATGCTAGGGTGCTGAGGCAGGAGTGGGCGGGTGGGTGAAGGAATACCCTCACGGAGGCGGGGGCAGGGAGAGGAGAGGGTATAGGAGGGGAATTTGTAGAGGGGGAGCTGGGAAGGGGGGATAACATTTGAAGTGTCAATAAATGAAATAACCAATAAAAATGAGAAAATGAAAAATAAAAATAAACTGCATCCTTTACAATGAGAACACAGGCTGGAGGTATAGGAAGGTTAAGGGTTAAAACAGCAGAGACTTGAGTGTTGATGAAGATGAATGGGGTCTGGTGTAGGCAGGTGTTAGCCAACCAAACCAGGCAGCCATGAGGACAGACTCTGGGCCAGTGATGACAGGCTAGCTGGCCCCCTGAGGGCCTTGGCAAACACATGGTCTTTTCCTATACTTTTGCTTCTATTGTAGGTAATTATGGCAGACCGAATTTTAAGTAAGGATGGCTTCTTATGATGCTTTCGTCTAGGAGACTATCTCACAGACACTGAGCCAAACATGAACTAGCCAAGAAAGATCCCAGATACGTCTTAGTGACTGGGATAGCTTCAAGCTGGTCCTGTAAATGCTAGAACACGGGGTGGCAAGGTTGGAGGGGAGTAACGCTGGCCAAGAGACTAATAGCTTAGCAGATGGTCGGAGTCAAAGCTGGAGTCAGAGACGGGAAGTGTCACCCACCCTGGCTGGTGGGGATTGCATGAATAGCACATTGGAATGCCTCTAGTTGAGGAAGGTTGAGCCAGGATGAGGAATGTAGAGCGGGAGGGCTCTCTATTGCCTTGGCCCATGATAGCCAAAAGAATTAATCAGTCTCCAAGAGGTGACATCAGTCTCTGCCAAGTTTCTGTCTTTGCCCCATAAAACCCCTAGGCATAGGAAATTAAGTGGCTTTCTTTCCCTTTTGGCAATCTCTGCCTTTAGAGTTTCTCTCAATTTCCTTCAAGTTCTTGTATTTCCACAATTATATGTGTGTGTGTGTGTGTGTGTGTGTGTGTGTGTGTCTGTGTGTCTGTGTGTCTGTGTATAATAAGCATATTATAGTACACACATATACATATATATCCACACACCTATATAACAATTAGATTCACACACATATATGTATATGTATGTATATATGTTTGTGTGTATATATGTGTGTGTATATATATGTGTGTGTATATGTATGTATGTATGTATATATATATGTGTACACACATATATATATATATATACCCTCTTCTCATCCAAGTCTTTATCCCACGTTCCGCCTATCTGTTCCTCCTCTGTTTCTCTTCAGAAAAGGGCCAGGCCTCCCATGGATACCAACCATCCATGGCATGTCAAGTTGCAGTTAGTCTAGGTACCTCCTCTCCTGTGAAGGAGAGACAATGCAGGCTGGCAGGAGGAAGGAGTCACAAATCCACAATAATCCTTTTTTTTTAAAAAAGATTTATTTCATGTACATAAGTACACTATCTCTGTCTTCAGACACACACCACAAGAGGGTACGGATCCCCATTACATGCAGTTGTGAGCCACCATGTGGTTGCTGGGAATTGAACTCAGAACCTCTGGAAGAGTAGTCAGGGCTCTTAACTGCTGAGCCATCTCTCCAGGCCCCCACAATAATTCTTCATCCAGCTTGCTTTCATTTTGCACCATAACCCATGTCTAAATCTTCATCAGCTCAAGACAACTGTCTCAGGTTTATTCTTGATGACCTCAAGCATCTCTGGCAGCTTGGGTCCTTGGGTAATGTGCGGCTGGGCCACACTTCCCGATCTTCCCAGGTGACAGTGTTAGAGGAGGGTCTTTGAGGTTAAAGTCAAGGCTGGAGTCTCATTGTGAGATCAGTGTGCTGATAAAGGGGTCTCCGAGAGCTGCCTTGGCCCCTCTGCCGCTTGAGGCCACACGGCCCAGGTGTGATCTATGAGCCAGTAAGCAGCACCCACCATGTGTTGATCCAGATGCTCCCAGATTTTCAGACCTCTCCTCCAGAGCTGTGTGAAATATGTCCTCTCATCCATCCACTGTAACCCTGTGGCCCAGATAGGACAAAGACAGGGACCTGGCGATGATACTTCTGTGACTCTGAAGCATCTAAACATCATCTGGATACAGCCCTCTGCGCTCACTGCTGATGGGCTACCATAGTTGAAGAAAGCGAAAGTGAAGTTTGTAGCCAGAAAATGAGATATGCACTTTTATCCTAGCTACACTTGGGTTTGTAGAGACTTTGGAGGGGGCGTGTCCCTGTAGGGTCTGTAGAAAAAGGCTGGGATTGAGCTATAGGTCTCTGTACTCCTGTGAGCACGGAGCACCTTGCTTAGCCCAGCTGCTACTGCCAGTGTCACCATGTAAATATGAAATGTCCTCCAAATGGCTCATGTGTTAAGAGCTTGGCCCCTGTACTGTCAAGGCTATTGGACCACAAAGGAAGGCTCTGGCTGGCCCATAGTGTGGCCCACAGAAGGGTTTGCAATGAATGGGCTCTTAGAAGGTGGGGGTCTGACTGGAGGAGCTGGGCCACTTAGATGTCTTTAAAGGACCTATCTTGCCCTCAGACTTATCTTCTGCCTACCTCTCTGCCCCCTTTCCACTATGACACTCTGCTCTTTCATGTATCCTCTGCCAAGACGTACAATTTTGTCACAAGTCCCAAACCACTGGATCAAGAGACCTTGGCTAGATCCTGAAGGTATGATCTAAAATTAACTGTCACTTCTTTCGGTTGGCTTCAGTGTTTGAAACACAGCCAGAACCTTCTCGGTAAGAGAGCCTGTAGTTCATTCTCTCCCTGCAATGGCCTCTGAGCTCCTGTGACCGATGTCAGATGGGCCAGCGCCTGAGTCCCTGTGGTTGCAGCTGCTGGCCCTCCTCAGTGGCTGTTCCTCTCTGAGACACAGCCTCTTGCATTCTCCTCCTGAGATGGATGTAGACTTCCTCAGGTCACCCTGTCTCATCTTGTTCTTCATTAATTTCTGAAGGCCATGCTACCTTGTAGCCCTGACATCAGGGTCTGCCTTGGACTGGAGCTCAGACACAAGATAAAGGGCAGGTCCCTGGACCTAAGGATATTCTGTTAAACTTCAAACACAGGGGAGGGATTTCAAAGACACAATCTGGGTTTCAATTCAGCACAAAGATCTGGAGGCTTCTCAGGATTCCCAGAAGCCACCGGTGTTAGCAGCTTCCGAGAAGACTGAGAGGTGGACCACAGAACCTGCACATCCGCACGGACACTTTGGACCGACCTCTGCATGGGCTCATCGCTTCTGGTGTCTTGACTCACCATGGACTTAAGTCACAGCTTGGGGTAGAAGATGAGGTCTGTGCAGCAATTCTGATATTGTGAGTGGAAGGAAAAGATGAAAGTTTCACAGTGTGGGCTCTGACCCCATAGGACTTTAGATCTTAGTCCTGGGTGTATTTTCCCAAAAGAAACATGGGTTCCCACAGTCTAGTGTTGGAGAGACTGCAGCGCTCACTCTTGTCCCAGTTTATGGAAGTTTCATTCGTACACAGACTCAGTCAGCGTTTACTGGAACATTCTGTGTTAGACAGATGTCACTGTCCCAACCCTGTCGTGTCTGTAACCTGGAATCTGGAACTGTGCACAACCGAGAGGGGTACAGATGTGACCAAGCACAGGATCTTGAGTATCATGATGCTGGCTTACTTGTGGACTGATGCCATTACCAGGGCACTATGTATAGGGACAGGAGGGCCAGAGTCAGGAAGGAACAGTAACAAAAGGTACAGGGTTAGGACCACGTGGCTGGAGCTGCAGAAGGCAGGAGACTCTGGGATGACAAGGAGGGGTTTTCAGACTCTCCTTTGGGTCTTAGAGAAACAGTGTCTGGCTACCACCCTTAGACCTCAGTTATACATGGGTCCTTACAGTGGACACAGGACAGGTCTGTGTGGTTCTAAGACACAGAGATGTGGACATATGCTACCACAGCGAGTCTGGAGTGAACACAGCTGCTTGCTAAGGCTCCTGCAATCCCAGGGCCTCTTTGGTGTTCCGGGTTCTTCAGCTGCAAAAGAGATGCAGAGGACCCGGGACTGGCTTCATCTCTGTAAAGATCTGTACTATTCTGCAGGGGACCTATGCTGGCCGGGGTCTTTTACCATCTTTCCAATTTGCCAAACTGCCAGAAGTCGGTGGCAACCTTGCATCCAGGGTCATGATGTAGGCCCCGTGCTCCTTTCTGTGAGTTCCCACTCTGTTGGGGATATCCTTCAGCAGACTCCTTCTTGATGCCCGGAAGTGCATTTCTCTCTTGTCCCAGCTTCTCCACCTGACCTCCACACTTGTCACCGGGCCCACCTCTGTGTGCCATCAGCGACGGTTCCACGGCGTCTTTCTATGACTTCATTAAATGTTCAATTCTCTAGGGTTGATCTTAAGACCCAGAGAGTAAAATAAAGACAGGGGCTTCTCTGGCCAACTGAGCTGTCTGCGAGTCATGCAGGGAACCCCAGGGACACACAGCTTTTGTGGGTTGTCACCCGAGCAGAGATAGGCTTCTCTGTGACGCATCTGTCTTTGCGTCTTTACCTAAGCTCCTGTAAGTTAACGCCTTGCCTATACTCCTTATAAATTCGCTAGTTCACTAAGCTAGCCATGCATGGAATCTTTCTTGGGTGTGTCATCGGTGCCATGTACGGGGTGATGTCGTACAACAGAGGTACCTTAGCTTTCATGAATCCACACTATTCTCTCTTGGTGCTGGGCTCCCCACTGGCTCTGTCTGGCGAGGGTAACAGCTACAGGAAGTTCCTACACTGCTCCGGCCTCCTTGTTCCTGCATCCTTGTTCCTACCTCCTTGGCATACACTAAAGAAATTCTCTTCTCTGGATGCAGTTGTTACTTGAGTTTCTGGGCCCGGACACTATCATTCCTGCAGTGTGACTTTAAACTCAAGAGGATAACAGTGGGCCAGCAAGGCTGACCTCTGAATGCATTTCCTCTCCAGTTTCTCTCAGTGTCTGTTCTGCCTCTACTGGGGACCATGGTTCCTGCAACTCTGTCTCCTCTGATAACTGGGTGATCCATCTTCCTTGATGGCATCGTCGGCGTCACCTGGCCTGCAGCCCTTTGAGTCTCACGGGGACAGAACTTCAGGCCAAGACTTCTTCACTGTGTTCCACTCTCTAGCCAGCCATACTGGAGCACCCTCCCTCGGCTGTTCTAGCTCTTCAGGGCTTCCTGGCCCTTGTCTCCTTTACCTGTATGATTAGATTAGGTTTGGCAGTAATCTCTAGACCTTCCCATAGCAGAGCAAGCTCAAACGTTGCAAGTCTTCTCGTGCCCATTGGCTCTGGATGCACAGGAAACCGTAGTAGCCTTGGGTCATTTCTTCTCACACCGAGAGGCATGCAGACTGAAGTCTGAGCGGCAGGGCTCCCTCCTCCTTAAACCCCTCCTCTTGGCTTGCAGATACCACTTTCCCCCTCTGTCCCTCCACCATTCCTCCATGTGCCTGTTTCCAAATCTCTCTCTTCTTCTTATAAGGTACCAGTCGTCCCGAATGGAGGTCACCCAGGTGTCCTCGCTTTAGCTTAATCACCTCAGGAGAGGCCCCTCTCTGTGTAGTCACAAGCTGATGGCCTGAAGGTAGGAGAGTCAACACATTCCACGTTTGCGGAGGGCTTGACTCAGCCTGTAGCACTGTGCTGCTGGGAGTCACCCAGCAGCCTCTGAGCGGTGTGGGTGCTGATCCACGGTGCAGACTATCTGCTCCGTAGCTCTTGCATCATCTTTTGGCCATGCCTGGTTTCTCCTTCTCTCCTGCTCGGTGCTTCTGGGTCCCTGATGTCACGCGCCTTCTTGACTCCAGGCTTGCCTGCCTCCCTGTACTGGTTCATACTACTCGGTCTTGATGTCAGCTAGCTTCATGGCATCTGGGGGTCTCTGGGTGCCGCCACGGTGTCGTGAGCCTCTCTTTGGGTTCCATCACCTCCCAGCACATCTCCTTGACATGAAGCAGGCATATATCGATGACCACTCCATTACTCGCAGCTGTTCCCAGGCTTTACATCTGAGAATGAGGCTCATACCCGATTCTACAGTCAAAGCAAGCTGTCCACACTCTGAACACAGCGCACAATGAATCTAAACACAGCACAATGTCTTCTTGTTCATATGTAAGTTGGCTTTTTAAAATTTTATTTTGGACTTTTGCATCTTGAAGTTGAAAGATGTGACTCCCCCCCCCCCGCAATGTTCTCTGTTAATTTATTAAAGTATTTATGATTCTTCTTTCCTCATTGGGAAGTGCTTAGATTTGAAGAAGTAGAAGACTTAGGTGATAAAGCCCCAAGCAGCTCCCAGACAAGAAACTTGGCCTATCTATCTGTAAAAACCTAACGTTCACACAACAGAGAATTTTGCAAAGAAGTACAGAAAAAATTCCTAGTATTGAGAACAGTTTCCCTCTGTCTAATATTCAAGACACACAAAAAATAAGGATAGCTTTCCTCCTGTGTGTTGGCGAAGATTTGTCTTGGAAACAGAGTTATTATGCACCCCGGAGAGAGGAGTCGCTGCAGAAATCTGAATAATGAGATGAAGTAGGTCTGCGCTGTTCCTTCCGTCATCCCCGTGTGGCTTTCCCTTGGTTCTGATGACTTCTAGAATTAGTTGTGACATGTGTGGAGACGATTTCTGACCCGGAGAAAACCCATTATCATCTCATTTGATACTGCCTCCCTCCACAGTGTCAGTGGTACTCCTTCCCTCGAAGAATCGAGTAGAATGGGTATTTAGACAGGCAAAGCTACCTGATAAATCATTTCATAGATGGGAGAGAACCCAAGTGTGAAATGGAAGTTAGATGATTTCAAAACCACTTCTTTTACGGAGGGGGGGGGTCGATAATCAACACCACTGCTTTTCATAATGGAAGGCACAGCAGGTGGGGATCATCCTGCCCAGTGCTGTACCCTGTGCTTGCTGTGGACCACAGAGACTGGATGAGTGACTCCTGGTGGGCTGGACTCCCTGATCCCCACAGTCCTGCTGAGAAGGGTTCAATTGTCACAATGGCTGGCAGCGCCCACCTGTCAGTGTCTAAGTTAAGACGGTCTACTATGTTCTTGAAAACCTATAGTAATTCACTCATCTGTACACTTGACACTTGATTTATTGCACGAGCCCAGGACTTCTACATTAACATGTTTATAAGGTGAGAGAATCTAATATTGCCAGATCCCATTTTTCAAGCTTCTGTAAAGAATATGTTTAAATGCATCTTATACTTCAAAACAATCACTTTGAGATGTTTTTGAAAGTCAATTTTTTTAGTCATAAAAGGAAAGTATCTTTTTTTTTTTTTTTCAAAATCCCTTTCCGTTCTGGGGACAAATCCCAGAGCCTCCTGCACTCCAGATAGCCATTCTACCAGGAAGCTGCATGCCAAGCATACCAGGATAATAGAAGAGTGCCAATTAACCAAAACAATCTTAATGTGAATGAAGGTAGCCATCAACTGGTAGTATAACAGTTTACAAAAGCCAGGAGTACTTAAGAATAACGTCACTTAAATCCACTTGCCTCTCTCATAGGCAGCTCCGATCAAAGGCGAGTTTCAGCTCTTACTGTTGGCATGGCTATTGATATAACTGAGAAAGAAGGCAGGCCCCAGAAGGGAGCTGACACGGTTGGCCCTCCACATGAACTTTGTTAGGAAGTCGGCGACATCAACTGCATAAGCAGCCATTGCCGTCCCGAGGGCTGAGAGAGCGAGCCCTTGGGTTCGGAGAGCAGCCTGATCAGGCGATCAAGTCATGGCTAGCATTAAGGAGGTACTGAAGGGAGACATACTTCAGTCCCGGAATAATAGGAAAGTTACAACAGCATGTCCGTGAGCAGCTAGAATGAGGCCATGGAAGGGGGGACAGGTGGTCAGATCCCTCAGGGCTATGACCCAAGGGGGTATCTTCATCTTAGAGACTTCCAGGGGAGGGGCGTGTGCAAATTCCACATGTGAGTCTCAGGGCAGGGCAGGAATGCGATAAGAAAAGGGGAGAGAGTTGGACAGGCAGTTTAGGGTGAAAGGATCACGCAAGCGCAGTTCTTAATTTGACTAACAGCTACAAACATCCCTAGCCCCATGGATGCTCTTGCCTTCGCTACAGGCCAGAGATGGCACAAGTGTGTAAGCCAAAACGCTTTTGGTTCTGCCTTGGCTAGAGACCTGGGATGACAGAATGGTCTGGTTTTTCCTTATCTCTTTCCCTCTAAACGAACCTTTCCTAGAATCCATACAGGAGGGTGTGGCCGAAGCTGACACACACCGGACAGCCGAACCGGGACATCCCCGTGCCTCCCTCCAGTGAAGCCGTAACGACTGCAAGGTGGTGACATTCAACAGTGTCCCCTTCTCAGGGGTCGCGTCTGTCAGCCTTCCCTAAGCTCTCTATCCTAACGTGCTTCCCAAGACTCACCGTCTATGAATTCCATTCTTCGAATTTGAAAGCCTAGAGACTACTGACTCCAACTTCTGTGTGAGCATGAGGGTCTGGTCCCCTAACTCTTGAGTTAAGAGCCCATCTAAGAGCCGAGAACATCTCTGTTGCTCTCAAAAAAACGCCCCCACATTTTCCATGTCTTAAAGTCACCAGACCAGAAGAAAGTATAATTCAAGTTGTCTTGAGCTTTTGCACAGCTGCGAGAAGGATGGAGAATGCAAGGTCGCAGCATTCTGTCCCCCTAGCTCTCAGGCGGGGGTGGGGTGGGGGGTGGGGGGTAGGGTGTGTGTGTTGGGGGGGGGGAAGACTGTTAGGACTGCGTGACCTGACGTCTACAGAGAAAGAGCTAGAAGGTCAGTAAGGAACTCCTTGGCTATTTGAAGTCTGTGACTTGGGGAATTTTCCTCTACTATTTTACCAGGTTAACAAAAATCTTTGATATTGTTCATAATCTTCATAACCAGACCGCGTTGCTCATCTTCTAACATCTGCGGAGTGAAGAATAGCCCCTGGCGTGTACTAGGCTGTGCCCAGTGGTGGGGCTGGTGATGGTTTGACTTTAGTGTCTCCCATGGTGACCTTGCTCCCCCCATGACGGTGATGTCAGTGTTCCTCCAGCTGCCCCCCTCTCTGCGTATTCCACCCACAGCATCTTCCATGATGCCGATATTTATCCCATAGTTTAGGAGAGATCTCGACTCAGTAACTAGGCCAAGATCCATTAGGAACTTGGAATAGAAACGTTTAAAAAATTTATTTTGTGTGTGGATTTTTTTGGAATGTGCAGTATGCCTGGTTAGAACGATTTACTGTGTACATAAATCAGACCTTCAGCTCGGAGTTCGGTACCGATTCTTATATTATCTCTGTGAAAATCTGTTCTATTTCTATTCTCTCCATAACGACAGCTCTAAAAACAGCAAAGCCATTTTCCACCACATAATTATTGTTTCAAAGCCTTTCTGAGAACCATGAAAATGCTTAATTGTTCATTTGCTTGTAGGGGGCACTCAACAAACACTAGTGAACACGAGTCATTCCCTTCCAAGGGGTTGCTTGCTTCCAAGGGGGGTTGCCTTTTGATTTATTATTATTTCTTGAGACGGGGTCTTACCAAGAAGTTCAGGGTACTGCGGGACTCACTATGTAGACCAAGTTATTCTCAAACTCTCAGTCTTCCTGCCTCAGCCCCTTCAGTGCCTGGCTGATAGGACTACACTGCTCAGGCCTAGATTCCAAGACTGCTTTTTGATGTAGTGATTGAGTCTCCTTCTGCCCCTACGCTTTCAATTGTCTCTATTTTCACATATGGGCGGAGGAGGAATGGTAATCTATGACTCTATCACCGAGGCAGAGCGCATGGCACAGGACATCTGAGGGAACAACCAAAGATTATAACTGCCTGTCTCAGGAATCCCATGACATGTACAGCTCAGTCTGCTTCAAGTGTCATGGACTCAGGCTACGTCCCCTGCTCTCCAAAGCTTCAGTGACAACAGAGTTGTTCCCCCGGGGCATCTCTCACCAAGACTCACAGCCTGTGATTCAGTTCAACCCAAAAGTCTCTGTCCGGGCCATCAGACCACCAGAGAGGACAGGGAGTTTCCACTGCTGTTGCAGGAGAGAACTCATCATGCTCTCTGGAAGACACCGCTTATTGCTACTTCTTTTGATGACCCCCAACAACAGAATCAGAGAGTAAGCAAGCCCAAGATCTCACCAAGGTAAGCAAAGGAGACTCCAGCATTTCCTCCCACAGTGCAAAGAGCAGTCTAGAACACACCCCATGACAGAAAATCTTCAGTTTGTTATTAGGTGTTGTGTGGGTCCTTGGGTCCTGCCTCATGTTAGTTAGCACTGAGTAGTGGGTCCAGTTGTTAGCGCCCTGACTGCTTCCTTCTGAACGTTTATTCTTTCTTGCTCCACCCCCTACCTGTCTTATGGATCCTGCCACTACTAAATATGGACAAAGTATGCTCTCTTTCTTCTTGGGACTATATTTTAAATTCCTGTGATATGGCCACAGCAGTTCGAATCTTAGGCTATGTGAGACACCTTGTTTTTTGACACCGGGGTATTTTACAGCCTCACCTGGAGCGTAGCAAACTTTTACTGCTCACTGTGTTTTATGGGTTTCTCTGGGCCATGTATATTCATTGTGTTATATAAATAATAATTGTGCAGTAAACCAGTGGGCAGTGGTGTTTGGTCTAGGTGGTAAATCTTCAAGGTGTGGATACGGTTTTTTCTAAGAACGGTGAGCACATGTGACACTGAATTCTCCAAGCTTAAGGCGATGAGAGAATGTTCACTGACCACTGGCTGGCTTTGTCGTGATGAATCACATTTATGGGTTTGCTACCGAGTGGCAGTGACTGAGGCTGGGCTTGCCGGGGGGCGTTGCTTATCCACCCAGACGTCACCCCAACCTCCTGAACACAAGCACGGCCCAGATGCTAGCACTCACATTCCTGTCTGCTGTAGAAATCCTATTGAAAGTTATCCTTGGTTTTCTTAAAGGACCTCAACAATTTATAGAATTCATCCCAAGAAAAAGGCACGGTTAAATTTGAACAACATGCTTCAGAAGGCTATTGCGCATGTCATTAGGTGGTGTGTGATAATTCCATCGAGCATATTTTACCTGTGGTGAAGGCGTACACCAGCTCCCTTCTAGGAAACACAATTAAACGCGCCTGTGGGGGTTTCTGACACGTAGGTGGAAAAGGGCATTCTATTACCTGCTGTTGACCTGACGGTTGACGTCATGTTGGACGGTGTCATCACGGGGATACATTCATCGTCTTGGGAGTAACCAGCTTGGATGGCTCGTAGGTAACTGTGACTCCTTGTCCGGAAACACCCGGGAAGGTCCAGGGCGTCCATGGCCTGAGATTCAACTTCGCTGAAGACAGATTCACACACTGACTCGAACTGCCCGTTAACTTCCGCTTCACTCATCTGGAACGGCAACAGCACACGTGATGCCGGGATCCATCGGGGTGATCACAGCCACGTCACACAAAGACACAGAGACAGAGAACGCACTCACAGTCCTTGGTTACAGCTTTATATTTTCGGCGCGTCTAGTTTGAAATCCGCCCTGGGAATCCGTCAGGCTTGGGGCAGGGGCAGGGGCAGGGGCAGGGGGATGGCTTCTTGGGTGGTTTCTTACAAAACAGAAGGTGCAGAGCTAGCGACTGGTGATGTAAGTTCTCTGGACTTACCAGGCTGACAGCCATCACAGAGATCAGGGGCCCGGGTGGGTGGAAGCCCCTGAACCACCCGGTCCAAAGCTAAGGTCCACGCTGCCAGTCCTCGCTCCTTCCCCACTGGCCCCCTCACCTTCCCCAGCTACCTACCGCTCGGGCTGACTCTGGGTTGGAGGCTGGAGAAGTAAGCACACACACGTTCAAGTGCCTCAGCTACTTTTAGTTCATTTTCAGGACGTGAGAGTCAGCTGCTGCTCATTGTCATGGAAACGAATCCCAAATTTGGCAGAGGCATTCCTGCCCTCATCACCATTACGGCATCATGAGCGGAGTCAGGGTGGGGAAGACATGGCTGACTGGGAGGCATTCTGTACACATGGAACATGCTACCTTGACTTAAACCCCAGGCTTGCATTCCTTTTTTTTTTTCCTATTAGCTTGAGACTTGTAAGTAGAGCAGATGAACGCGCAGTGCGTTTTGAGCTTGTGTCTTAAGTTATGCATATAGGTTCACCCCGGGAACCTGACTTCTCCAAATACTCTTAAGGAAGTACTCCTTTGGCCCAGGTGAGCTCATAGGCTGAGTGGACAAAGGCTGGACCATTAGCTCAGCCACAGGGCTTCTGTTTAGGGTGGATGACCCCAAAGGACATGTTTTTCCTGACATATCCTGATGGTGATGCTCATATGCACATATCATATACTGTTCCTAAGCCGAAACTAGAGATTTTAAACTGGGAATTCAATAAAGGGAGCTACAGAACTGAAACAGGCTGAAGGGTTAGGGGGGAGAAGCGTGGGTTTAGATGGTTTTAGGTATATGAAGCTTAAATGGGGCTGGTGAACTCGAGAGTATGTTGAGCACTGGAGAAAAGGGGCCGAATGTTCTGTCTGCAGCTCCTCCAGCTCTTCTCCCTACCTCACTGACTCAGTCTGGCAAATGACTTCTGAGATGTTGACAGAATCTGCAATCACCTGGAGAACTGGGTTTCTGAGCATGTTCAGGGTGGGTGGACACTGTTTTGACTGTGTTGAGGTGGGAAGACCCGCCCACTGTGGGCGGCACCATTCCCTGGGTTGGATCCTGGACTGTATAAATGGAGAGAGGGATCTGGGGAGCAGCAAGCATCCATTGCTCTCCTTTCCTGATTGTGGACACCATGTGAACAGCTGCTTCAAGACCCTGCTGCCTTGACTCCTGTGCAGTGATGGACTGTTCCGTGAAGCTGTGAACCACAATAAACTCCTTCTGCAAAAAAGGTTGCTTTCTTGCTTTTTATTTTATTTTTCTTAGATATTTTCTTTATTTACATTTCAAATGTTATCCCTTTTCCTTGTTTCCCTTCTGAAAACCCTCGATCCCATCCCCCCTCCTCCTGCTCACTAACCCACCCACTCCTGCTTCCCTGTCCTGGCATTCCTCTACACTGGGGCAATGAGCCTTCACAGGTCTAAGTCCTCTCCTCTCATTGATGTTCATCAAAGCCATCCTCCGCTACACATGCAGCTGGAGCCATAGGTCCCTCCATCCGTGTGTACTCTTTGGTTGGTGATTAAGTCCTTGGGAGCTCTGGAGGTACTGGTTGGTTCATATTGTTCCTCCTATGGCACTGCAAACCCACTCAGCTCCTTGGTTCCTTTCTCTAGCTTTCTCCATTGGGGACCCTGTTTTAGGTTGCTTTTATCAGATGGTTTTATCACAGCAGCAGGAAAAGACACTAAAATACACCTCTCCTTGGAGTTCTTATGCACTATGGGTCTCTCTCTCAGGTATGTCTTTCTGTATTGACACACATGGACCGATGGTCAGTGGCACGATGGAGCTCTCTCTGGGGAGGTCACCAGCCAGGGTCCAGGGACACAGAACAGCACCTTGGCTTGCTCTCTGTTCCCCAACCTCTCCAGTTCCCCTTTTAATTCCATCTCTCCCACGATGGCTTAGTGAGGACCTGCACTCTGAGATCTGGTGTTTGTCCTCAGTGCCTGATGGACACAGGCAGATCCATTTGTCTGTCCCAAGAATATGCTGTTGTTCTCCACCTTGGGTTTCTCCTTCTCTACCATGTCTTCCTAGATGCCCATGATAGAGTGTCTGTATTGGTGAACTATGCAGAATCATGTCACAACTCTGCAGCTACAGTGATCAAGCTTAAAGCAGGTTCTTAAGTGGGGCTTTCCATGTTCCAGATACCACTTCCCTCCCCGTGCAGGCTTCCCCGTCCACTCTAACTGTGCTTGGGTTAGGGTCTTCAAGCTCCTCCTGGTTTAGAGTTTGAACAAGTTGCTCATTTCTGCCATGACCATCTTTGCCTCCTCTGCTTTACTAGATAACTGTATTCCTTTCTGGGAAGTCACTTCGTCAGCTCCAAAACCACCAGGTAAGATTCCTATGCTTTCCCCACACCAATGTGACATCTTTGCTCCCAAGACCAGGAACTCTGGCGCCTCTCTATCCAATGTGATGTTCAAACCAGATTTCATCCTGTCTTCTCCATTGCTTCTCTTTCTACCTGTCTCCCAGTACCACTTTCCCACATACACAAGAGTAATATCTATCTTATTCTTTCTGGTCCACTGCAACTGGTCTACCAAAAGCTTCTCAATACTTGAATCATACTTGCAGGTAGATTAAAAGGAAGATATTACTTTCAAAGTCTGTCAAAGAACCAGGAGCATGTTGGAGTGAGTCATAAGACTAGCTCTAAGAAGGAGAGAATGGATCAGAACATGGCTGACCATGAAGGTATGTGATATCAGCTAGAAACAGACATTTCAGAGGAGACAAGCTATAACGTGACATCATAAAAGCCTCAACCCCGCAGTAAATCAATGCCTAGAACACATGGCTGCAACATGGACAAATATGGAGGAAAATGTGCTTAGTGAAACAAATGAGTGCCAGAGGGACCCCTGCTGAATAGTTACATTAACAGCAGGTATCTAAAATAATACAAAAAAGTAGAATACGGGTGGCTATGGGCTGAGAAAAGGAGACAGGGCTTCTGCTTGGGCTGATGAGAGCATTCTGGGGCTGAATGATGGTGATGGTCTGACTATGTGTACAAGAACATGGTTGAAATGGGGTATTTCTATTATTTGGCTCTTCTATGTAATAATATTCCCTCCTGGAGAATATCTGGAAGCTCTTAAGACTGAAGAACTAAACACCTAACAAATCTCAGGAAGTTCCTGAAACTTAGAAGATTTACAAAACTACCCACTAAGGCTATATGAGCAGTAAGCCTCCTGTGGAGAAGAAACTTTTCAACCTATCAAGCTGACTGAAAAATTGTGCAGGGAATAATATTCCTATGTCATTACCCATGCTGAGCAAACATTTGGGGGATGGAGTTGTTTTTGAGCTGTCCATGCTCTGGTAAATAACTCAGATTAACTCATTTGTTCTCTAAATTGGACAGAACTGAAGAGTGAACCCCATGGGAGTGCCCTTGAGTGTGGAGACTTTTTCGTTTCATATGGGGAAGTAGTTACTGGTTCTAGGTCCTAGTCCAACAAATTCAAAGACTTAATTTCATGGACAAATGGGAGATGATGAGAGGGTTTTTAAAATTGTTACAGAAAGACAATTTAAAGGAGACAGATTAAAGATTTATAGTTGAATTCATGATTCTTCTGCCTCAGTCCCTGGGTGCTGGAGTTACAGGCATGTGTCACTTATTTTATTTTTACCTATTTCCTACTTATTTTACTTTTTTATTTTATTTGGAAAATAAGTTGAATTAACTGAAAGGTCAGGTGTTACCTTTAAAAGATGGAATTCCATCTTAGCAATGCGTATCCTGGGGTGGGAACTGTTACAGTGTACACTGTACTAACTGACCTGCGGGGACCTCCCAACGTCATCTTTGATTCTTCTATGTGGAAATAGGGATTTCTGTTGATGAGTCAGGCCGCCGCAGTAGCCTGATCCCCAGGAACTGACTGTTCTAATTCCTTTGCAGGAGTGGTGGGCACAGACACAACCGCAGCCTCCCAGTTGGCCTGCCACTGAGGACATGTGGGAGCTGGGAGAGCTAAGTCCCCATAGCTCTGACCTCTAGAGTAGGGGCATCTCTTTCCCTGTTGTTTCTAACAGACCCTTGCCCGTGGCAACTTGACCTAGTTTCTAAGAGGAAACCATCACTGAGGTAAGTTAAAAAGGTAAAATCCTTATATTAAGGGCTAGACTCCCCCCAACCCCACTGCAGTTAGAGGAACACTATCTGTGTGCAACTTTTTTGAACAGAAAGCATTGTAGGGAAAAAACCTCTGGCTAGAAGCAAGTGTTCACAGCACTGTCCATAGCCAGCAGATGTCTTAGTGCCCGAGTTACCCACCAATACTATTTGTCACTTACGTACCAATAGTATTTGTCAGGGTCAGAGCGACAACAAACATCACTGTCCTTGGATACTTATGGTATACAGGACTGTCTCCTCAACAATACCCCATCAACCGACTTCCTCCTTCTGCCAATTGCATAGAAGAAGGGCCCTGAGCCTGGGCTCTCTTCCATTCCTTCACAAGAAAATCCTGGGTAAAGCTAATGAGAAAAATTGTCATTTTTCTTTAAAACCTTTAAAAATTGTTATTATAATTACATATTTTTGAGATGGGGGTCCTGCTGGTGGCCTGTAACCCCTGCCTCTCCTACCCCAGCGTCTTGTACACTGGGATTACTGGCACTTAGGTTCTCCTTTAATTAATTTTAATTTTTTAATGATTTGTTCATTGTTATATCTATGTACACTGTATATAGACCCACCAGAAGAGGGTGTCGGATTTCATTATGATGGTTGTGAGCCACCGGGGTGGTTGCTTGGATTTGAACTCAGGACCTTTGGAATGGCAGTCAGTGCTCTTAACCGCTGAGCCATCTCTCCAACCTATGTTCTCCTTTTAACAGAAGCTCCCACTAGTAAGCAGGTATCTAATAAAAGCTTAGAAATTAGTTCTTATGTGCTAGGCATCCCAGGATGTATGACACCAGCAGTTCCTGTCAATGTTAGTGCATACTGTCTGTTCTGTTTACCCAGGAGAGAAACCTGGGGCCTCTCCCCATGCTAGATCCAAAACCCTACCACTATGAAGTGACCCTGGATTCTGCTTTGAGACTTGGCACCTACTGAGAAATAAGACCTATTCCAGGAGCAAGTGGCATCTGGTTCTTTTCTCTGCCATGCCAGGTTGTTAGAAAACCAAGGCCTTACCTGTCCCAGGGAGGTGCGCTCTGTGTGCCCCATTGCAACCTGTGACAACCACTAGGCCTTGGCAGTCCTGTGGCCTAAGACGATGAGGTCATTTTGGTGGAAAAGGAAGGAAGCCCTTGCTAAATCAAGAGAGACTGTTGCGTGTTCCTTGCAGGAGAGAGCTGCCCAGGGATGCCTGTGTATTGTCTCCCAATAGGAGCCTCTTAGCCCAGCATAGCTGTGGGGGCTGCACCCTATATAGAAAAGAAGCACAGAAGAGGCCCCACCTGGCTCACACAGCTGGCCTGGCTCAGGGTGCTCACAGCCCGCATGTAGCTCTGGTTTCTGGACCGGAACTTCGGAGAGTTGTAGTTGACCGACGGGTCCAGGCTGTGACCGACAGGCACGTCAGTGGCAGCTTGCAGGTAGCTCTGGCTACAGAGACAGAGAAGAGAGAGATGTGGTCTGTGAGCATCTGGGGAAGGTAGAGGGAGATGGCTGCCGGCAGGGACTTCAACCCCATGCTGTAGTTAGCGAGATACTTCCGACTGACCACCTTTAAACGGACGACTCTGCTTTATGCAAATGTTATGGGTCTTGCATCCACAAATGTGATCTGCATAAAAAGTTACAGGGTAGGAGATATGGCAAATTGCTTTGAGAGGTTTTTTTTTTTTTATTGTTTGTTTTCTGTTTTGTTTTTGTTTTTTTGTTTTTTTAATGGCCAGGCAGGGAGGTTGAGGTCACCATCCATTAAAGAGAACATAAAACATTAGTGGAGTCCCTCTTAACTCGGACAGCAGAAGCACAAATCCCATGACTAACTAGATCGAAGCCAGACTCCGTGAACGCTGTGAAGATACAAGTCCTGCTAGCTCACTGGAAACTGTGCACACATGGAAAAAAAAAATAAAGGCACTGCTTTTGGTTTGCTTGTTTGTTTTTTAAAGACGTGTCTTTATTTTTATTCCTGGGTATGCACGCGTGCTAACATGGGACGGTGAGCGAGCGCAGGAGTGGGGTTTCCCGCAGAGGTCAAAGGGGAACATGGAACGCCTGGCAGATGCCGTCACAGGTGGCTGCGAGTCACCCAACCTGGCTTCTGGGGACTGAACTCTGCAAGAGCACTGATGCTCTTAACTGCGGAGCCATCTCTCCAACCCCTCGCTTAGTTTGGAAGTGGGCAGATTATACAGTGCTGGCAAAGAGACACAGCAGGGAGTCCGGACCAATGGGATCTCACGAGGATCACTGTCTTCCGCGCTTCTTTAAAAGCAACATTCTCCAGCTTCCCGTGTGGGGAAACGCGGTGAAGGTCTGCGTAGCCTACATTTCTGGGAAATTTTGGTAGCTTTCCTTTTAAATTTTATTGTCAAATTTCCCACCGTGCCATAAAAATTCATGGAGTAGTGTGGGAAGGCATTATCCATCACGCCCTCCCCTGATTTGGAGCATGATAGAGCATTAGGTTTCCCGATGCAGCTCATATGTAGAAATATTCATAATACTAAACGGATTCAGATTGCCCGCAGGCCTGGCAAACAAAGTAAATCCTTTCTTTTTACGGCGACTCTCTATGCTTTGTTTTATTATTTATTTCTTTATAGATGGGGCAGCACGTGTAAGTGAGGAGGCTCAGGGAGAAGGGGTTGCCAAGCCCAGACACCCGAGCTTGACCTCTAGACCCACGTGGTGGGAGGGTCTGGGGAACGGCTGCCGCAGGTTCTCCTATGACCTCCACCTGTGCCACGTGACCTCTTTCCTCAAATGAATGCATTTTGAAAATGGGACATCAGAGAAAACGCATGGCTTTACAAAAAATCAATTCGCGGATGCTTACTAATTGTAGACTTAAAGTAATCCTGTTAAAAGTAATCTTTACTTTCAAAGAAGATGCGTTCCCTACTCCAGCGCCCACCTTCCCAGGCGCGCCTTCTTGGGGCCTCTTTCTTCCTGTGTTTATTTGTGAACTCTCATTTCTTCCTTGCGTGTCCACCACATATTCCTGGTGTCTCTCTCACTAGAGTTCCCTAGTTACATACATCACCGTCCATACCATTCTCGAGTCGTTTCTGGGACTGAGAACCATAAGAAGAACCAGTGTCCTCTAGACCTTGGTACCCCCTGTTCCGAGCCAGCGTCTGGCGCCCTGACGGACGGTCAGCTTCCCAGCTCAGGCCCCTGTTGATGGTCTACGGGAGAACGTGAGCAGACAGCCCAGTATCCAGGACGGTGTTTCAAATCAAAGTCCTAACTTCTTCCAAAGTTGAGAGAGCACCCAGGGAAAAGTTGCCCCTACAGAAAACCTTACAGAAATTGCCTTCTTTTAGACACAAACTCACAAGCGTTGCCAGTGGCTACTGACTCTCACGGCCGAGTCTCCATAGGCATTTAATTGAACTGACGAGGTAGATCTAGAGGCCATATGGCCTGTGTCTGTGTTTACAGGGAGTGAAGCAGAAACAGAGCCCGACTCACATGCTTCTGTTCACCTTTTTAACTCCAAGATCAAAGATGCTGGAAAAGAGCCAGAGTGGTTGACTCCGCCCTGCTACCACATCAAGCCTTCCCTTGGCGTCTGCAGGGGAGTGGTCCCAGGACCCCAGAACACCACAATCTGAGGATGCTGATATACACAGACTACTGCATGCTCTGACATACATAACCTGTCCCATAACCCACATGCCTGACCTACTCTAGGTGGCCTGCACATAACCTACTCATCATATCCTTCTATACCCTTGTCATCTTCAGATTAACAGGCCAAACACAGTAGCTGCCAGACATCATTTAGGTATCATTTAGCAATGACAAGAGAAGTCTCTACATGTCCACACAGAGACAGTGGCCACAGGCGTCCGCTCACGCTGAGCTGTCCAGGGGGTCACAGCGGGATGTTCATTTCGCTCTCCAGGTTTCACTTGCCTCGTGCTACGTTTCAATTTTTCTTTGCAGAACTTTCTGGAATTTTAGTTCTGAATGTTTCTCTCTGTGGTTGTTTGAATCTATGGATTGGAGCCCAGGTATAGAATGCTGACTGTATTTTTTAAGACACTGATAAAAAACACTCTTTAGCCTTACTAGGATTAACAGTAAGTTTCTAAGTATTATAATGGTTTGCCTTTGCACAATATTGTGCCTCAGATGTCACCATCCGGGAGCTGGGTGTGGTGGCTCCTGCCTGTACCTCGGCATGCTGGAGGCTGAGGCTACAGGGTCATTGTAAGTTTGGGGCTAGCCTGGGCAAGAACTTGTTTCAAAAAACTAAAAGTAACTAACCTCCAAACAAATAAATACACAAAAATCACATACCTGGGGACTGAACCCCAAGAGCCAACTGTGGTTGGCACGGTGAACCCGGGCATACATAGGTGAGGTCCACGTCACATCATGGGGTAGCAAGTCTCACGCCATCCTTAGCAAGGCCTGGCTATTGCTCATCCATGAGAGGTTGTCCCGGAGCCCCCTAACATTTTGGAGTGGACTTTCTTCCCCTTGGCTTACTCAAAGTGGTAATTTCTACTTTGTCATCTCAGTTGACAGACTCTTGGGGAAAAAAAATAGCTTCCTCCATCGATGGGTGGTGTAGCTCTGGAAGCCGCAGAAGGAGACTGTTTTCTGGAATACTGTGCGATGTTTTTGTTCTAGTTCTTGCCTTTCAAATGCTGCTCACATTAGATCGCTGTGCATGCGTAAGAGAGGCAGGAAACCCATTTTGGAACCCTCCAAGAGCGACCGAGTAATCGTCTGAAGGAAAACAATGGGCTTTCTAGCATCCCACTTTCCCACCCCCCCCCCATTTGCAAATTGTTCCAGGTTATTTAGGACCAAATACCGAATCTGTAACTTTAGATCTTTATTAAAAAAGAGCTTACATAAAAAAAAAAAAAATCTGCCTCTTTGAACACAGCTATTTAGACTCACATAAATAAACTTGAAACAAAAACAAAAGAAAACGTCCTCGCTGAGTCACCTTAAAAAGCACTGAGGAACCGACTTGGCTTGTACTAAGGAGAAAAATGAGACAACAAGCCTTTGTGTTCGGTGTAATCCAAACACAGAGAACACCTTTTCACACTTATAAATGGAACAGGATAGGGGTAGAACCCGTTTAGAAACCACCACGCTTCCCCCACTGACTTAAATGGAACATGGTAAACCACATTAGGTGTGGAGCGCGGCTCCCCCTAGAAAGTGGACATTCTGCGGTCTCCCTGCACGTGGTTTACAGAATCCTCTAGTCAGTCTCGGCCCTCAGGCCACGGCATATTTCCATATCACCCAGGGGGTTGCAGCACAGGTCATTCTCAGTCCTGGTTCAGGTCACGCATGGGGTGCTGACTTTGCAGTGCTCCACAGTTTTGCTCTCTGTGGGCATCTCCCACCGTGGAGCTCGGGGAATGCACAATTCCATTGCTTTGCTCCCCTTGTGGGGCTGGTGGTGTAGAGTTCACAGAGGGCTGCACAGTGGCTGGAGAGAGAGGAGTATCTCTCTCCTGAAAGGATAGCTTCCTCCACTCTGGTGATGACTGCTTTTGAAAACGGGGGTGGGGTGGGGGTAGGGGTGGGGCTGCACCTCAGAGTGAGAGCTCAGCCTGTGAGTCTGGAGTACAGGCCTGCTGGCCATGGCACATGGGCGTGTACCTTCCTGGCACGGAGAACTCAGGGACTCATGCCATGTTCCCCATGCCCACTGCTGTGACATATTCAACAAGAGTGTCTTCAGCCTATGAGCTCCAGCTCTGACCAAGGACACTGAGACAGAGGCCACAATGGAGTGCCAGCAGTGGCTATAGGCGTGCAGGTCCTTTGTAGAGCCATCCGTGGAAGCCTCAGAGATAGAGCTCGGAGCTGGCGCTCCTTTTCCTCAGGAGTCTAGGCAAGTGTGGCAAGAGGCAGGTCACCCTGGAAAGGAGGCTCGCCACGGAGTCAGCCCCACTCCCTTCTGATGACCTTGACCCTAAGCCCAATGCTAAACTTGAACCTATATCTAACGTCAAACCTACATGGAAGCTTAGCCTATCCCTCATGCTAACACCACCTCTCTCTGCTATATATCTCTCTGTTGCTTCCTCTCCCCGTCTTCCCTCCTTATCTCCTGTATTGTCTGTGGCAGTCTGTGGCAAGCCCTCCATAGAGAGCCATTTGCCCTGTGTAGGGCAGTTCTGTAGAGAGTTCCTGGGCCGTGTGTCAGGAGCAGTGTAGGATGCTGAAGACGGGAACCACAGCAAGAGTCCCTTGTGGAGTTCTTTGAGCATCACACGGGGGATTGGGCTCACTATTCCGGAGCAGTGTCCATGGTGACCACCCACAGACATCACGGTTAATTGGCCTAGAAGGATGTGGAGAGAACTCCGGGCAAGTAGTTGTACACATTAGTGGTCCTGGATGTTGACTGACCTGTCTCGGGACAGCCTCAAGGAGCTGGTAACAAGCCTCATCAGAGAGGAATCTGGATTTTGGTTGAAGTTTTGCATAGGCACTGGGGCTGGGTTTTATCCTTAGCACCCATGTAAAAGCACCCATGTAAAAGCAGGATGAAGGGTGTGTGCCTGCAATACCCGTGCTGGCCTCTGGAGGTTTGCTGGCCAGCCAGTGCAGGCAACTGGTGAGTTCTAGGTTGAGTGAGAGAAGCTGTCTCAAAAAATACAGTGGAGAGCAATAGAGAAAGAACCTGATGTCAACTTCTGGGCCTTCAATGTATACACACACACACACACACACACACACACACACACACGTATACATATACACAGACACTCATACAAACACACACAGATACATACACACATGCATACATATACACAGACACTCACACAGACAAACACACAGATACATACACACATGTATACATATACACAGACACTCATACAGACACACACAGACACACACATACACACATATACACACAGACACGCACATACAAAGACACACAGAAATACACACATACATGCACACACACATACATACAGGCAGACACACATACAGATACACACAGAACCATGTAGGCACATATACACACACATACACACATACATACACATACTCACACAGAGAGAGACACACACAGACAGTCACTCACACAAAGAGAGACACCCACAGACACACACATAGGCACACACACATACACACACTTGCACACACACATCTATCTATCTATCTATCTATCTATCTATCTATCTATCCATCCATCCATCTATCAATGATGGAGTATTATTAAGCCATAGTGAAGAATTATATCCTCCAGTTTTCAGTAAAAATGGATGGTTCTGGAGGACATTATATTTAGTACAATCAAACAGATGGAGAAAGACAAATACCACATGTTCTTCGCCATTCATAGAAGATGAAAAACAAGTTGACTTGGCAGTAGCATAGTGTTTGTTAGAGACCAGGCATGGCATTCATTAGCAAGTCAGGTAAGGGAAGCTGGTAGGATCAGTGTGTGTGTGCATGTGTGGAAATACAACAGTAAACCCTACTGAGTTAGACAGCTAGTTCACGCTGACCAAAATACAGCAATTAGACAACCTTATCCTTAAGACCTTCAGGTGTATAATGGCTGATTTATGTAACACATGAGACTATAACACCTGCTTTACAGATCTTTTCAGCTGTTCTCAGATTTCTTTCAATTGGGACCTTGCTTCCTCCACCTCCCTCCCTCCCTCCCTCCCTCCCTCCCTCTCTCCCTCCCTCCTTCCTTCCCCACTCTTTTCTTTCTTCATGCTGGATACGGTAGCAGAGGCTTTGGGTTTGTTATTTTCTTCTTATGAATGCTGTTATTTACTGTCTGGTGCCTTGAGCTATCTGAGCTTGTGTTATGTCAGCTGTGGGAGGCTCCAAGTGTTGTCCAGCAAACACTCACCGTAATTTCAATTCTTGTGGGCTTCAACTGAGTCCTAAACTTGGTTTGGGGATACACATTTTCCCCACAGGTATTGGGCTCTTCTGTATGGTTCCATTTTTCTGCACATCTTTCTTGTCACCATGGAAACCTGAATCCCACCCTTTAATATACTAGTCCACTAAGATGCTGACTTTCTGCTGAAGTCCTTGCTTCTTAAACCACCTGGAGGGAGAGCACGCAGGTCACATGACTGAAGAGAGCAATGAGAGAATGGGCTTCTTCCTTCCAAAATAGGAGCATCTTCCACTCCCCGCTTATTTTTTTTGAACTGGTGTGCGTATATATTCCAGAGTTTGTCTTCTATATGTACATAGGTTAGTTCAACACAAGCCATTATTCTGGAACCAGATCTCTATGTTTTTAAGCCACGCTGGCATTTGCTATATGCTTGGGCAGCTTTGTGTCAGTCACGGGCTGTCCCTCCCACCATGTTCTGGTTCAGGGACGTCTGTGCAGACTCCTATCATAGACCGAGGTGCTTCGACTGGTGACGTTCAGACATATGCCCTTTGGGCTGTTTGTGCCCAGGCTTTGACAACTTGTCACACAAAACCGAGTTAACCCATTAGTCAGTCAAGTATGGTGGTGGCCACACACACACACACACACACACACACACACACACACAGATAGAGACAGAGAGAGACAGAGAGACAGAGAGACAGAGAGGAAAAGAAAGACACAGGCATACACATACAAACACACAAACACACAAAGGGGGAGAGAGAAAGAGACAGAGAGACAGAGAGACAAAGATACACATAGAGACAGAAACACACACACAGAGACAGACACAGAGAGATGAGAAAGACACACACACACAGACAGAGAGAGACAGAGACACAGAGAGGAAAAGAAAGACACAGTCATACACACACAAACACACAAAGGGGGAGAGAGAAAGAGACAGAGAGACAGAGACAAAGATACACATAAAGACAGAAACACACACAGAGACAGAGAGACACAGAGATGAGAAAGACACACACACACACACACAGAGAGAGAGAGAGAGAGAGACAGAGACAGAGACAGAGACAGAGACACAGAGATGCAGAGAGGAAAAGAAAGACACAGGCACACACACACAAACACACAAAGGGGGAGAGGGAAAGAGACAGAGAGACAGAGAGACAAAGATATACATAAGACAGAAACACACACACAGACAGAGAGACACAGAAGTGAGAAAGACACACACACACACACACACACACACACACACACACACACACCCTATGGCTGGCCATTCCACCAGTTCTTGACTCAGTGTCTGTGTGACTGAGGCCAGCAACATTGGCCGTGAGACCACACCTCACACACTGGAAAACTGTGTACATGAAACCAACTCTAAGCTTACTTCCTTCCCATGCCTAGAGCCGACTGAGCTCTGCTCCTATAGAGGTCCTGGGTGGGAAGCCATGTCCACTACAAGCTCCTGTCCTGCATGTTCAGACTGTTTTCTTTCTGCTTAGGACCCTGGCAGAGCCCATGTGTTCCTGAGGACATGTGTGGTGACCAGCTGGCTTTCTAGATGACAAGTCCCTGAGGAGGGAGGTGACATCAGGCATTATCTTGTCTTTAGCTCTGCTAAACAGCTCCCTTAGGCCCATTTCCACTGAAAACACTGTTGGCTCTAAGACCTTTAGACCTTGACAAGTCCCACAAAAACTGGTCTCACCACTAAAGTCTGCTGAGGCTAACTGGAGTAGATGTCCCGAGACAGTCATCATTTCTGATGTGTGTTGTAAAGATCCAATTTGTGAACCAAGTTTCCCAATAATCTGTTTTTTTCCCCCTAGGAAGGTACAGAATAGAAAAAGGGTGGTATTGCTAAGCTATGTGCTTTGCTCTGTTGGGACTGGATGTGACCTCAGTGGAAGCTATACCTAGCCTGACACTGTCGACAAGAATGACTTTATTGAGACGTGACCGCATGGCCGTGTCCCCCGCTACAGGATAGAGATGAGATTTTGGCGCAGTGATGGTATGATTTCCAGTCTTGTCTACACATCTGCTGTGGCTCTGTGGTGACTTAGTAACTTAACGGGCAGAGACAAGCCAGCAGGCTGCCCTCAGAGCTGAGCACTGCTGGCCTTGGCCCAGTGCTGTTCCTTTCTCTGTACCTGCATGTTTTATCGTCCCCTTACGTGGACATGGCACGTCCTGGGTCATGGATTTACAGATGGAGTAGCTCCGAAATGACTCGGGCATAAAAAACGTCTCAAGTCACCACTTGAACGGTTCACCCTTGGGTGGCACCCTGGGCCAAATAAGGTCACACCCTATGTCTATATTAAAGCACCTAGCGTGTGCTGTCTCCACGGGCTGTCGCTCTTGTGAATTCAGCTCTCTTCAGCTATTGCTGAAGCTGTGAGAAGTCGCTCAGGGAGGACAGAAGCTGCCCGATTCTCTGGGACTTTGTAGATTATCTCAAGGGCCACACCAAGCTCTGCTGGAATGCACTTTTTTTTTTTTGTTTGTTTGTTTTTTGAGACAAGGTTTCTCTGTGTAGTCCTGGCTGTCCTGGAACTCACTCTGTAGACCAGGCTGGCCTCGAACTCAGAAATCCACCTGCCTCTGCCTCCCAGAGTGCTGGGATTACAGGCATGCGCCACCACTGCCCGGCTGGAATGTGCTTTTTACCACCTGTCCTTCAAAGGTGGCAGAAGAGGAATGCCCCGGTGAGGCCAGAGGATGTGGGCAGATCTTGAGTCCCTGATTCTGAAGAAGTCATGGTTATACATGGCATACTCCCCTGAGGGTGCAGTGCTCAGGGTCAGCAGGTTGGAGTGAAGGTGATACCTTTTCAACAGTGGAGACCAGGGAACCCCTGTATTGTAGGCTGATGGGCGAGCTCTGACTGGCTCTGTCACGATGGCTTCTGTAGATAGAAGTGATGGCACCAGACCATCTTGTGACAAGGACCAAGAACAAACAGGAAAGCCACGCCTCCCTGCAGCAGCTTGCTCAGGTAGCTCTGCAGTGCCGCAGACCCGCCCCAGACACACCCACTCGCCTGCCATCTTGTTTCCAGAGAGGGGGCATGGAAGGTTAAGGCATGTTCCCAAACTCCTCCTTAAAGAGACACTACAGGTGGTTTACGGACCAGACCACGTTTGAGGAATTCACTCTACTTTAGACAGAGGGTCAGGAAGCCTCTTAAGGTTTTCTTTTTAAGTCATTTCATCTACAAAGCAAAACAAATGTGTGGAGTCTATTTTCTGGAGTTGGGAGGTGAATTCTTTTCTGCACTTAGAGGAAACGATAATTCACTGAAGACGTTTCCCCTGGCAGCAGAGCCACACTTCCTGGAGAGGACGCAGCTCTGGAATGGTTCAGAGAGCAACCGAGGTACCTGCAGAGGGGAGCCAGCCACTGTCTTCCTTTCTCGGCTGTTCCATCCCGCAGTATCTGATCCAGCTCTGACTTGGGCACCTGAGAGAAGGTGGCCACTGGGATGCCTGAGGCAGGCGAGGGGACAGGAGTCCCAAGTTACCCTGGGTTGAGAAGACAGGCCTCAGAAGACATCACACGCCGAGGTGACTAGAGTTTAATAACTCTCACGGAATCTCATCAAATATTAAACGATCAAATATTGAACCACAACTTCCTGCCAGGAAATTCTCGATACAGAAGCTTCCTACCCCTCCCCGGGTCTGCTCCTTGGGCAAATATCACAGGGATGGAAAAGTCCGAAGGCTCAGCTGTTGGAGCTGTGATCCGGGCCCATCTGTGTGAGGAACTGCAGGGAGCTGGGCGGCCTCCGATTCCACGGTAGCGTGGGGGACATGAGGATGAGTGAGCAGTGACATCAGTGTCTCATCTGGAGGCTGCCAGTCTCCAGCCCCGTCTGAAAGTGTGGTGAATCAGATTAGACACAGTGAGATATGGCTCTCGGAGCTCAGAAAGGCTGAGGGGGCTGGAGGCTTTCTGTGACCCCGTCCTTCCCTCAAAACCACACATATAACCGAGGGCAGCCACAGACAGCGCTCAGAACATACTGCTGGCCCGAAGTCTGATGACAGAAGCAGCCAGGGACCACGGTGGACAGGGGGATGAGCTCACAGCATCCTCACCTGATTTCCGTAACTGCCTAGAGACTCGCAACACCCACCCTTCCCATGTCGCTTGACTCCCTGTAATTTTATTTGATCTATAGTGAATTTCTTTCAAAGTTGTTTAATTGGTCCCAACCTACACCTGAGCCAGAGATACAGTCCTAATTATCCCCTATCCCACTGTCCTCGGCATGCTTGACACTCAGGCTTACTCCGTTTTCTTCTCCAAGGCCGAGGACTGTGTGCACCCCACCTCCTCTGCAAGGGCGAGGACCATGTCCGTGCCACTGTCTCTGCTTCATGACTGAGACCTATCTATGCCACTGATCTCTGCAAAGGCCGAGTCACATGTCTACCACTTTGTTCTCTGCAAAGCCAAGGCCCATGCCTACTCGGTCCTCTGCGTGGTTGAGACCCTTGTGGGACTCACCGTCATCTTCAGGGCCGACACCAACACCCATTCTACATCCTTTGTAAGGCTGAGGCACATGTCTACATTACTGGGTCCAGGTCTACTTGGCTGACCTCTGCCTATCTAAGCTTCACAAACCGAGCCTGGTCTCTCACATTTCCTACACGAGGTCTTCAATGTGGGTTTCTGGTCTGTCTGTCTGTCTGTCTGTTTTTCTGACTTTCGACTGAGGTCCCAAGGGTTGGGTGTCCTCACTGGTCCCTTGCTTTCCTACCCAAGCCTCCAGGGAGGCTTTGCTGCCTTGGGTCTCATGTCTATGGAGTCCTTTCTTTGCCTGTTGTGCTGGTGAGGGCCTTGTCACATGACCGGGGTCTGTGTTACTGTAACAGCCCCCCCCCCTGCCCTTGAGGCTTTTCTACAGTTCCCGTTACAGTTGAAACAAGATGACCACACCCATCTTCTCCAGTCATTGGCTCCTTCTCTACCTCCAATGAAGATAACTATGGGTGTTCAACAACATGACCAACATACTCTTCCACATCCAACCTGCTGTGTTTATAACCAATGATACTACTGTCCCCTTTGGGGTAACTGTCCGTACCATACTAGACTCTTCCTACCATGAATGGCGTGTGAGAGAGATGCCTCTCTGGACTCTGACGCTCCTGAATGGTGAGAGGTATTGCCACCTTAGGCCACTGGCTACAGTGAACTCTGACTCTTAGGAAAGGTGAGGTATGTTCCCATGTTGGGTCACGGCCTTCCCTAACTCTGTCTCCCCTGAATGGTGAGGAAGATTCCTGCCTTATGTCTATTTTATTTTCCCCAGTAAATACCCACAAGCCCAATGTGCTCCAGGTCACCCAGCGTGACTGCATTCTCTCTCACTTCTGCCTCTCATCAGACACTGTCTATGAGCTGGCTTGATCTCACCACTCTGGGGGCTTTTCTCATTCCCTTGTGGCTTCAGCCTGCTCTGTACTCCATACGGATTGTTCTTATGCTCATGCAGGTCTCCCTTGAGTCCTTAGACCCAGGGACTTTGATGGCCCAGTTTGTCTATTTGTTACATGTGTAGAGTGGCCTAGGCCTTCTGAGAGATTCAGGAAATTCCAGTAGTGAGAGGACTGCTGTGACACACAGGAGCCGAGTGGATGCCTATGGGATCAAGGGACATGTATTCTGCTATGCCATAGTCTCTGAGTTTGTAGCCTGAGATGGTTAGAGGCACCCTGCCATGGCTCAGGCAAGTCTGATGAGATAGAACCTGCAGACAAGCTGAACTAGTCAGCCATGTCTGAATTAGGTATTCATACCTCCAGCTGCATCTGGCCTTGGACAGTAGGTTGTAGAAGTGGGCATCTTTCCTACTTTGCTTAGGACTTTAACTGTCAGTGTAAAGAGTCTTGATAATATACAACCTATCTAGAGGTGGGTTATTTTTAAAAGAAACCGCATTTTAATAACACACACTGGCCTCAATATATCATTAATAAGAAATGCCAACTGTTCTCTAATAAAACAGTATTCTACTCTCCGTGCCACACTAATACGATCGACAAATTGCTCTGAGCCTTGAGCATATGTTATGAACAATGCTAGAGCTCAGAAATACACTCATTTATTCTTCTCATACATTGGTTTATTGGGTGAGCCTTTGCTGGGGACCTCAGTGTGGTCTCCCCGGCTCCAAGTCCATGAGACATAGCAACATGTCTGACTGACAAGGCCTGGAGTTAGGGTAGGCAATACAAGGCCAACCAGTGCTCAAGAGAATAGGGGAGAAGGATAAGCAAGCCAAAACAAACAAACAAACAAACAACAAACTAAAACCTACAACTAAAATCTTTAAGATGAACGGCCAAGAACCACCATTATTTTCTCTGTTCTTTTCCCACGGAATAACGTTCCTCACGCCTCAGCCTGTCTTCAGGCTGGAAGTATTTCCTGTGGATGGACATCACCTTTCCTCACCCTCTGGTCTGCGTTCCCTTAGCTCCCGACTGAATGATCTGAGGTGACTTCTCTGTCTTTGGGTTTCCAGACTCAGCGCTCGCTTGACCTAGTCTGCCATGGAATGGTAAGCCTTTTCGGCTCAGCTGTTATCCTCACGGCGCTTTGTTGTCTTCGGATGTTCGCTCTGTTGAAAGCCACTTTCGTCGTCGTCGCCTATTTTCTCGGCTGCACTGACAAGCACTTTCCTGATGATCATTCCGAACTCTCTGCCAAATGGATCACACACCCCGCCTTCTCCGAGGTTGGTTTCTAGCTCTGCTGTTCGTTGCTTTTGATTTTTTTTTTCTTCCTTGCCTTTATATGTTGGTGTCTACACACTAGGGGAGGCAGGCTTTTTCTCCTAGCCTTGCCTCACATGAAAAGAACTCCAGCAGTCTGTTCGACCAGAGGTTCTGGGCGTCTCTGCCAGCCTTCCCTTCTCGGTGACAAGTAGGCTCCTTCGGGCCCGCCCACTTTCTGCCGAATAGGTGGAAGAAGCCATAACACTGATTAGACCAACCTGAGAGCTGTGACCACCGAGTTTGTGAAATCAGCATGGCGTGTGCTGAGAGTCTGAGGCCAAGTGACCACCAAAGATGGATGCAGAAGGTGTCAGGCACAAGAGGAAGTGTGGCTGAGAGGAAGATGAAGTGTCAACACACAAAATACACTGGGCCACGGGGCCACTAGGTGTCAGATAAGATAAAGTGAGGGATAAATATAGACCAGAAGGCCCATCTGATACCTACCTCCCCATCCATCTCCTGGATCCACTGTCTCATGTCTATATAAGGAGGTCTCTGTTCATTACTGAGGCCCAGAGGCCCTTGGCTGTGGAATTTATCTGGGCATTGTTATCACCAATAAAAGCTTTATACTTTACATTAGAATTAAGTATTTAGATGCAGAGGCATAAGGCCCAGAACTATCAAAGTGAACACAGGGGTCTCTTATTTTGGTAAAGTGTACAGATCCAATCTTGAAGAGGATCCAGGATCCTTCAAGGTAAATAGGAGTAGACGGGAGGCCTGAGGACCATAGGTATCTGCAAACCTATGACCTCCTGTGCACAGCAACTCTTGAGTGCGTTCTACGGAGGTTTGCGTTTGAGCCACCGACTGATCCTGCTTGGCCTAGCAAGATGCTCAAGGGCGGGGCTTGATGCTGTGGGTGGAGCCTCAGAAGGAGTAGTCAAAAGGGAAATGCTGGGTAGGAAGGAAAGAACACTTCCTGTGTTAGCATAAGAAGAGGAAAGAGGCTGAGCAGGTGTTCATAGGGGCAGAAGAGTAGGGACAGACACAGGCAGGCCTTGGGAGATGAGGCCAAGACGAGTGGGCTATGACCGCAAGGCCCCGTGCTAGAAGGACCAAGAAGGATGACTCCTGGAGCCTATGGAGGGGCATGCCACATCCATACCCAGTCCCAGGTCTTTGGGGCCACAGAACTGTGGGGTTTGTCCAGTGCAGGTATTCTGCTGAGCAGCACCCAGAAGCCAGGATGGCCTGCCTGTCAACGTAAGAGGTCAACCATGGCCGCTGCCGGCTTGGCCCAACTCCAGGGCCCGTCTCTCTCCCAAGGGAGGTTACATACCCGCTGTTTCCAGGGGAACATGCTTGTCTTTAGCACTTTTATATTTCCACAGTGGGGACATAAAATGAGGTAGTGTCATTGGAAATAGATGTCAGTTTGGAAGCTTTGGCACACAGGCTTCAAATTTTAACTCTATGCATAGCTTTTAAAGAGTAATGCAACTGTTTGGGAAACATATTTACAGGTTACTAGGAATCTCAGAAGACAATGATAACCCTTTTAGTATCTTGTCTCATGTTAACATGACACAAGTTTTTGGTAAAAATAAATAAATAAATAAATAAATAAAATAAAATTAAATTAAATTAAATTTAAAAACCCCAGAAAATTAAAAGGAAAGAAAATAAAGCTCACTGGCAAACTTAACATGCAAAGACAACCATGACTAAATTTTTGACACCTCCTCTTTTGGTTTGTAAGAATTTCTGTGTATCCCTGGCTGTCCTGGAACTCATCCTGTAGACCAGGCTGTCCTAGAATTCAGAGATCCACTTGCCTCTGCCTCCTGAGTGCTGGGATTAGAGGTGTTTACCAACAAGCCTGGCTACCTTTTACGTTTATTTCTTAAAGTCGAAAATTATCGCTTTTTTGTGTAGCAAGACATGGTCCAACGCTATATGTAAAGGTCTTTAGATGATTCATGTCCAAGTGGCTAGATTTTCAGTAAAGTAGAGGACCCTTTGGAATAATGGACTGGGGGACTCATCCAATCACAAAACAAAACAAAAGAAAACAAAACAAAACAAAACAAAACAAAACAAAACAAAACAAAACTGCCCAGGCAAGAGAGAATCTAGTCTCCAGCCAGCCTCTGGGCTTCAGACTCAAAGTGCGACATGCTCTCTTCCTTGGACCTCCCCATCCTACACTTGCCCCGTGGATTCAGACCTCAGCCTTTGAAGCACGTATGTCTCTGAACACCCTTCTCTATTTGCACACTCATCAGCTCCATGTGGTCCCGTCTCCCTGCGATGCTCATGGTACCCAGTGGCAGGCCCTAGGCTCCACGGACTGAGCTGCTCACAGGAGCTCCACAGGAGCTCAGTGTCGCAATCCTGGCCTGCACAGGGTTGGGTCTTCTTTGGTCCACCAGGACAGGAACAACACTTGCCTTTCTGTGTTCTTCCCAGGCAATCTGGATGTGCACCCCCAGGCTTATTTGGGAGCAGGAAGAACCAGCTCCTGTCAGAGCCAGGAGCCTCAGGTGGCTTCTACTTGGACACCCATCATGGGGGTAGCATCAGTGGGACATATTCTTCTCCTGTATGAATATCCAGCTCCACTCCTGCTTCTGTGACAAGGCCAGGGTTTGTCCCATGATGAACTGTAACAGAGTCATTTCTGACCATGATGCTAACTCCACCCTCACTAGGAGGACCCTCAGTTTCCCCATCCGACTTTCTATATAGCCTTCATAGATTTTTTTTAAATAGAAAGATCAGTCCAGCAGAAAAATATTTTATTTTTTTATGCAAGTTTTCTTCTTAGTTAGGTTTGAGACTTAGAATGGTATTTATCTTTGTTTTATTGTTTTTCCTTTAAAAAAATGAGGATATACAAGAAGATATTAAAATATGTCAGTTTTGACTAAAACTTACTTAAAACATAAAAACTATGCCGGCCATAGGAGTCCCCAAATTGTTGTGGCAACTAAGCAGTTCAAAGATGCAAACAAGGAAATAAGTAGACTTCATTTTATTTAATTTATATTTAAATGTAAGATAGACTGTTTTGTCATAAATATAGTTTCATTGTTTTTTGAGAACTACCTCTTGCTGTTATTTTAGATGATCAAATATGGAACTATATTTTTAAATATAGGTAATTATAAATGTATTAATTATATGTCTAGATCATATTATTTTTTATTTATTGAAAAGGGAAGTAAAGGGAAGTAAAAACACCATGATAAAATTAAAGATTTACATGGGAAATATTTCAGATAAACATGTTAAAATTGACAATTTTCATAGAAAATTAGGGAGTAAAGTGTAAGACATGTAAAACATTACTAAATTAATTGAAATATGGGATAGAAATATTTTATGATAAAATTGAGGATTTACATGTAAAATATTTCTGATTAAATTGTAGAAAAATGTAGAAAAACATGTTAGAATTGAAGATTATCCTGGAAAATTTTTATAATAATGGTAGGCATAAAAGTATTCCTAAGTTGATTAAAAGTGGAATTATAAACATTTTCTGATAAACTTGAAGATTTACATGGAAACTATTTCTGATAAAATTGCAGAAATATATAGAAAAACATGTTAAAATTAAAGATTATCATGGAAATTATATAGATAAAATAATAGGTGTAAAGATAATTCTAAGTTGATTGAAGGTGGAATTATAAACGTTTTCAGATAACATTGAAGATTTACATGGAAAATATTTCTGGTAAAATTCAAGAAATAAATAGACAAACACATTAAAATTGACTATTTCATGGAAAATTTTACATAAAAATGGTTGATGTAAAAACTCTTTCTAAATTAATTGAAGGTGGAATTAGAAACATTTTTGATAAAATCAAAGATTTACATTGAAAACATTTCTCATAAAATGGAGGAAGTGTATAGAAAGACATTAAAATTGAAGATTATCATGAAAAATAATGCAGATAAAATGGTAGACATAAAAGAAATTACTAAATTAATTAAAAGGGGAATGACACACATTTTCTGATAAAACTGAAGATTTACATGAGAAATATTTCATTAGTCTATGTCTTTTTATTGGGGAGTTGAGTCCATTGTTGTTAAGAGCTATTAAGGAATAGTGATCATTGCTTCCTGTTATTTTTTATGTTATTTTTATGTTTGTGTGGGTATCTTCTTTTGGGTTGTTGGAAGATTACTTTCTTGCTTTTTCTAGGGTGTAGTTTCCCTCCTTGTGTTGACATTTTCCATCAATTGTCCTTTGTAGGGCTGGATTTGTGGACAGATATTGTGCAAATTTGGTTTTATCATGGAATATCTTGGTTTCTCCATCTATGATGATTGAGGGTTTTGCTGGGTATAGTAGCCTGGGCTGGCATTTGTGTTCTCTTAGGGGTCTGTATGAGGTCTGCCCAGGATCTTCTAGCTTTCATCATCTCTGGTGAGAAGTCTGGTGTGATTCTGATAGGTCTGCCTTTATAAGTTACTTGTCCCTTTCCCCTTATTGCTTTTAATATTCTTTCTTTGTTTAGTGAATTTGGTGTTTTGATTATTATGTACTGGGAGGATTTTCTGTTCTGGTCCAGTCTGGAGTTCTGAAGGCTTCTTGTATGGTCATAGGCATCTCTTTCTCTAGGTTAGGGAGGTTTTCTTCTACAATTTTGTTGAAAATATTTACTGGGCCTTTAAGATGTAAATCCTTGCTCTCCTCTATACCTATAATTCTTAGGTTTGGTCTTCTCATTGTGTCCTGGAGTTCCTGGATGTTTTGAGTTACCAGCTTTATGCATTTTGCATTATCTTTGACTGTTGAGTCAATGTTTTCTATGGTATCTTCAGCACCTGAGGTTCTTTGTTCTATCTCTTGTATTCTGTTTTAGATGCTTGCATCTATGACTGCTGAATTCTTTCCAACCTTTTCTATCTCCAGAGATGCCTCACTTTGTGATTTATTTATTGTTTCTACTTCCACTTTTAGATTCTGGATAATTTTGTTCAGTTCCTTCACTTGATTGTTTGTGTTTTCCTGTAATTCTTTAAAGGATTTTTGTGTTTCTTCTTTAAGGGCTTCTGCCTGTTGATCCATGATCTCCTGTATTTCTTTAAGGGATTTTTGTGTTTCTTCTCTAAGGGCTTTTACCTGTTGACCAATGTTCTCCTGTATTTCTTTAAGGGAGTTATTTAAGTCTTTCTTGAAGCCCTCTATCAGCATGATGAGATATGATTTTAAATCCAACTCTTACTTTTCTGGTGTGTTGGGGTATCCAGGACTTGCTGTGGTGGGAGAACTGGGTTCTGATGTTGCCATGTGGCCTTGGTTTCTGTTGGTAGGGTTCTTGAGCTTGCCTTTGGCCATCTGGTGCTAGTTGGTATTGTTGTCTCTGGCTGGAGTTTGTTCCTCCTGTGGGCCTGTAACCTTGTGTCCTTACTCCTCTGAGCTCAAAAGTGAAAGCACTGCTGGGAGATCTCTCTTTCCTGGTGGGCTATGCACAGAAGACTGTGGAGTCTCCAGGCTCCCTGGTGAAAATGGCTGTGGGCAGGAAGACTTCTGTCCCAGCTGCTCCACTGATCTTAGGCCCTGTGTGCTCCTAGCTGGTCCCCTCCAGAGAGAAGGTGGAGATCTCACCTCTGCACTCAAAAGTGAAAGCTTGCTGGGAGATTATTCCCTCCTGGCAGGCTATGTGCAGAAGGCTGTGGAGTCTCCTGGCCCCCTGGTGCAAATGGCGGCAGGAAGACTTCTGTCCTAGCTGCTCCCCTTCATAGTTCTACCATGCATTTCAAAGATGGTTGGTCCTCAGGAACCTATCAATGATCTCCTCAAAATAATAACACCACAATTTTCTTTATTATGACAAAGCTGGTGACCCCGGGAAATTGATAATAAACAAATGAATCATAATTCCCCACTTTAATGAAGCCTAGTGTTTCTAATTCTTTATCATAAATAATAGTGAGAGATTCAACTTCTTCTGGGAGCTTCCGCTTTGCTTAAATAGCTGCTATAGTCTTACTGCTTCAATAGGATCCAGAGAGAAATTGAGGTGTGTATTTTTAAAACATAGGTTGCCAAGTGGCTCAGTGGGAGAGATTTTGAAAGCGTTTTAATTCAAGTCAAAATGCTGACTTCACAAAGAGCTGCAATTATCAAAATTTCACTTTGTAAAACCATGAAGACGGCCTTTGTAATTTATAATTGTCTGTCTTGGTGCGGGTGCCTTGCCAGTGACCTTGCCTTTCACACTTCCTTACTGGCTTAGTGACCTGATGATCTACAGTGTCAGTCCATATATATACACACACCAATATATATAGGTAAATAAATACATGAATTGGTCTAATTAGGTATCACACCCAAAGGAGACAGTGACCTCAATAGATTCCTTTGTCTCCACTGTTCAAGGGAATGCCACATAGTGACTTAGTGTCTCCTCACTACTTCCAGCAGTAGGCTTACTGTCCCTCTGATGGTCCCCTAATCTAGGAGATTTGCCTTCTTTGGCTTCAACCCATTTCTCAGTGTCACCTCTGACATCTTCAGGATTAGGCCTTCATCTGCCACCAGGTTGGGTACAGAAATGTTAAGTTCATGGCCTCTGGCAGGCACTGTGATAGCTGTGCAAACAGAGTATCTTACACTGACGGAATGGCCACTTGGAACGCTTCACTGCTTGACATGAAAGATACACGCACACACAGATACCTGCCAGGCATCTTGGGACGAACGCCCACGGGGCTGAGTCCCCTGGAGGACTGGGCATGTCACCTGTAGATGCAGATGAGCCAAAATGTGCTCACTGCACGACTGCTGTTGCGGCAAACACATTCTGCAGCTGTGGGTGGCACAGGAATGAAGAATCATGTACCTGACTTCGCTTAGAAATCAGAAGAAAGGGAGATTTCATGTAACGCATCTAAACAGATTTCCTTCCAACAGGGCCACCGAGAAAAAGAGGCAAGTACTAATTACATTTATATTTCTATCTAAAGTTAAGTGGAAGGAAGAACAATTAAGATTAAGAGTGTTTTCCCCAGGACTCAGAACTTACCTTCATTCATTAATTCATCCATCTATCCATCCATCCACTCACTCACTCCATTCATTCATTCATTCATTCATTCAATTCCTCAGTGAAAATGGAAAGCAAAATGAAAACTGCAGAAAAATCTAGAAAAGAGAAGCCTTGCATGCCAGCATATCTGAGATCTGATAAAGATACATCCACTGGAAGATTCACGGTCTTTAACTTTTCACACGAAATTAATTGCTAAGCACTCACATCTGGCTGATGAATAAAGATACATAAGGAATCCACGGGGGACAATTAACAATGACAGAAGAGATGAATAAACCAGGAAACAAGGAAAGAGGAGAAAATTGGAAGTCCAGCCCAAGCTGGCTATAGGAGGCAGTCTTTAGGTCTACTGCCCCTGGCCTCTCCCTAGAAGGGCACTTTCCTTCTCAGGACAACCTCTGAGGCAGACAGACATCTGTAGCCAGTGTTATGTCGCCTGGGAAGCAGGTGCAGAAGAATGTTCTAGGCATCACTCTTAGGATGGAATGATCTCTATGAACAGATGAGTTGGCAATGAATTGGTTTCTGGAGGATGGATATTGTGTCCGAAGCTAAGTGGGTTAAAAGTTCAGAGATTCTCAAAGTAGTCTTTGGGACATGTGTTTATGGTTTTGTTTGTTTTGTTTTGTTTTTGTTTTTTGTTTTTCAAGACAGGGTCTCTCTCTTTAGGCCTGGCTGTCCTGGAACTCAATCTGCAGACCAAGCTGGCCTTGGGTGGAAAGCTGAGTTTCCCTCAGTTCAAGCTGTTGTGGTGGATTCAGAGATCCAGCTGCCTCTGCTTCCCAAGTGTGCTGGGATCAAAGGTGTTCACCACCATCACCACATGTTTCTAAGAAAGCATCCTGTTAGTGTTTGAAGGAAGATATGCAGCACACCAAGCTGGGGTGTATCCCTGCCCCTCTCCCTCGGGACTTCACAGACAGGGCGCTAAACTGTCCATGTATTAAGCAACGTGGAATCACTTCCAAGCTAGCCAGAGCCGCCTTCCTTGCCCTGACAAAGATGAAAGATTTGGAGGTACACACAGCCCAGGAGAATTCCTTTGTTATGTTGCCAAAGAGAACGGTGCAGGCAGTAAGTAGGTCAGCCTTCTCAACAGCACTCCCAACTCTGTTTGCAATCATGAAAACTCAGAGGCAGTGCCCTAGCAATAAGGTACTTAAATTACAGCTTGTCTACTCACTGAATTCCTGTCAGGGTGATCCAGATTTGCAGGGCTGGGAGAGGCAGCTGCTCACAGTTATTGTCTATGCAGGGTTCTGACCTTAGGGGCTTCAGTTCCCACTAGTGCAATCTTCAATTGCGTCATCACTACATGGCCAGAGGGGAGAAGGCGGCAGATGTAATGAAGGTCCTAGTCAGCACTCTTCAAGGTAAAGGGACAACCCAGATCACTCAGGAAGGATCATAGCCCTCCCTTCAAGATACCCCGAAATCAGAAGAGGAAGGCAGGAGGAGGAGCAATGTGGAAGGAAATGGAGAGGTCCGAAGAGGAACAATCATATTCCTTGCCTAGTTGGTCACCAGCTGGGGGCCGCCAGCTATAACATACTTCTGTGGGGACCCCTACAGATAGGGAAGCTAACCTGGGGTAACTGCCAGCAGGGACGTGAGGGTCTTCACCTTACACCACAACAGCTTGACCTGAGGGAAACTCAGCTTTCCACCCAGAGCCTCCAGTAAAGGGTGGCACACAGGGACACCAGCCACAGCGCTGCCCAGTGACAGCCGCCAGGCGCAGGACCCCAGGACAGGACCCCAGCCTTTTCTCACAGTGTTCTCTGCTAAGTTGCTAACTTGGTATCGTGTTTTGGTTGTAGCACAATACATGCTTGCCTGTACATGTTTGCATGCACATAAAAGTATTTAGGAGTGGGATCTATGGAATGTGAGTGCTCTGGGCACATTCTACTGCATGCAGTGTCCCTGAGTTAGGCTCTTGCCATGAGTGTAACTAACTTTACAGTTTAAACAATTGATTTAATAGCTCATTTGATTAGCTGTCTGACAGTTTCTAAAGCTGGCCTTGATACTGCACAGAAGGCTCACGCTCAGTGGAAGAACTCTCATGACCTTGTGTTTCCCCACAGACGTCTCCCCCCGGGAGGATTTCTCACTGTGACTAACATACAGGATAGATTTCTTAGGCTGTTCTTTCAGATCGTCCCTTTGTGACACAGTGGTAGGTCAGAAAAATGACACGTCTTGATGGACCATAGGTTTGAAGTATGCATTGGACAGTTGGGTTGGATAGTTAGAGACAGCAGCGGCTATAATCAGGGTTGGGGCTCTCTTATTTTAAAAATGTTTAAATTACATTTATTTATTTGTTTACTTTGTATGTGTGTGTGCATGTGTATGTGTGTTTGTGTGTGTGTGTGTGTGTGTGTGTGTGTGTGTGTGTGTGTTTGTGTGCCAGTAGATTGGATAATGAAAATTATGGACACATAAAACAATTGAACTTAAACAAGGACCAATGTAAGCTATGAAATCTTATTTAACTGTTAAAAAAAAAAAACTTAGAAAAATTTCAGGAAAAATGGATGAGGTCAAAAACCCATCAGTTTTAACTGAGGTAACCCAGACCCCAAAAGGCAAATGCTGAGTTTTTCTCTCACTTTTAAGATGTTATATTTGAATCTTCAGATGTGTTTGTCAGCTGGAATGCTCATAGAGGCCAGGAGGCTAGGGAGGCGCCATGTTGGGGCCCTCAAGGGAGAGAAGATAGAACACAGATAGGAAGGCTGAAAGGGAAAAAAGGGAACAAAGGGGTGGGGGAGGGGCGGGGTAGAGGAGGGAGCACAGGGAGGGAAAGTTAGCCAAAGACCTCTAGACACAGTCATTTGAAAAACAACACTGCAGAGGCTTCCTATAACATGTGTGCACATACATGCATCCATATATAAAAGAGACTGAGTAGGGTCTCCCTGTAACAATGTTCCTACTGGAAACCACAGGAGCGCAAATAGACAGCCCTGCATGAGGAATGGCTCACATCTTTTCACGCTGATGAGCAGGGAGGTTCCGTAGGCCCCCTAGGCATTCCAGCTAGTGCCATTGATCTTGCTTACCCGCTAGAACTGGATGGCAAAACCTTATGGCTGAAGACACCATTGACTTGAGTCTCAGAACAATGAGGAAAACAAGCCGGTGCTCATCCTGTAGCTTCAGCATTATTGGCTATCCTTCATGGTTTTGTAAAGTGCTATAGACGCTACCAGGGGAGAAAAGGAAACGGGGCTCTAACAGTGACCCCTAGAAGCTATCACAATGACTGGCCTGGCAGTATGTGACTGCTGGTACAATACTGGCATGGATATCATAAAGGTAACCAGTTACTTTCTGATTGGGTTCAAGACCCGATTCACAAGATGACATGTATACCATTATCAGGCCAAGAACTTGTGACAGACAGGTCATAGGCACTAGGGGAGAGGCTACCATTATATCAAATGGCCATAGTATTAATGAACTTCTAACATCTTATTGTTATACCCATACATTAAGTCACCTCTCAGACCTCACCAGAGATGCTTTTTTCTTTTAAAGGAAATGGCAGTGAACAGAGCTGAGGGCAGAGACCTACAGCTGATCAAGGTGCAGACTTTGAGACTATGGGATGCCCAACACTATGTATATCTATATTATATCTATATAATAATATCTATATTATATCTATCGAATAATATCTTTATTATATCTAATAATATCTATACTATATCTATCAAATAACATCTATACCTATCTAATAATATTTATATCTATCAAATAATATCTATACCTATCTTATAGTATCTATATCTATCAAATAATATCTATACTATATCTAACAATATCTATACCATATCTATATAATATCTATACTATATCTAACATCTATACTATGCCTCTTATTCAAAGGCTTAGATGTCATTGCAGAAGAGGAAGCAGAAAGATGCTAACACCCAGAGGCAAAAGATTACTATAGCCAAACACTGTTTTCCAGACACAGCAGAGCAGTTGCATGTACAACTCCAGGGGTTGTAACAGCACACACAGGACCTATGTAAGCTCATGTCAAACCAAGTCCCTGCATGGCACGGGGAGGTGGGCATGAAATGCACCCCCTGCTGAGGAGCTGTTGGTATTTAATAACTGCTGGGAGTGGGAGAATTATTTTTAGAGGGTGTGGTCTCTGGTGGTCAATCACTTTCAGGTGGATGGCCACACACCTAAGGAGTACATGCACACTAGAATACACGCACAGCACAAACTGGATTTAGTGGGTTTAGAATGACAAGGATACAATGTTGGTGGGTGTAATAAACATGGCTGGGTCTGGGAGGAGATGGGGAGGGGTGAAGATGATCAAAATACAGTGTGTGACATTCTCAAAGAATTGGAGCAATATTTTAAAAACTTAATGAATAAACACATGTATGTATATATGCACATATGCATGCATGTGCATCCATCCATATAGGTATGCTAACGTCATGGCATGGACACAGATGTCAGAGGACAACTTGCAGGAGTCTATTATCTACTTCCACAATTAGGGTTCCAAGGACTGAACTGGTGTTGTCAGGCTTGGTTGTAGATGCTTTTACGTTTGACGCCATCTTGCCAACCTTCTTTCTTGTGTCAACATTTTGGTCCTAGGAATTAAATGCAGGGCCTCATGTGTGATCAGGGAGTGCCATATCACTGGGCTGCACCCCATGTCCTGCCTGTATGTGCTTTTCTTTTTAAAAGGTGCATATGTGTGTGTGTGTGTGTGTGTGTGTGTGCTTTTCCTTTTAAAAGGTGTGTGTGTGCATGCATGCACACCTGCCTGTGCACATGCACACATGCACACATTCGTGCATGCACATCAAAGGTGGAGGATTATTTGTGTACAGAGGAACATGTGTATGGACAGACATGTGTGGCTGAGAGTGTGGAGGTCAGCTTCATTTATTTCTCAGGTGCTGTCCATCCTGATATTTTGATATCAGATCTCTCCCAGCCTGGATTTTGCTGACTAGGCTGGGCTCGCTGGCCAGTGAGCCCCAGCTACCCACTTTTCTCCGCCTCTTCCAGTGTTTGGATTACAAGTGTGTATTGTGGATCTAGGTCTTTTTTTCCCTCCCGGCAACCAAACTCAGGTCGTTGGGCTGGCAGGAAGTACCATTGACTGAGTGGTCTTAGTGGCCCTTATACCTAGCTTTTTAAAATTATTTGGAGGGTTTTGTTTGAGGTTATAATATAGTTAAATAATTGACTCCTTTCCTTCTTCCAAATTCCTACATAATTTTCCTTGCTCTCTTTCAAATCCATGACCTCCATTTTTATTAAATGTTTTAACATATGTGTGTGTGTGTGTGTGTGTGTGTGTGTGTGTGTATGTGTGTGTGTATTCCTAAATATAACCTGCTTAGTCTGAACAATATTGTTTGCATATATGATTCCAGGGCTGACCAACTGGAAATGGATAACAAATCGATGTGCTCTTCCCTGGAGAAGGCTGTTTCTCCTGCTCTCCACGTCCTTAGCTGCCTGTAGCTCTCTGTGTAGGCTGAGGCCTCTCCTGGGCTTCCCTCAGCTCACTGTGGCATGTGTATTGTTCCTGCCCTGTCCATGCTTACGCAGCAATGTTACTGAGACTTTATGGGCGTAGCATCTGACATTACTGGGAGACACAGTCTCAGGAAGAACTTGATCCTTTGCTGTTAGAATCCTTCTCCCTGCTCTTTTCAAAAGGAAGCCTGAACCTTCGGTGGGGAAGTTGTTTGTATACATATCCATTGGGACTACGCTTCACAACTGTGTATTTTGATTGGTTGTGGTTTTCTTTAATGGCCTGTCTATTGCAAACGGAAGTTTCCTGGACTGAGGGGTGAGAAGTGTACATAAGGGTTAGACTCTGGAGAAGGATGTCACACCGAGTCGGTTTATGTGGGTTCTGGGCTTGAACTCAGGTCCTTTATGCTTGCGTAACAAACACTTAATTGACTGAGCTATCAGTATAGGCTCTTGGGTTCTGAATTAAACTTCAAGAAGGTCAAACTGTCAGGAAGAAAAAAAGTATTAAAACAGGACTGTAGACAAGGTGCACACAACAACGGAAGTCATGTAGAAAGGGAGGGATCTACAGAACAACTAACATAAGGTTCGAGCTATGCCGGAAGAATGTGCCTTTCAACCAGGGACAAGACCCAGGCAGCACAGAGGCACATCCCAAGATTCATGCTCCGTGTCATAGATTGCCAAGTGTGCCAAGTCCCGATGGCAGGGACCTGAGAGACAATATGCCAAGTGCTCAGCCGCCTCCCAGAATCCATGTCCCTGCTGGGGTCATCATGAGCCGTCTGGCACTGGAGAGCTGGACTCGGAGATACAAACACAGGCACATAGCTGGCAACAGACTCGCATGGCCTGGCACTGTAATCCACCCTGGTCTCCAACAGAAATTATGAACCTGGAAGCTATCAGATAGCCATGGAAACGGTGGGAGAGGAACCTTCCACCAGGGAGCGTATGGCTTCCTGCTAATAGAAGCACTGCCAGTTTGAGGTGTGTGATGTCTGGGGAGGTATCTGCTCCCTTGACTAAGAGTGTAAGAAGCTGACAAAGTATGCTTTGGCTGCATACTCTTCTATTCTGATGGCTGCTGTGGTCACTCGTTAATGACACAGGAGTATCTGGGAACAGTTTAGTTGTTAGGTTTACAAGCAATGGCCCCTGCGTGTGATCCCTACGTCGTTGCTTTTATATGCTCAGCAATATGTTGAGTAATGAGTGTAAGACAGTGGTGACGCAGAAGACAGTCTCTGCCTCCCCAGCTATGTGGACTCGTGGGAAAAGCAGAAGGTAAGGGTGCTGGTTAGCGGTGATTGCCAAGGTGACGGTGACCTGGGGTCACCTCAGGATGGTGCCTCAATTGAAGAACTGTCTAGATCATGTTTGCCTGTGGGTGCGACTATGGGGGACACTGCCTTGTGTTGGTAGTTAAGTGAAATGGGAAGGCCTAGTCTGAAAACGGGCAGCATCATATGGGCTGGGCCCCGAGCAGCGCAGGGATGCGGAGAGGTAGCCGAGCATCGGCGGAAGGCCAGCCAGTGAGGGCACAAGGATGCACTTGTCATCTCTGCTCTCGACTCTGGATGTTGCACGACTGGCTACTTGAGATTCTGCCTCGACGCCCCCTAAATGGCAGGGTGATTCTTGGAATTGAAAACCAAGAAAACCCTTTCCTCTCCTCAGCTGGCTCTGTCGGGATATTTTGTCACACTGACATAAGGAAGTAGGAGAGTGGATGGGTGTAAATGCTGTGCTCCAGTAGACCAGAAAGGCAGGGGTGGGGTGGGGCTGGGGGTGGGGTGGGGACATCCTCCAGAGAGTTTCCAAGAGGACTATCCTGAACTTGGGAGTGAAAGGGCTAGGATCCCTCGTGTTCTTGGGAAACAGCTGATCGCAGGCTTGGCCATAAGGACTAAAGCTTTTATATTCTTTATACTCAGAGCCTAGCAAGTTCATGAAGAATCTGCCACGTGGCTGGTTAGAAACAAAGGTAAGAGATCAGCCTATGATTCAAATAGCAGGGTTTCTGGGGGCTCCTGTGGCTGATCCGAAGAAGTTTCTATTTTATTTTTATTTTTTAAACACAAGATGTAGTGTCTCATGTAGGCCAGGCTGACCTCACACTAGCTACCTGGCTGATGGTGATCTTGAACTTCTGACCTTATTGCCTCTACCTCCTTCGTGCTGTGGCGACAGGTGTGTGCCACCATTGCCCCAGCTTATGTGACGTTGGAAATGGAACCCAGGACCTTGTGAATGGAAGGGAGCATTCTGCTAACCAAGCCACAAGACCAGCTTTCGAAAGAGGTCTCCGGGAGGAGGGGGGGCCCAAGTGTGCACTGGAGACTCTCACCAGGAAACACAGGAAAGTCAAGGCTGCTGGAAGGATGAAATCTCAGAATCTAAAACTAGAAGGATTGAAAAAAAATCACCAAACTTAAAGAGAAAAACTGCCTGGGGATAAAAGCAGAAATAAGCACGTTATCAATGAGAGAGACATGAAGTGGTCCAATACACCATGGGAACTCAGAAAAAATGGAAGGGAGTAAGGCACAGGGACCATTAAATCCCTCAGAGAGACTGCCACCTCACCCTGCAGGGCAGAGCCTGAGCCTGTGAGGAGTCTTTGCAAGGCTGATGTTCAATCTGGGAGGAAACCCTGAGGTGCGTGACAATTCTTCCTGAGTTGAGTCTCAGGTGTTTTTGTTTGTTTTATTTCATTTTGGAAAGTCTTCATTTACTTTAATTTATGGAAAGTATTTTTTTTCTGGGTCTGGGATGGAGTATTGCTAGTAGACTTTTTTTTTTTAAAGAAAAAACAAAACAAAACAAAACAAAACAAAAAAAACCGCCAAAGCTTTCTCTTCCACTGCCTTGAAGAGACTGCGATAGAATGCTTGCTGTAATCTGGACTTCTCTGTGTTCAGTGTGGCGGTTGGTTTACTCTGTATCTTTTGGTTTTGATACAATGTGAAGTGTATAACTATGCCGGGCTTTGCACTGCCTTTGGTGGCCATCTTAGATTCTCACATCTATAAGTGCTTGCATCTCATTAGTTTGGGAGCTTCTCAATTGTTTACTCAGGAGTCGCTCTGCCTTCCCCCCTCTCTGAGTTCCCGTGCTGTGATGGTCCATGTCATGTCTCCCACATGACCTCTGACCTGCCCACGATTTCTGCTTTTATCCACAGGCAGCTTTTCTCTTCAAGCTTGTTCGGTGATCTCTTTGTATCATTTTTGTTTTAAGATTCTTTTTTTTTTAAAAAAAGATTTATTTATTGTTATACATAAGTACACTGTAGCTGTCTTCAGACACACCATAAGAGGGCAACAGGTCTCGTTATGGATGGCTGTGAGCCACCATGTGGTTGCTGAGATTTGAACTCAGGACCTCTGGAAGAGCAGCCAGTGCTCTTAACCACTGAGCCATCTCTCCAACCCCTTGTTTTAAGATTGTATTCTTTATTTTTAAACCATGTGTCTGTGTAGGTATGTGCACATGAGTGCAATTGCATGTGGAGTCGGGGTTAACCGTGATTGTTAACCTCCTGACAAGGGTGCCTGGAACCCGATTTGGGTCCTCTGCAAGGGCAATTACTCTCTCTGAACTGCTGAGCCACCTCTCCAGCTCCTGGTTGGATGATCTTCTACATATCCCAACTCAGGTCTTTATGCTTGTGCTCCAAGAAATTTATCCACCCAGCCATCTCTGCTGCACCTTTTTGTTCTCCTACGTTTCAGTGGACGTTTGCGGAACAGCAAAAGTTGAGGTCAATGCTTTTCATGGCTGGCAGTGGAAATGCTTCCTGCTGTGTCAGGTGCTTGGTGCTAATCAGACGGAGAATCTGGCCAGAAACCGAGTGGTAGAGTGTGCCCTTCTTGAGGTACAGGAAGCAGAGAGCTTGCCGCGAGAGCTGCCGGCTTGGTTTGTCTTCAGAGGCATGCCCACTCACCTTAACCTCCTCAGGACGGGCACGCAGGGCTTCCAAAGCTTCTTACAGGACACACAGTCAAACGGGACGCTGCTATATTCTTTCGTGATTTTATACTCTTTAGAAAACATTTCAGAATAGATTTTACGTCTTTCAGTTCCAAATGTCATAGTCTCCAGAAAGATTTACTTATTTAAAATTACCTGCTTTTGTATTATTTTCCCTTTCTTGATTCCTACGATGCCTTTATATGTTAAGAATACTGACATGTATTCTCACATGGAAAATTTCTCCCAGGTTTTTGTCAATGTTTAGCCTGGTGACAGCACTTTTGGTCTGTTGGCTTCTCTGCTTCGGCCGTGAATAAGTTTTTTAATTTCATCAAAGTTAATGCAAATTGGCCAGTATCTTACAGCTTTTTATCATGTAAAATGTTTAAAGATTTGTTATTCATTCTAAGGCTACAGAATGTGTGTGTGTGTGTGTGTGTGTGTGTGCGCACGCCTGCACGTGCATGTGTGTTTCTATATTAGGAAGTGCCCTCTAAACGGGCAAAACTAAAAGAAAAAAAATTATGTGGTCATTTACTGAGTTGGCTTCCACATGGGACTGGATAGCCCAACAATGGCTGCCTTAATGCTGGAGAGGTCGAGAGCCAGGTTCTTAAACGAGTAAGCTCAGTAGGCTTAAGGGAAGCATGGAACACCTTGTAGCTGCAGGGAGAGTAGCTGGTTTCGCAAGAGAGGCTAAGGAAGCTGGTGTCTGGTGCCTGTGATGGACTGCTGCAGGGACAGACAGACAGACACACCTGCCCAGAAAAGAAAGAAAAGGCAGCCTGCATTCTGCTCTCCTCCACCGCCCTGCCTCTGTTTTCATCTGAGTCTGTTACAAGTTGCCACGCCCCTCAAGGGGAGGGGCTAACCTCCCGGATCACTGCACCATGTGGCAGTTCTTACTAGTTCTAGTCTTGACTCAGTTCAGTCTAGGTGAGCATCAAGACCAAAGCCTCACAGTACTCCTGTGCCTCCAAGAACACATAGCCGCAGTGTGGAGATTTTGAGGGCACCAGAAGAGGTCACCTTACAGTGAGTGTGAGGGCGGTTCTCTCAGTCTTCCTTTTCTCTACAAATGTAAACATGTTGCCTTCACCACTGAATGGCTCAGGCAGGTTCAACATTATTAGACATTCGATTTTTAATTCAAGTAAGCAAAACAAAGCAAAAGGCTCAAATTAAATTATTAGGTCTACTTTTCATAATAACGGACTGGAATTTGTAATTCAAGTATCTCAACGCTAATACGTAAGCTAATTAAAAAGTGCAGTAAATTGGATTCAGTAGTAGCTTGGAATTCACATTTAAATTAATTGGTAATAACGCTGCTCCCTCGATGCTCCCCACACAGCAGGGGCTGCTGTACCGATGGGCGGGCCTCCGTCTGGCCTCGGGGGGCCATCCTGATCTGTGAATGGGGGACAGCAGAGAGGCTCGTGCTCTGAGGTAGGAAGACAGCTGCAACACAGACTTCAGCGCCTGGTGGTTGTTTTACTTTTCTTTGAGAAAGGCTTTTTAGGATCGTGCAGTGTTCTGGAGAGCGTATCTGGGGAAGTGAAAGTGTCTTTGCGGACAACTGGATACATTGTAACTCAGTAACGACTTGACTGACTCTTGAATGAAGAGGGACAAGACAGGTTTCAGCAGAATAATTCTGGTGTTGTTCCAAGAGGTACTGCTTCGGACTCAGGATAGTTGCAGTTTTCAGAGTCTATTTTCCATTACCCAGGGCTCAAAAGGAGAACTGGTAACTGACAACCAGAGGCCCAGCCTCCTTCTAGCCCCCCAGGCTAGGCGTCTTTTACAGCTTGCTGACACCTTCTAGTTTATGGGGTTCCACTGTGACACAGGAAGTACCCAAGTCACCAAAGGGCCCCTAGGGTGCAGGAGAATGAAATGATGACGACTTAAGACACTTCCCCAGCTAACTGGTGACTCAACTCACCATCACATTTGCTTTCTAAGGCACTGCCAAAGCTGACCAAGTGGTTTGTGCACTGAAGAGACTGGAATCTCATAGAGATGGGCACATTCTTGGGCCTGTTTACACTCTTTGAACCACCCTGCTTCTAGGACAGGTTTGTCAATCACTCCTGCTGGGAAAATTCTATGGTGTGGAGAGGAAACAATACCAAGAGGCCTGTTGGACCCAGTTATTTACAATTATATCTTGAATGCAATTTTAGAATAATCAATTTCATCTGAGACAGCCTTTGAATACAAATAAGCTTCAGAATAAAAATGATTTATTTATGTGGCTTATTAGGAAACAAAGGCTTTGGTTAACTAAATTGGTGTCTCTGCCTGGTCTCAGTGAAGCCTGGAGCACCCTCCTTCATACAGATGGAGCACTCTCCTTCATACAGATGGCCCTGCCCACAACCCAGCTGGACTTGCAGGTAAGCAGAGGAATGAGGTCACTTCAAATTGCATTAAGTACCTCTCAGTTCTTCAAGAAGGAAGTTTGTTCATATGATCTCCTCACCAGGCTGCATGGAGAGCTGCTCGTACAGCGTCCCCCTGAGGCTGCATGGGGAATTGTTCATATGGACCTCCCTGTGTGCAGTAATTCCTCCCCCCCCCCAGTAATATTCTGCTGCGATTCAATTTTTCAATGTTTACTCTATAAGCCAATGTTCATGAGTTATTGGGTTTATTGGGAGAAATCATGACAATATTGGCCTGCTATTGTGAGTTCCAGGCTAGGTGGAGGATCCGTGCGGGTGCCTCCTCTGATCAGGGCTTTGATGCTTTACTGTGTATCACAGAGAGTGGCTCCAAGCCACACAGAGAATGCTGAGCAGTTTGTCACCTGCTGCTGTCCTCTGCCACGGCACAGCCATCTGGAAATGGGAAGCAGTGAAGGCACCAGGTGCTTCTTAACCTTTACAACCGTGCTCCCTGACACACGGGGAGCACCATTCGCGAGACTGCCGAGAGCGATTGGATCTCCCACACTTCAATAGCTAATTTCCCAAGTGGTTTTTAGCTGTTTATATTTCACAAGCTAAGCTTATCAATGAACAAACCTTTGAACAAATATACAATTGTCTATTGATCTTACATTCGTGGAACCAAACTGCTTTCTCCGCCCTTACAAAAACCTGTTGTCTAGGCATGTACTTACGAAGTAAGAGTCCCCATAAAAGCCCCTGCTCAGATATCTCCTCCCAGACATTCGTGTATCCACACTGTCCTTCAATAGAAACATGTCCCTGTTAATGCAAATACTGAAGTGATGTGCCAGGTTCTGATGTATAACAGATGGAGGATTAAGAGTTCAGGGTAACCTGGGCTACGTGAGATCCTACGTTAACCACCCCAACTCCTTAAAAAATAATCAGAGACATGAATTGCTTATACTGGCTAGTTTTGTGTGTCAACTTGACACAAGCTAGAGTTATTACAGAGAAAGGAGCCTCCCTTGAGGAAATGTCTCATGAGATGCAGCTGTAAGGCATTTTCTCAATTAGTGATAAAGGGGGAGGGCCCCTTGTGGGTGGTGCCATCTCTGGGCTGGTAGTCCTGGGTTCTGTAAGAAAGCAAGCTGAGCAAGCCAGGGGAAGCAAGCCAATAAGAAACATCCCTCCATGGCCTCTGTATCAGCTCCTGTTTCCTGACCAGCTTGAGTTCCAGTCCTGACTTCCTTTGGTGATGAACAGCAATGTGGAAGTGTAAGCCGAATAAACCTTTTCCTCCCCAACTTGCTTCTTGGTCATGATGTTTGTGCAGGAATAGAGCCCCTGACTAAGACATTGCCCAAATATATTTCCATAATTATGAAATAAACAACCAAAGGTCTAACTGGCCATCCAATTGGTTATCCAATTCCAAATGGTCAGCCCTTATAATACACATACAAATAACACTGTATAGACTAATCAGGTTGTACTTAAGGAACAATTAATGAGAAAAGAGGACACAGTTTTGAAAGAGAGCCAGGGGAAGTGTATGGGAGGAGTTGTAGGGAGAAAAGGGAAAAAGAAAATGATATGATTATATTCTAATCCCATTAAGTATGTATATATATATATATATATATATATATATATTTTTTTTTAAATCTGGTAATAAATGTATCCTAAAATATCAATGAGAAGGAAAGAATGAGAAAATGAATGACATTGTCAACTTAGATGCAAATTGAAGATAGCCCACCAACAGCTAATTAGCCATTGGGGAAGAAGAGGAGAGAGGTTGGGAGAGAAAAGGCATTGTCCTTACGTTTGGTGGTCTCCAAGTGGCCTTTGTATGATGGACTTCAGCAGCGGCTCTGGCCGGAGGGCCACCGTTGGGGATGTTTTGGGGCTGGAGTCTGACTCCCCGCTCTCCTCGTCACCCATGGCTTTTATGTAGCTGCCGCTCCTCATCCTACGGCAGGGTATCTCCTCCTCTTTGCCACCTGTGGGGTATGCACCCCAATCATCCTGAGGCACCTGGAAGTGAGCAGAGACAGCCCATATCAATCCTGCCCTCTGAGGGTATGTCCTATGATTTTTCTGGAGACATAGCTCCTTTGGCTGTCCATCATTTTAAGTCACGTACATGTAAAGGCTTTTCCACAGCCTTCCAATCCAGAAAGGCTCTCAATATGAAGCCAATGATTTTTCCCAGTGTGAAAGATAAACATTATGGGGAAAGTTGAGAAGTTACTGAGAACGTAAGAAAATTTCTAACGTTTAGATTTCCATTTGGAATCAAAGTTAATTGCAAGTAAAGAAACTGAAAAGAAGAAACAGAAGAGAAAATGACGGTGATACTGACTTTATTGCTAAATGTCTTCCCATGTCAAATGCTAATAAAGGAGCTGAAAAGTAATCGCCAAAGTGGAATCACATCGCATACACAAAACAAACACACTGGCAGATGAAAAGACACGCCCCATCATCCTATATACAGAGCTTCATATCTCCACGCACCGCACATTCTAAGGAAGACTCAACTCAAAATTTCCCGGTGGTGTCCCTGGCCCGAGGGTAGCCTCGATCACCAGATCATGAAGCTGGTCTGCATCCTGGCCCCTCCAATAAGCTACGTCTCACAGGAGTGAACGTGGTGTTCCTCAGAACAGCAGCCCAGCCCCTGCCTCAGTACAGCCCTCAGCAAGGCACTGGCCCAGTCCGTGCGATTCTGCCAACCGCTCCAAAGGCTCCAAAGGCTGACCCTGGCTGGAGAAGAGGGTCTCAGATGCTGCTGGTAGAGGGGAGTGGTAGAACTGTACACTTAAAAAGTTTGCAAAGTGGCATTTTCGTTGTAAAACACTTCAATTTTCAGCAATCCTCTGAAATTGGCCTGAGAGGGATCCTGTGTTCCTTCCAGCTTCAACAGTGCACGAAGCCAAGCGTTCCAGCCCTCCTGACAGAGACCCATATGGCTAATGGGATGGCGGGCTCGTTGGCAGCAGGCACCAGTGTTCCTTCCTGAATAGCTTGGTGTGTGCCGTGCCTGTAGAACTGATGTCTTCCAGGCTGTAGGCAGGAGCTGCTCCGCATTTGGTTCCTCAGGCTTGTCAGGTAGGTCTTATGGCAAGATGTAACATAACTCGCAAGGCCCAAAAGGGAGGGTGTGGATTCAGCTGGCTCTCCCCCGTGTGAAGCCCACCTACTCTGCAGCAAGGTTCAACACTGTGAGGTACAGCTATTGATCAAAGGCTTAACAGATAATACGCTCTACACCTGAGCTGGGGTAGGCGCTGCTTGTAGGTTGAGTGCTTTGACATTCTAAAGACATAGCTCTAGGCCACACTGTGCAGGTCTGAGGAAGAACACAGGCCGTGGTAAGATGACTGGTAAAAAAAGGGTTTTTAAAAGATTTATTTATTACATGTAAGTACACTGTAGCTGCCATCAGACACACCAGAAGAGGGCGTCAGATCTCATTACAGGTGGTTGTGAGTCACCCTGTGGTTGCTGGGATTTGAACTCAGGACCTCTGGAAGAGCAATCAGTGCTCTTAACCACTGAGCCATCTCTCCAGCCCTGGCTTGGTAAAATTTTAACGACTGTGTTAAAGCACAGGCCACACTGATCACACACAATGCTGAGGTTTTAGGAAGACTGACATGGAAGTCAATGACATAGAGGCCTTCTGTTCAGCATGTACTGGTATGGGCCCACCCACAGAAAATCTTGATTTATAGGGAGACACTATGTCCTGACAGCAGATATCCTTCAACACTAGAGAAATGTCACAGTATCTGTGTTGAATGAACTCTTGGGGTGTCTAGTAACTCTTATCTGGGTGATTGTTTACCAAACCTCTTCAGTAGCCATACAATGGAAATCCAGGCAGAGGAACACCGTCTCTGTGGCTCTTATCACATGACCAGGATGGTCACACCGTAACCAGTGTACGGGTTTCTACGCAAAGGTGTGCCAGCCCATTTATGCTCTGTGTAGACCTTGAGAGTCAGTCACGGGACAAAGGGAGTCAGGAGGGTAGTTTGTCCTTGGGAACGGCTGCACACGGGCTCTATTGGAATTTCTGCTATAATAAGATGGTCACGAAGGAAGCACAGCCTGTTTTCTGGGCCCTCCCTGAATGCCACAGATGCAGTAAGCTATGAAGAAGCACATTTAATTTACAGTTCTGTAGGTTTAGAAGTCCTAAAGCATGGGGTTGGTGTCTGCCCAGCTTCTGGTGAGGGCCTTTTGTGGGCAAGGAAGTCTTTCTTCCTCTGCTTCTGGACCACAAACTGAATTAAGCACATACTGTCACCAAGGGCATGACCGGGCAACCCAGTGCCCCAAAGGGCTGCCTCTGAATCTATGAGCATGTGAGTACTTTCCAGCACTCAGGGGGTGGGGGTGGGGGGTGGGGGGCACAGGAAGTGGGCAGACTTGCTTTAGCATAGGAACACGGTGGTAAGGTGCATGGGAGGTGTCAACAAGGAGAAAGGGGGGCAGAGAGTCTCCAAGGCTTTTCTCATCTATTTACACCTTCTCAGCTTTTCTAAGTTGTATATTAGTTTTGCCACAACCCTGAATGCCACTACCTGTCCGTGGAAGGGGTGCACCCTGAAGGGGATGGATTGCAGTGTGCTTAGGCTGAAAGGTTAGGGCGGGGGGGGGGCAGGGGGGGTCCCAGGGAAAGATGGTGGCCGAAGGTCAGTACAGGCTCCTGGAGGGTGGCTCCAGGGGCCACTTAGTCTGGATCTGGCGAGCAGAACAGTACAGGCAGAATAAACAGCATTAAAAGGGACAGGTGGCCAGCCCCTGGGCTGGGCCAGAGAAGCCTGCATTCTTTATCTCTCAGTGAGCATTCCCGGTGACAGTCACAGGGAGGAGGGCAGAGGGGGACGAGGCTAGCAGCCTCCGAAGGAGAGGCTCACGCTGTCGGCCTTATGGAGAGTTTTGTTTTTTTTTTTAAAAAACCAAAAACATGTTTCCATAAAGAACGAGGTAAAGATTGTTGTTTTTTTTTTCCCCAGCAGCCTACAAATTAACTAACAAATGAGACCAGCTTGTATGTTTCTGTTTCCGATTTAAGAAGCCAATTTCACAGCCTTTGACAGAAAAAAAAAATTCAATACAGAAGGAGGGTAAAGCAGCCGATTCCCAGAACATATGCCCAGGCTAGGAAAAGCCACCAAGTCTCAGTAAATAAACCTTCCCCTTATGGCAAAAGGGAAAAAAAAAGTTAAAACCGGCAGCAGAACGCAGAGGAGTGGCCAAGTGTGCACCTGGCACACGCATGTGGCAGCTTCACAGCCTCAGGGAAACAGGCTAGAGGCTTGCAGCCGCTGCAGAGCCCACCCCCTGCCGCCGCCATGCCAAGGCGATCCGCTACCCCAGTCGGCAGCGCGCAGCGGTGAACGGCATTTATAATTTCTGTAAAAGGGGAATTCTCCCGAGATTGACATGTACGTGTGCCAAGGCGCTGCACTCTAAGTGTGGCTTGACGCTAAAAACCCCGAAAACATCTTTCTTTCAGTAGGCGAGGCACAGGGGAGAGGGGCCTCGGACTTTATAATGACGTCCTTTTTCAGGTGAGCTAAAGGGGCGTGCCAGCTAAAGCTGGGTTCTCTCAGGAAACATTTTCCTCATTCCGTCAGCAACGTGTATGTGTGTGTGTGTGTGTGTGTGTGTGTGTGTGTGTGTGTGTGTGTGCTTTAAACAAATATCAAGTACACGAGCCACGGGGGAGTGTGACAGCTGGTCCCTGCATGCCTTGAACGGAGGGCAGAGGAATGAGAAGGGATCTAAGCAGAACATCCCGTGGAGTTACCAGGCTTTCCACAGACCCATCTGGGGAAATTCAATTCACTCAGGGAGTTCTTTCACACACCCAGGGGTCCAAGGATGCTTGTTTTAGGGGAGCTGTGTGTGCCACTCTGCCAAGAAATGACTGCCTACATCCTGCACAAATCTGAGACAGTTTTCCTTGAGCATTGCTATGCTGTGTATGAAAATCAGGCTTATTTGTTCTAGTTGGCGATTTTAATGAGCACCAATGGATTTTTTTTTTCTAGAATATAACTACCATGTAAATCAAGGGGAGCCAGAACGTTGCTCAGCTGGCAATTTACCAGGAATTGTTTACCATTTCCAAATCCCCCAGGGCTGGCAGAGCCTTGCTGGAGTCTGAGTCCTTATTACAACACGCCTGTGTTGGTCTAATTTGTAGCTCTCCAATTACTGCGACCCTTCACTCAGAAACAAACACCAGAACACTTTATTCTGTGCAGATTTGCTATGCCCCAACATTTTTTTTATTAAGATACTTTTAGTTAAAAGTTACTTTCTTCTTTTTTTTCTTTTACATTAGAGATCAGGCTGTGTACACATATTTACACAACCTCCCTCCATACCTCAGATGCCCCACCACTTAATAATGTGTATTTAAATAGGTCATACGAGCTTCATTTTAGAATACTCAGAAAGATATTGAAAGTCTTTGTATAAAAGGACACACAGTCTGGTGAGTTTTTGAAGAATTATAAGAGAACAATTGTTTCTCGACCTTCCTAACGCTGCGACCCTTTAATACAGTTCCTCATGTTGGGGTACACCCCAATCATAAAATTATTTTTTTTTTTTTAATTTTTATTTTCTATGTTCTATGTTTACATTCAAAAGGCTTTCCCCTTTCCCAGTTACCACCCACCATAGTTCCCATAGTTCCTCTCCCCCCCAACTGTTCCCCAATCATTCCCCCTCCCCCCTCGGTTTCTTTACTAAACTGGATGCAATCTTTACAGGCCCAGGGTCCTCTCCTTTCTTCTTCTTGGGAATCATTTGACTTGCTATTTGTGTCTTGAGTATTTAGTGCTTCTGGGCTCATTAATATCCACTTATCAGTGATTGCATTTCATGTGCATTCTTTTGTGATTGGGTTAATTCACTCAGGATGATATTTTCCAGGTCTAACCATTTACCTACAAATTGCATGAATTCATTATTTTTAATTGCTGAGTAGTATTCCATTGTATATATATACCACATTTTCTGTATCCATTCCTCCTTTGAGGGATATTTGGGCTCCTTCCAATTTCTGGCTATTATAAACAAGGCTGCTATAAACATAGTGGAGCATGTGTCCTTATTGCATGCAGGGGAATCCTCTGGGTATATGCCCAGGAGTGGTATGCCAGGGTCCTCTGGAAGTGACATGCCCAATTTTCTGAGGAACCGCCAAACTGATTTCCAGAGTGGTTTTACCATTTTGCAATCCCACCAACAGTGTAGGAGTGTTCCTCTTTCTCCACATCCTCGCCAGCACTTGTTGTCTCTTGAGTTTTTAATCTTAGCCATTCTGACTGGTGTGAGGTGGAATCTCAGGGTTGTTTTGATTTGCATTTCCCTGATGACTAATGATGTTGAACATCTTTTAAGGTGTTTCTCGGCCATCCGAATTTCTTCTGGTGAAAATTCTTTGTTTAGCTCTGTGCCCCATTTTTTGATAGGGTTATTTGGTTCTTTGCGGTCTAACTTCTTGAGTTCTTTGTATATATTGGATATTAGCCCTCTGTCGGATGTGGAGTTGGTGAAGATCTTTTCCCACTTTGTTGGTTGCCGTTTTGTCCTTCTGACAGTGTCCTTTGCTTTGCAGAAACTTTGTAATTTTATGAGGTCCCATTTGTCGATTCTTGATCTTAGAGCATAAGCTGTTGGTGTTCTGTTCAGGAACTTTTCCCCTGTGCCCAAGTCCTCCAGGGTCTTCCCAAGTTTCTTTTCTAGTAGTTTCAGTGTGTCTGGTTTTATGTGGAGGTCCTTGATCCACTTGGAGTTGATCTTAGTGCAAAGAGATAAGAGTGGGTCAATTCGCATTCTTCTGCATGTTGACCTCCAGTTGAACCAGCACCATTTGTTGAAAAGGCTATCTTTATTCCACCGGATGGTTGTGGCTCCTTTATCAAAGATCAAGTGACCATAAGTCTGTGGGTTAATTTCTGGGTCTTCAATCCTGTTCCATTGATCTGCTTGCCTGTTGCTATACCAATACCATGCAGTTTTTAACACAATTGCTCTGTAGTACTGCTTGAGGTCAGGGATATTGATTCCCCCAGAAGTCCTTTTATTGTTGAGAATAGTTTTTGCTATCCTGGGTTTTTTGTTGCTCCAGATGAATTTGAGAATCGCTCTTTCTAGATCTATGAAGAATTGAGTTGGGATTTTGATGGGGATCGCGTTGAATCTGTATATTGCTTTTGGCAAGATGGCCATTTTTACTATATTGATTCTGCCAATCCAGGAGCAAGAGATATTTTTCCATCTTCTGAGGTCTTCTTCGATTTCTTTCTTCAGGGACTTGAAGTTCCTGTCATACAGATCTTTCGCTTGTTTGGTTAGAGTTATGCCAAGGTACTTTATGTTGTTTGTGGCTATTGTGAAGGGTGTTATTTCCCTAATTTCTTTCTCAGCCTGCTTGTCCTTTGAGTACAGGAAGGCCACTGACTTGCTTGAGTTAATTTTATAACCTGCCACTTTGCTGAAGCTGTTTATCAGCTGTAGAAGTTCTCTGGTGGAGTTTTTTGGGTCGCTTAGGTAAACTATCATATCATCTGCAAATAATGATAGTTTCACTTCTTCCTTTCCAATTTGTATCCCTTTGACTTCCTTATGTTGTCTAATTGCTCTTGCTAGAACTTCAAGTACTATATTGAAAAGATATGGAGAGAGAGGGCAGCCTTGTCTAGTCCCTGATTTTAGTGGGAATGCTTCAAGTTTCTCTCCATTTATTTTGATGTTGGCTACTGGTTTGCTGTAGATTGCTTTTACTATGTTTAGGTATGGGCCTTGAATTCCTGCTCTTTCCAAGACTTTTAGCATGAAAGGATGCTGAATTTTGTCGAATGCTTTTTCAGCATCTAATGAGATGACCATGTGGTTTTTTTCTTTCAGTTTGTTTATGTAGTGGATTACATTGATGGATTTCCGTATATTGAACCATCCCTGCATCCCTGGGATGAAGCCTACTTGATCATGGTGGATGATCGTTTTAATGTGCTCTTGGATTCGGTTAGCAAGAATTTTATTTAGTATTTTTGCATCTATATTCATAAGAGAAATTGGCCTGTAGTTCTCTTTCTTTGTTGGATCTTTTTGTGGTTTAGGTATTAGCGTAATTGTGGCTTCGAAGAATGAGTTGGGCAGTGTCCCTTCTGTCTCTATTTTGTGGAATAGTTTGAAAAGTATTGGTGTTAAGTCTTCTTTGAAGGTCTGGTAGAATTCTGCACTAAAACCATCTGGTCCCGTACTTTTTTTGGTTGGGAGGCTTTCTATAACCCCTTCTATTTCTTTAGGGGTTATGGGACTGTTTAGCTGATCTACTTGATGCTGATTTAGTTTTGGTATTTGATATCTGTCTAGGAAATTGTCCATTTCCTCCAGATTCTCCAGTTGTTTTGAGTATAGACCTTTGAAGTAGGATCTGATGATCTTTTGAATTTCCTCAGTTTCTGTTGTTATGTCTCCCTTTTCATTTCTAATTTTGTTAATTTGTATACTGTCTCTGTGTCCTTTGGTTAGTCTGGCTAAGGGTTTATCTATCTTGTTGATTTTCTCAAAGAACCAGCTCCTGGTCTTGTTGATTCTTTGTATGGTTCTCTTTGTTTCTATTTGATTGATTTCAGCCCTGAGTTTGATGATTTCTTGTCTTCTACTCCTCCTGGGTGAATTAACTTGTTTTTCTTCCAGGGCCTTAAGGTGTGCCATTAAGTTGCTAGTGTATGCTCTCTCCAGTTTCTTTTTGGATGCACTTAGAGCTATGAGTTTTCCTCTTAGCACTGCTTTCATTGTGTCCCATAGATTTGGGTAGGTTGTACCTTCATTTTCATTGAATTCTAAAAAGTCTTTGATTTCTTTTTTTATTTCTTCCTTGACCGAGGTGTCATTGAGTAGAGTATTGTTCAATTTCCATGTGTATGTGGGCTTTCTGTTGTTTTTGTTGTTATTGAAGACCACTCTTACTCCCTGGTGATCTGATAGGAGGCATGGGATTAGCTCGATCTTCTTGTATTTGTTGACATCTGTCTTGTGACCAATTATATGGTCTATTTTGGAGAAGGTACCATGTGGAGCTGAGAAAAAGGTATATTCTTTAGCTTTAGGATGAAATGTTCTATATATATCTGTTAAATCCAGTTGGTCCAGAGTTTCAATTAGTTTCACTGTGTCCCTGTTTAGTTTCTGCTTTCCTGATCTGTCCATTGAGGAGAGTGGAGTGTTGAAGTCACCCACAATTATTGTGTTAGGTGTAATGTGTGCTTTAAGCTTTAGTAAGGTTTCTTTTACGAATGAGGGTGCCCTTGCATTTGGAGCATAGATGTTCAGTATTGAGAGCTCTTCTTGGTGGATTTTCCCTTTGGCCAGCAAGAAGTGACCTTCTGAGTCTCTTTTGATGATTTTAGGTTGGAAGTCAATTTTATCTGATATTAGAATGGCTACTCCAGCTTGTTTCCTGGGACCATTTGCTTGTAAAATTGTCTTCCAGCCTTTTACTCTAAGGCAGTGTTTGTCTTTAACACTGAGATGGGTTTCCTGTATGCAGCAAAATGTAGGGTCCTGTTTCCGTATCCAGTCTGTTAATCTATGTCTTTTTATTGGGGAATTGAGTCCATTGACGTTAAGAGATATTAAGGAATAGTAATTATTTCCTCCAGACATTTTTGAAATTATATTTATTTATTTTATTTATTTTTTTAATATTCGAGAGGTTACCTTCTTTTAGGTTTGATGAGAGGAGGTTTCTATCTTGTTTCTTCCCGGGTGTAGTTTCCGTCCTTGTCTTGGTGTTTTCCCCCTATTATCCTTTGTAGGGCTGGATTTGTGGAAAGATATCGTGCAAATTTGGTTTTGTCATGGAATACCTTGATGTCTCCATCTATGGCGATTGAGAGCTTTGCTGGGTAAAGTAGTTTTGCCTGGAGTTTGTGTTCTCTTAGAGTTTGCATTATATCTGCCCAGGATCTTCTAGCTTTCATGGTCTCAGGTGAGAAGTCTGGTGTTATTCTGATAGGTCTTCCTTTATAAGTTACTTGGCCTTTTTCTCTTGCTGCCTTTAATATTCTTTCTTTGTTTAGTACATTTGGAGTTTTGATTATTATGTGACGGGATGTGTTTCTGTTCTGGTCCAGTCTGTTTGGGGTTCTATAGGCTTCTTGTATATTCATGGGCATCTCTCTCTTTAGGTTGGGGAAGTTTTCTTCCATAATTTTGTAGAAGATATTTGCTGGCCCTTTAACTTGTACGTCTTCATTCTCGTCTATACCTATGATCCTTAGGTTTGGTCTTCTCATTGCGTCCTGGATTTCCTGGATGTTTTGGGTTACAGCCTTTTTGCATTTAGTATTTTCTTTGACTGTTGAATCAATGGTTCCTATGGTATCTTCGGCTTCTGATATTCTGTCTTCTATCTCTTGTATTCTATTGTTGATATTTGCATCTATGGCCCCTGATTTCTTCCCCAGGTTTTCTATCTCCAATGTTGTCTCCCTCTGTGATTTCTTAGTTGTTTCTACTTCTGTTTTTAGTATCTGGATGGATGTGCTCAGATCTTTCGCTTGCTTGATTGTGTTTTCATGTATTTCTTTAATAGATTTTTGTGCTTCCTCTTTCATAGCTTCTACTTGTTGGCCCACGTTCTTCTGTAGTTCTTTAAGTGACTTTTGTCTTTCTTCCTTATTGTCTTCTTCTCTTTGATCCATCTTCTCCTGCATTTCTTGAAGTGATTTTTGTATTTGCCTCGTAAAGGCTTCTAACTTTTGATCCATTTTCTCCTCTATTTCTTTACGAGATTTTTCTATGTGTTCAGCTACCAGCATCCTGACCAGTGATTTTATATCCAAGTCTTGTTTTTCTGGTGTTTTGGGGTATCCAGGGCTTCCTGTTGTTGGCGAACTGGGTTCAGATGCTGTCATGTTGCCTTGATTTCTGTTAGTGACATTCCTTCGTTTACCTTTTGCCATCTGGTTATTTCTGGTGTTAGTTGACCTTGTTGTCACTGGCTGGTGTTTGAATCTCCTGCGAGGCTGGGCTTACCTGTTGTTTCTTTACTGGTGGTTATGCGTGATTGCTGCTCAACGGGATCACGAGCTGGCTGCCACCGGCTGACTTTGTGCCCGGCCTGAGGACTCTGGCAAGTGTGGGGGAGTGCAGCAGAGCCTCGGAAGGCGCTGCTAGGCCTGCCTAGTAGGGAGAGCCTAGCAGATCCCCTCACGTGGTAGCCTCTGATGGAATCTATCTACCTGTGTCTTTCCAGCTGTGTCCTGGTTGCAATATGGAGGCCTGCCGCTATAGCTGGTCCGGGGTCCTGGGGAGCTGGGTGGTTCCGGTTGCCTCAGTGCAAGTCCTAAGCTCGCAGGGACGTGCTGCAGAGCCTAGGTGCCTGGGCCCGCCTCTGGGCGAGAGCTCAGCAGAGCTCCCTGCTCCAGTCCCAGAAGGAGTCCCTACCTGCGCCTTTCCAGCTGTGTCCTGGTTGCAATATGGAGGCCTGCCGCTATAGCTGGTCCGGGGTCCTGGGGAGCTGGGTGGGTCCGGCTGCCTCGGTGCAAGTCCTAAGCTCACAGGGACGTGCTGCAGGGCCTAGGCGCCTGTGCCCTCCTCTGGGCGGGAGCTTAGCAGCGCTCCCTGCTCCAGTCCCAGACGGAGACCCTACCTGCGCCTTTCCAGCTGTGTCCTGGTTGCAATATGGAGGCCTGCTGCTATCGCTGGTCCGGGGTCCTGGGGAGCTGGGTGGGTCCGGCTGCCTCGGTGCAAGTCCTAAGCTCACAGGGACCTTGCTGCAGAACCTAGGCGCCTGTGCCCTCCTCTGGGCGGGAGCTTAGCAGCGCTCCCTGCTCCAGTCCCAGACGGAGACCCTACCTGCGCCTTTCCAGCTGTGTCCTGGTTGCAATATGGAGGCCTGCTGCTATCACTGGTCCGGGGTCCTGGGGAGCTGGGTGGGTCCGGCTGCCTCGGTGCAAGTCCTAAGCTCACAGGGACCTTGCTGCAGAACCTAGGCGCCTGTGCCCTCCTCTGGGCGGGAGCTTAGCAGCGCTCCCTGCTCCAGTCCCAGACGGAGACCCTACCTGCGCCTTTCCAGCTGTGTCCTGTTTGCAATATGGAGGCCTGCTGCTATCGCTGGTCCGGGGTCCTGGGGAGCTAGGTGGGTCCGGCTGCCTCGGTGCAAGTCCTAAGCTCACAGGGACCTTGCTGCAGAACCTAGGCGCCTGTGCCCTCCTCTGGGCGGGAGCTTAGCAGCGCTCCCTGCTCCAGTCCCAGACGGAGACCCTACCTGCGCCTTTCCAGCTGTGTCCTGGTTGCAATATGGAGGCCTGCTGCTATCGCTGGTCCGGGGTCCTGGGGAGCTGGGTGGGTCCGGCTGCCTCAGTGCACGTCCTAAGCTCGCAGGGACGTGCTGCAGAGCCTAGGCGCCTGTGCCCTCCTCTGGGCGGGGGCTTAGCAGCGCTCCCTGCTCTAGTCCCAGACAGGGTCCCTACCTGCGCCTTTCCAGCTGTGTCCTGGTTGCAATATGGAGGCCTGCTGCTGTCGCTGGTCCGGGGTCCTGGGGAGCTGGGTGGGTCCGGCTGCCTCGGTGCAAGTCCTAAGCTCACAGGGACCTTGCTGCAGAACCTAGGCGCCTGTGCCCTCCTCTGGGCGGGAGCTTAGCAGCGCTCCCTGCTCCAGTCCCAGACGGAGACCCTACCTGCGCCTTTCCAGCTGTGTCCTGTTTGCAATATGGAGGCCTGCTGCTATCGCTGGTCCGGGGTCCTGGGGAGCTGGGTGGGTCCGGCTGCCTCAGTGCATGTCCTAAGCTCGCAGGGACGTGCTGCAGAGCCTAGGCGCCTGTGCCCTCCTCTGGGCGGGGGCTTAGCAGCGCTCCCTGCTCTAGTCCCAGACGGGGTCCCTACCTGCGCCTTTCCAGCTGTGTCCTGGTTGCAATCCATAAAATTATTTTTATTGCTACTTCATAACTATAATTTTTGCTATGGTTATGAATTTTAACGTGAATATCTGTGTTTTCTGATGGTCTTAGATGATCCCTGTAAAGGGTCCTTTGACCTTCCCCATAGAAGTCATGCATGACCCACAGGTTGAGAACCCCTGACAGAGAAAGAAAGTAAGTGGTATAGCTAGCATTAACTGTCCACTCGACACAATCTAGAATCACCTGGAAGGGCAGTCTCAATTGAGTAATTGTTTTTAATCAGGCTGTTCTGTTGGCACACCTATGAGGAACTGTTACGTGATGTGGAAAGGCCTAGCCCACTGTGGACAGTACCATTCCCTAGGCAGTCAGTTCTAGGCTGTATAAGAAGGCTAGCTAAGCGTGAGCCGGAGAACAAGCATGCCAGTAGCACTCCTCTATGGTCTCTCCTGCACCTCCTTGGCTGTGAGTGAGCTCCTGGGTGGAGATAATAACCCATGGAACAGCAAGTAGCCCTGCCTTTAGATTCCCGTCTTGAGTTCTCTCCCTGACTCCCCTCCGTGATGAGCTATGACCTGGAAATGTAAGCTGAAACAAACCCTTTCCTCACCTACATCGCTTTTGGTCAGATTGTGCTTTATTACAGCAACAGAAAGGAACAGGATGCCTGGATTTACCTCGAGGGCAAGGAACACAGGGAATATGCAGCAAGAGCTCTGTGCAGAGCTTCTGGCTGTGAAAAGACTTCCAAGGCCCAGGTCCTCCTGGCCAAGCCACAACCAGTAGCAATCTGGTTTGTGATGGTGAGCTTTGGCTGACGCCATGTTTTCTAAGAGAGGTGAGAGCTAGAAGAGGTTTTTGGATATAGATTGAAGGACATCTAGGTCTAGGAAGGGAAGCCCCTTGTACCTACTGATACTAAGAAACTATGGATAAAAAGATTAGCAATGAAAGCCAGCCTCAGACCCATGCCTGTGTTTCTTTCTACACCATGTTGTGAGCACCCAACTCTTATCTCCATAGAAACACTGGAGCCTGAGCCAGGATTTATCCCTCAGATCTGGATATCAGTTTCCTGCTCCAAAGTCATTCTGAGTCATTAGCTCTTGGCTAAATGGTTGATGTTTTCCCATGGAGGTGTCTGTCTCTGTCTCTCTGTTTGTATGTGTCTGCCTCTCCATCTCTGTCTCTTTCTCTATATGTCTCTCTGTCTCTGCCTCTCTGCATGTGTGTCTTTCTGTCTCTGTATGTGCCTGTCTCTCTGTCTCTGTTTGTATGTGTCTCTCTGTGTCTGTCTGTTTCTGTCTCTGTCTCTCTGTCTGTTTCTGTCTTTCTGTCTCTGTTCTCTCTGTTTGTATCTCTCTGTCTCTCTGGCTGCCTCTGTCTCTATTTTCTTCTCCTGTCTGTCTCTCTTCCAATGATGTTTTTGGAGAGTCATTCTCTGGGCATTGCCACACATGAAACCAGGCCCACTGGAGTCCGCGGGGGTTGAGAGTACTCTTGAGAGAGCAACTTGCAGCTCCACAGCTGCCAACTCTGAGGGGGTTTGACTGCTCAGCGTCAGTCAGCTGACTCAGTGTCGGGAGACTCAGAGCGGCTTCTGTGGTAGCTGCGGTCAGGAAGAAAAGGGATAAGAGCCTGGTGGGAAAAGTGTAGCTAAACAATCTCTTGTGACAAGAGGTCAGAGGTTACAGGAGACACAGCTGAGGTCTCACAACTGTCCTTTTGGGGATAGTGGGCCTTACGCAGCCTGCGTCAGATACCCAGGTGGCTCTCTGGAGAACAGGCAGGAGGACTGTGGACATGGGTTCCACATGTCTGAGTCAAGGGTGAGCGGGAGGCAGTTCTCACATCCATTGACTTCTCGGGCTGTGCTGGGGGCTTCATGGAGAATGTTCAGGAAGAATCTTCGATATGAGCCACGTATCTCTGAGTTGAGGTTAACCAGCGGTGCCCACATCCCAGACTTTTCTTACTAGGCTGTGTGGAGACACTTGGCTCAAGGTAACCCCCTGCCTCGGGGCCTCATTGCTTCCTTTGCGCGTTGCCTGACTTCCTCTCTCGGGATGCCTCTATTAGGTTAGTCTGCCCTTTTTGTTTTCTGTATTCTGGATGCGTTGACTTTGTGGTCTTGATAGCCATAGAAATGCAGTCTTTCTCAGGGCTTGTCAGGTTGTGGGCAGTAAGGAACTTTCACAGTAAGTTCACAGAACCAGAGTTTTCATCCCGATCTCTCCTGTGAGCCCTATGCTGAGGCCACTGCCCTTCTGCGGCAGATACCTAGGAACAGCACTGAGTGTTCAAGCTGAACTGTCCTATCCTCTCTTGACCCTGCTTTGCCGCTCCTTGCATGGAGACCATAAGGCTTATGTGGACATTCTCTCCCGCCGTCCCTGCCTGGTCCTTGTGGTACCTGTGCAGCACTCTGTGGTTGGCTGATCCTGGGGTTTGTGATAAAGAAGCTATCCTTATAGCTTAATGTCATTTTTAGTGATGCTTATTAAGAATAAAACAAAAGAGGGGATGAAAATGAAATCTAAACTAATAAGGAACACATTACAAATCGTAAGCCAGACACACAAAGGCACACTATAACACCTCACAAGCTGTGTTAGTGACCAACTGAGAAGCTTGTGAGGACATGGATACATTTCTTAATTCATCTGATCTACCAACACTGAGCCATAAGGCACAGGAAACTTTAATAACCAAAAACAAGAAGGAAGACCAAACCAGCTGTAAAACATCCCCCAAACAAAGCAAAACAGAACAAACAAAAGAATAAGAAAAAAAAAAAAAACAACAATCTGGGACAAGATAGATTCAGTGCTGCATTTTACAAAACTTGTAAATAACAAGCATAGATTCTTCTCAAAGTAATCTTGAAAGGCAAAGAGAAGACACTTCGCCCATTCTTTGAAGCCAAAGGAGACGGGGCATAACCAACCAGCAAAGGTTAACATCCTCGATGAAAACATAGAAACAGTCTCAACATAACAGTCAACCAGAACCAAGAGCATGTCAAGAGCTCACGTAGCACAGTCAAGAGGCATTTAGTTTTAAGAATACAAGAGTGATTCACCATGTTCAAACCAATAACCCATGATGTAAACAGAAGGCAGGGGGGAAACCGTGTGACTACCCCAAAAGACATGACTTCATGATAAACCATTGTGTCGACCAGTTGAGTATAGGAGGAACACACATGAACACACTAAAGACTGTATGTGACAGAGCCATATCCAACATTGTATGGAGCTGGCGGAGGAAATGTTGAAGATGTTTCTCTAAGGTCTACAATAAAAGAAGGCTGTGCATGTATGCCTGCAGTTCAGATTCAGTATAGTGCACAGTACTGGAGGTCTTAGAACAATAACACCATTAAAGAAACGAAAGGTGTCTAACTAGGAAAAGTAAAGTTATCCCTCTTTCTCCATGTGAAAAAAAACAAACCCTCAAAACTCCACCAAAAGCCTGACTGATATTAGACAGACAGATGTTAGAACTGGTAAGTGAATTCAGTAAAGTTGCAGGATATGAAACCAATGTGCAAAAAAAAAAAAAAAAAAAAAATTCAGAAACACAGCTAGAAACCAATATAAACTTGCTAATAATGAAGCCAAGAAAGTGTTCTCCTTCGCAGTACCTACAAGGAAGCAATGCATCTAGGAATAAATTTAATGAAGGAAATGAGTATCTTCTGCAATGAAAATGGAAAAGAGCCAATGAAGAAACAAACAACCCCCTTCTCTCCCCTCCCTGCCGACGTATATACATATACACAAATGAAAAGACCTGTTATGCTAATGGGTCAGAACAATTAATATTTCTAAAGCATATAGATAACCTCAAAATAAACAACACAAAGCAATTTAGTAGATTTAATGCAACCATCCACAGAATATCCATGTATTCTTCATTTAAATAGAAAGAAAAAGAGTCCTAAATTACAAGTTACTGGATAGTAAAAGCAGTCTTGTGCAAAAGAGCACTGATACATTGAAACACACACACACACACACACACACACACACACACCAGAAGGGCAGTGAAGAAAACAGCATGGTAATCTCATAAACCAACACACAAACCAATGATGGAATGGAATGGGAAAATGAGAAATCCAGACTGGTTGCCTCCTGATTTTTGACGAAGGTGCAAATAACATATACCAGAGAAATGACAGAGATCAGTGGCACATAGAAAACTGGGTAGCCCTGGTGCAGAATGAAATTAGACCCCTTTCACCCTGTATAAGATAAACTCAAACCAGATCAAAGACCTAAACGCAATATCTGAAACTCCCAGCCTAGAAGCAAACACAGGGATACTTCAGGTGTCAGCATGAGAGATGGCTTTTATATGACTCACAGAACACCGGAAATCAGAGCAATAACAGCAAATGAGATTATATGAAGCTAAGAAGTTTCCAAACAGCAAAGCAAGCAATCAGCAGAGTGAGAAAGCCACCCACCCAGTATCTGTGTGCTCTCCATTCCAGATGGCTAATAATCATGTTCAACTTGATGACATCTGGAATCAACTAGGAGACACGCCTTTGGGCAGGTCCACGAGGGCATTCTTGGGGTTGACTGGGCAGAGAAGACAGTCCCTCGGAGTGGACAGCGCCTTCTCACGGTAACCCAGAGTGAGGGCAAAGTGGCGTTGCTTGCGTGACCACCTTCGCCTCTTGACACTGAGCGCTTCTGCTCTGTCATGTTCCTGCCACTACCACTGGGGCCCTTGGCTGACATCAGCCTTCGGCTCCCTCAGCCTTCCAAACAACTCCTTAGCAATCCTGAAGATTCTCACCATCGGATTAGAAGAGCTGAGGCATCTGTCTGCGTGAACCCATTAGCTCCTGGTTCTCAGCTTCTTGAGTTGTCATCTCAAGAGGAGGCCATTGTTGGACTGCCCAGCCCCCATCACAGAAGCCAGTCTAGTGGCTCCCTGTCTCCCAATAGGAGAATAATTGTCTGCCTTCCTTCCTTCCTTCCTTCCTTCCTTTCCTTCCTTCCTTCCTTCCTTCCTTCCTTCCTTCCTTCCTTCCTTTCCTTCCTTCCTTTCCTTTTCTTTCTTTTCTTTTCTTTCTTTCTTTCTTTCTTTCTTTCTTTCTTTCTTTCTTCCTTTCTTCCTTCCTTCCTCCCTTCCTCCCTTCCTCCCTTCCTCCCTTCCTCCCTTCCTCCCTTTCCTTCTCTCCCTCCTGAGACAGAACTGAAAGTTACTATGTAGCCAAGGCTAGCCTTGAACTTCTAATTCTTATGGAACTTCTAATCCTTCTGCTTCCAGCTTGCAAGATCTTAGATTACAGCCATGTAGCACCATGCACAGTGATAAATTCCAAAACACATCAATAACTCAAACAATTCAGTAGCACCCCTCAGGAATCCTATTATAAGATGGAGAAATTAACAGAGTAGCTCCTATAGAGGATGGATAATCACCAAGTCAATGAAAAAACAAACAAAAAACAAACAAAAAACCCCAGTAGCTACCTACCAAGGAAACGCAGATCGAAACAAAGGCGAGATGCCACCCTACACTCCCTGACTCTTACCAAAGGCGGAACGCCCACAAATTCTGCCTACAGAACCCAAGGCAACGGCCCTTGTTCACCGTCAATGGGATGTAAACCAGCACCGCCATTACCAAAGACAGTATTGGAACCTAGATCTACTTGTAAAGTGATCACACTAGTGGCATACATCCAAAGAGAACAAAATCACCTGTTAAAGGGATACCTATAAAACCATGTCTGCTGCAGCCTAATTCCAACAGTGTGCAATCAATAGAGGTGACCATTAACTTAGGGGTGAATAAAATACAATGCATTAATATATGTAATATACACTTACGCATGCACATAAATACACAAAGCTACGCATGCACATAAATACACAAAGCAGGACTCCGTGGAGCCGTAGAAGGGGAGATCTTGTCATCTGCAACAATCTGAGTGGCGACTGAGGATATACGGTAAACAAAACCAGGCAGAGGCACACCGTGTATCTCACTGATTTGGTGGAGATAGAAAATGGATGTCTAAGACAAAGTCCAGCAGTGGTGAGTGAGGCCTGGGAAGGGTGACATGGAGTTGGATGAGGGAGGATGGGAAACAGGTACCAAACCCCAGTGGAGAGGCGGGGCAGGGTTAGCGCTCTGCAGAGCACAGTGGGTGCCCATGGCGCACATCAGCCTTGCATCCATCCAAAGAGCCAGATGAAAGGGACTTGAAGGCTATGAACAGGAAGTGACCCAGACGCGGAGCTATCCATCCCCTTGGCTTGACCCCAGTTGAAGTGTCATAGTCTTTCCGGCAAACATAAAGCAATTGTCTGCCAGTTACAAAGAATAAAAGAAGAAGAGAGGGGAAAGGTTGTACTGCAGAGGTTCTGTAAGGCGACGCTGTAAAGGCGACGTGACTGACTGCGTGGGGCTTCTGTTGGGATGCTCCCAGCTGGCTCGCAGTCACACTGGTCACTTCTGGGATTTGGGGAAGCCAAGGACCAGGGCTGGGTAGTTCTTGATACTCTAGACTGCGGGCTGTATGAGGCACACGTGCACGGGAATGTAAACTTTAATGTAAATATAAATGCTGCCGGGTCGGGCAAATGTGATGGCGAAAAGCGATTCTGAGCTTGTAGTTTTTTTCTAAGTGGAGACAAGCTTCCAACTGTGAATCCATGCTTGACCTCGAAGGAAAGAAGCCGCGTGGTCAGTCGAGAAGGGCTTATGCTATTCCCCTGGGATAGATGGGGAATAGCTCAGGAGGGCAGCAGGCTGGGAAGACCTCAGAGGGAAGGGCCCTGATTCAGAAGCAATATGCTATGCTTTACTCAAAAGGAAGAGTTCCTTATCGCTTTCCGTCCGATCTCTCTCAACCTTTCCAAATTTAGGAGTCTTGTTTGTAAAAACAAAAAACAAAAACCCCCAAAACAAACAAACAGGCACCCCCCCCCAAAAAAAAAAAACCTCCATGTGCTCCCAGCTACACAGGCAGGGAAGTAAACCCTGAGGCTTGTCTTTACTTGGCAGGGGCCCAAAGGAGTGAGGGTCCCTGTGGTCCCACCGTGGTCCCCCACTGTATGTAGAGAGACAGCCAAGCCACAACTCAGAGAGGATATGGGGGCAAAAGAGGCAGGCGATGGGGCATGGTGGTGGCAGGGACTTGGTGCTCACAGGGCTTGAGGGAAGAGAATATTTTCCATGTGACCTCCTTGGCTGGTACCGGGTACCCTCCAAGACTGGTGTCTCCTCCTCAGCACACAGGGAACCACTTGGCCCCTGAGCAGGATATAGTGAATCACTGGTCCACACTCCTTCCCCATTATACCAAGTTTGGCCTTCAGACGGTTTGTCTGCTGAGGCAGAAAATAAAAGAACAAAAGCCCTTTCAGAGAAGAGCATGGGCCAGAATTCCCCTTCAGTTCTATTTATTGGGTTTTGACCTACTTACAAACATGAAACCTTCCTAGAGTGTTAACCACGGATTCCTCGCAATCCAAAGGTGGATGTGGGATGCTGTCCTCTTGTTCAACGTCAAATCTCTAGTTTGGGGTAGAGAAAAATAATTGCTGCCCCCGGGCACTGACTTCTTGTTCTTTCAGGCCGCGTCCTTACAAGGCACCGCGGGCACATGCCTTTAGTTTTTAATTCCCAGTGCCAGTTGGGAAATGATGTCTGTGCTTGTGAGGCCCACAGCCAGGACCTTTCCACCGGAAGGTTTAGCGCCACCAGTGTGAGGGGACAACCCTGTGAGGACATCTTTGAAGGCACCTGGACATCAATTCAACTGGGTCTGGGGACAAACGCAGCCTGAGGAGGTGTGTGCATTTCATAAATCTTCCCGCAAGTGGCAGTGAGACAGCTAGAGGACGACAAGGAGGAAGGAGGAAGGACCTTGTTCAGAGGTGAAATCGGATGGAGAATAGCATGCAGGGGGAAGCTCTTTGGGGGTTAAGCTGTTTCTTTGAGCGGGGAGGGTCCTTGTGAAAGCCATAACGTCCTTCCAGAGTCCCCAAACCTTCCACCGTACAGGTTTAATGTTTGGAGCATGCTGTCTATGTGAAGAGTGGGTGGGAAGCTAGGTCTATGTCCCCTGCAGCTGCCGTGTTAGCAAAGTCCAGCCCTGGCCACCATTAGCCACAGGAGGACTGACAAAGGTTGACAGGAGACCTAAGGCTGTTGGGCTTGTTGGTGGATTCGGTGGCTGTCCTTCTCTCTTCCTCAGCCGTGTCTTGCTACAGTTTTCTGAAGCACCAGAGGAACTTTACATCAGCGCTGCATTCTATGGGATCTCATGGCTCTGCTGAATCCTCACAGCACTGCACCGGACTATTTGGTCTCTGCCTGCTGCTGTGAAGGGACACAAAGTGCTGACATTTGCAAGGTCCATCTTGGTTTAGATAACAGCTGGACCTGCCCCTGACTTTTTGGCTGACTCTCCCTTTTGGCATCTGGAATGCAGGGTGTCTGGCGGGACTGCAGGATTCTTGCCTTTCCGTGCCTGGCCATACATCATGGATGCTTTACCTAAGCAAGACGCCTATATCTTTCAGTGTGCATCCTTTAATTTTAATGAGTGCATACATGAACGTGAGTGCTTTCATGCGTGTTTACCTGCCCACGTGTGCACATGCATGAGGAGGTCATATTTGATGTCGGGCGCCTTCCTCAGTTACTCTCCACATTATCAAGAAGGGCTCACCCGCTGACGCCAGAACTTGCCCTTGTGACCAGTCTGACCACCAGCCTAGTGACTTTGGGGATCCCTGATCTCTGCCTTCTGAAGTCTGGGATTACAGATGGTCAACAATGCCCACTCAGTAATCACATGGGCTCTGGGGATCTGAACTTTGGTCCTCATATGTCTATGGCAAGTACTGTGCCCACTGAGCACATCTTCCTAGCCCCGTAGCATGGCCTTTTCAGAGACGGGATTATGGAACCATTACAGCTGCAATGATATGGTACGCGGGACCCCTTCCACCTAATCTGGTAGGGAAGGGGCAAGGTGTAGACGGAGTAAAACTACCTGAAAGTCACGGCTTTTTAAAGTGGGTATCCGGTAAAAGGCGAGGTTACACTCCACCTTTGGAGACTACTGCTATTTTCCATAAGCCATAACACTGAGAACAGGGTGACTGGAGAGCAGAGAAATCGGGGTTGCTTGCCTCTGGACCAGTACTGAGCATGTGCAGAACAGAGATGGTAGTCTCTGGAATGGTACTGAGCATGTGCAAAGCAGGGTCAGTAGATTCTGGGCTGTGGGCTGGTGCTGAGCAGGCGAGGGTGAAGTCCAGAGCAGAGAGCTCAGGACTGGAGTGAGGTGGACCCGGGGTGAAGTTCCCATTACAGCACTGCTCTGTGTTCAGAGTACACTGCACCGGAAGATTTCCAGGCACAGAGGAAAAAAAGATAAGCCTTTTGCTACTATCACTGTGATAGAACCAGAGCGAGCCCCGATTTTACTCATGGTGTTCTGTTAGATAAGCAGAGAGAACGTTTTTACATTTGGATATCATTAAGGTTTGCCAACTACAAGCAAAATTTAAGCCTTTTCTACCGCTGTAAAAATAATACTTTATCTAACTACCAATTTGTCTCTTTGAATAAATCTGTCTATACAAGCAATTTGGTGAGCGTTTCCTTTCAAAACAGAACCAGTGAGCCTTGGACGATGTGCCGGGAAGAATTGGCGCTGCTGGAAGCCTCTGCCACCTGACTCCCAGAAAGAGTCACAGTTGTTCATCTGTTTCGTTAATTGGCCACTTGGTGACTCAGCCAGGGTTTAGAGCCATTACTCAGTATCTAAAAGGGTGTCTCTCAGCCAGGCCAAGCTCTGGTTCTCACAGGACAGAGATTTGGGATTTGTGAATTAGATGCATACCACACACCCTTTAGGAAACCTGAAGTGTTTAGGTTGTGACAAAGGTGCCACTGGCTTCCTCAGGAGTGGCGGTGTCTTCTGATGCCGAGGCCTCCCCTGCCGTTCTTGGTGAGAGAGTCATCAGGAGTCAGAGAGGGGAATTATATGGAATGCAGAACAGCACAGTGCCCCGGATCCTGTTAGCATTGTCTGTAATATGTTTTTGTCTTGGTGAATCCGTCTTATCCACATCTCGGAGAACAGGGACCCTTACCACAGACAAAATTCCCTGTCACCACCGTGTGCCACACGGCTTAGGGATGCTGTGGTCACATGAGAGAAGTGATCTCATGTGAATGGCAGGTCACAAACACAAGCACTTATGTATCCAGGGTACTTGTGTTGCTGTGCTATGTCCCTGGCACCGAGGGACAGGTAGTCACATTGGAGAGGTATTTCAAAGGACAGTCCAAGGGGACCCATGACCATCTTCTATCAGTCATATTGGGAGGGAACCTGATATGCACTAGTGAGTGACTGGCTAAGGGAAGGGATATACACATAGCACGAGATGCTGTACACACAGCATGAAATGCTGAACACACAGCATGAGATGATGTACACACAGCATGAGATGATGTGCACACAGCATGAGATGATGTGCACACAGCATGAGATGATGTACACACAGCATGAGATGCTGAGATGCTGTACATAGCATGAGATGCTGTACACACAGCATGAGATGCTGTACACACAGCATGAGATGCTGTACACACAGCATGAGATGATGTACACACAGCATGAGATAATGTACACACAGCATGAGTTGCTGAGATGCTGTACATAGCATGAGATGCTGTACACACAGCATGAGATGCTGTACACACAGCATGAGATGCTGTCCACACAGCATGAGATGCTGTACAGATAGCATGAGATGATGTACACATAGCATGAGATGATGTACACACAGTATGAGATGCTGTCCATATAGCATAGATGCTGTACACATAGCATGAGATGCTGCATACATAGCATGAGATACTGTGCATGTAGCATGAGATACTGTACACATAGCATGAGATGCTGTACACATAGCATGAGATGCTGTACACATAGCATGAGATGCTGTCCATATAGCATAGATGCTGTCCATATAGCATAGATGCTGTACACACAGCATGAGATGATGTACACAGTATGAGATGCTGTCCATATAGCATTGATGATGTACACATAGCATGAGATGCTGTACACATAGCATGAGATGCTGTACACACAGCATGAGATGCTGAATACACAGCATGAGATGCTGAGATGATGTACACACAGCATGAGATGATGTACACACAGCACGAGACGCTGTACATAAGGCATGAGATGCTGTGCACATAGCATGGAAAGCTGTTCAAGTTGAGAAATGCGGTGAAGGGGACTCCCTGGCACTTAGAATAGGGACAAATCTGGAGCACATTACGCTCAGTGAAACAAACTCAGAAAGACAACCCCTCAACAGTTTCCTTCACATGGAGCTCGAGCGCTAGGTTCCGAGAAGCAGAGCAGGGGTCAGGGGAGGGGTGGGGGTGTTAGAAGGATGTTTGATTTCAGTTATACAGGAAGAACTCATCCAAGAGATCTATTACATAGCAGGGTGGCTACAGGCGGTCTTGGGTTTTATATTTAGGAACTGCAGGAGAATAAACAGGATTATGAGACTGAATGTGACCAAGATATTATTTACACCTATGAAAATGAGACCCACTACTATGTATAATGTGTAATATTATGCTAATAATAAAAACTTGAAAATTATGGTAGGTTTAGCCAGGCATGGTGGAACACACTTATAATCCCATCCAGGCTAAGGCAGGAAGATTGCTGTGGGTTCAAGGATAGCCTGATTTACACACTAAGTTCAAGGCCAGCTTTCATCACAATTGTGAGATTTTTGTCTCTAAAAGCAACCAAAAATTTTAGCGGGATAAGTGCTGGTTACAAGAATTTCTAATGCAAAATAAATAGAAAAAAGAAAAAAAAAAGCTGTAAAGTCCCTATACAAGTGACCGATTTGAAGATTAGTATGCTTGGAGCATATATACCAAACGACTGTACTTCACAAATAAAGACGTAATGATATCATATCTCAGCCATTAAATTCTCAAGATGGTGGACTTGGAGAGTTCTAGCTACAACACAGGTCTATGGGGCAAGCATCTTGGCCTGCTTTGGAATCCACACGGGCCTTCAAACTCCACTTTGTATGCTATGCATTTATGCAGCCCTTCCGTCAGTTTCAAAGGACAGCAATGGGTACAACAAGGACACAGTCACCTGAGCCTTACCTGGAGGTAGTGGCATGGCCGCAGCGAAGGCTTGATCTCTGGGTGGACAAGGGGCTTGTCCAGGTTCAGGGAGCTCTTGCGGTAGGCCTCCTTAGCCTGGCTCACCGTGAGCGTGGACCAGGAGCTACGCTTCATGTACCTGGTGTCCGGCGTGAGGGCCAAGCCCTCGCAGGCTGAGCACTTCACATCGCTGTTGCTTTTGGAAGTCTTTAGTGAGAGGTCCCCGAATGGGCTCTGCAGCGCCTCAGGGTAGCAGTGGGGGATGTGGTCCATGTGGTGGCGGTGGGCCACGCTGGGTGTCCGGTACGTGCTGTCGCTGTCCAGGTTGTCGTCAGAACTCCACCAGCTGCTCATACCGGACTTGTGCTTGCTCTCCGGCTTCCGCTCCTTGCTCTTACTCCTTTTGCCGTGTTTGGGAAGGTGGCTCTGGTGGTGGTCATCGACCCGGCTCTCACTCTTGGTTCCGTTGATGTTGCTCTTGGACGATCCCTCCAAAGAATGAGACTTGGTAAAAAGTTTCTGGACGGAGTGGACCAGATGCCGGATTCTGCCTGGACTCTCGTTCCGCTGCTCCGTGGCGGCCGACGCCCTCTGGTACTGCAGCGTGTGGAAACCATCCCGGTGCAGGGGCAACTGTTTCTCAAACTGGTCTAAGAGGTTGGCGGGGATGCGATTTACCTTTGCACTCGTGTGGGACATGGCACAATCATCCCTCGTGTCGTAGTGTGAACTGTAGTGCATTCTGGGGAAGGTGCTGCTGGACACGTGGTCACCCAGCATCACGGGCATCATCATGCACTCTGAGTGGACGGAGCTCCTGGGCGAGCAACGGTGGTGGTCCATCGCGCAGCTCTCGGCTGGGCTGAGGAGATAAGGCTGCCGCACGTCCGGCCCATGGTGCATGTGATCGTGGGGGTGCTCGCAGTCGTCAGGGGGTGACAGGCCACAGGTGTGACCCGCACAGAGCTGAGGCTGGTTCCGGCTTCCGGTTAACCCTTTCATGTTCCTGGGTGCGGGCGAGTACCTCTCTTCATTGAAGTGCTGCGTTGGAGACCATGAGTACTGCTGGTCTGTCAACAAAACAGAAATGGGATTTAGAACCTGGTGAAACCCTGGGAGCACAGGGGTATGATGGACACACGGGACTCATTTCCCCAGACTCCAGCTCCTGGATTTAGTAAGTCTTCACAGTGGGTTAGAGCATGATGACTCCTTGGGATGTAGAGATTCTAAGAAGCAGAAACTGGTTTTCCCACATGAGGGTCCACCAACCAATATCTAACATCTGGATACATTATCCAGCTGCACTGAGGGAGTCAACAGGCAGACTCTGAGATACCAACAGACAATGGGTTGGAAGTTAGCTCCGTCAGTCAAGTATAAACCCTGTTTTCAAACCCTAGCACCCACATCAAAGCAGGGCACGGTGGCAAGTGCTTGCAACCCCAGCTTCAGGGGAGCAGAGGCAGAGCGAGCATGCACACATACACACACACACACACACACACACACACACACGAACACCAGATGTAGAAGGCAGAAGTGGTTTCCTCTGTCCCTCCCAGCCCCTCACTTTGTATTGTTAGGAAAATATAAGATCCTGCAGAAACCTCTGCAACATACCCACCCGAAGGCCTGGGTGCAAAGCATCCTGTGTCAGCTCCAGACTGCAACTGCCAAGACCAGTTCAGATACTGACATGAGGGACCCAGGAAGCCAGCAGCTGCAAGTCCCTAAGGCTCCATGCCAGGATGACTGACTTCTTTCAGACATGTCCTACCCCATGAAGGCTCCACAGCATCCCACAAGGACGAAGGCACTAGGACCTGAAGGGCTACCATCAGAGTGGACACCATTGTTCTCGGAGGAGTCCCAGCAGGTAGCTGCAGAGCTGGGGAGAGCAGCGGGGCTGCACAGGGGCCTTCTTATCTTTTGTACAGCAAGTGGCTATCAACTCAGGGGTTAGTGAGATCCAAAGATGGCTTCCTGGGTGGGAGAGCCTGTTCCCTTGGTACTGGGATACCTAGAATGAAAAGCTTTCGTCCATCTGGAGTCCAGCCACAGTGCCACTGTCTCAGACAGGTGGGCGGCATCAGAGGACATCACACTGAACAATTAAGCAGGAGGTTTCAAAGGAAGCCAGCGGTTAGTGGAGAAGTTACAAGACCTCGCTCTGCAACCCAGACTTAACCATACCACAAAGTTATGGCCCTTTTATCTTTTGCTTTATTTCCCCATTATCTTATAATTTAATACAGTTCCAAGCTATTTCCACGAGCTCATCCCCTCCCCACTCCCATGTCTTCTTTCAGCCCGATATTCGGCCCAGTAGCTATGTTATGAATGTGGCCACATCAAAGAACAGTGCCAGGGATAAAAATTTAGCAGAAATAATAAAATTTGATTACGCAACACGTCTGCTGTGCTGTCTCCTTTTCACGGCACGGCTCTGAGTTTCCTCCCGTGGGCGGGGAGTCTCACATTACCTCTCACAAGCCCTACAACGTCAACAAATCGGACAACGAGGGGCGGCTGCGGTGACAGCCACCCTGCCAGGCACAGTAAGGACACAGGCTTTACGAGTGTACTTAACAGACCATGAAGTCTTAGGGGCTGCGTATTTCTTCTGGGGGAGATGAAATATAACAAGCATAAAGTTCAGGTGTCATCTTAGTTGCTTAATCTCTAGCTATTCATAACAGCATTTGTTATTAGGAGGCAGGTGCAATCAGAGTTGCCGTTCCCGTCTCTGTACATTGAAAGCAAGATGGAAACGAATCTTTTACAGTAGGACTTACGGGAGTCTGGATGTCTCAGCCCCAGAGGTCAGTTGTCGGTTCTACAAATGTCACTAACATTTCTGCGTATCGGATGTGTGCCATGGGCTTCCCAAGGGCATCGCCCTGACCTCCTGTAGGGCCGTAAGTGCTGACCCTGTCACAAGCCGAGGGAATGAAAGCTAACGGAGCAGGCAGGAGAAGCTTCTGCAAACTTGTCAACTCGCTCACACTTCGCAGAAGTTCCGACCGGAATCGCAGATGGTGAGGGAGCCGTAGTCAGTGACGGACACCATATTAATCCCTCTCTGCCACTTTCAGCTCCCACTAATGCCACCGTCTTTACTCAGTTTCCCATGAAGCACCTGTCCTCAGGATCGGCCTAGCTCTCTGGCGATGCAGGTGGAGGCAGACCACAGGATGCAGCCGTGGGCCCTTGGGCTATGCTCACACTGTGCTGGAGTGAAGACAAGCCCCCATCTCTGCACGACCCAGAGGAGCCTGTCTTTAGCCATACTGAAAATGTCCCCTCAGACACGGGAAAATGAAGTGGGCAAAGCGCTCGTTGCGTAAGCGTGAGATCTGAGTGTAGGTGCTCTATAGCCACTCAAAAAGCTGGGCGTGGCTGTACTTGCCTATAATCCCATTTCTGGGGGGTCAGACCCCCTGAGCCCAGTGTCTACACACTGTAGGTAGTCAGTTGACCACCAGATTGAGTGAAAGACCCTGCTTCATACAGTGGAGAATAGTAGAAGTCACCCCATGTTGGCTGCCGCCCTATGCACATGCATGTGCACATGCACATAAGAGATAAATCTAAAAACCTAAAATGTAAAAATAAAGAGGAGAGTGTCCTGGCTGGTTTTGTCTGTCAACTTGACACAGGCTGGGGTTATCACAGAGAAAGGAGCCTCCCTTGAGGAAATGCCTCCATGAGATCCAGCTGTAAGGCACTTTCTCAATTAGTGATCAAGTTGGGAGGGCCCTTTGCGGGTGCCATCCCTGGGCTGGTGATCTTGGGTTCTGTAAGAGAGCAGGCTGAGCAAGCCAGGGGAAGAAAGCCAGTAAGTAACATCCCTCCATGGCCTCTGCATCAGCTCCTGCTTCTGACCTGCTTGAGTTCCAGTCCCGATTTCTTTTGGTGATGAACAGCAGTGTGGAAGTGTAAGCTGGATAAACCCTTTCCTCCCCAACTTGCTTCTTGGTCATGATGTTTTGTGCAGGAATAGAAACCCTGACTAAGACAGAGAGGTACTTCTGTTTCCATGGTGGGGATTATCACATGGGAGAGGAACCCAGGAGTCCACTGCCAATACATGGCCAGAAATGTCTCCCTTCCCCAAGTAAAATGCAGGCAATCCTTAAACCCACCTCCAGGGTTAGCATGAGCAACAGAAGAACAAATTAAACAGACACTTTAGACCACATCAGGACCACACTAAGCACATAAAAACGGTGGCCATCTTTCTTTTAAAATTACCTTCATCTGTCCTACTAAGATTGGTTGACACCTCCTACGGGGCCTTACTGCAGCCCTGTGGAGCGAGGTGTCTGAACCGGAACCAATAAAAGGTAGTAAAATGTAGGAGGAAGAAAGCAGAGACTTGGAAAAAAGGGATAGCAAAGAATACATATATTCAGATGGAAACTGCGGAAGGCAGGAAAGCCAGGGCTGCTCCTGACAGCGTTTCTCTGAAGAGTGTGTCTAGGGGCCACCACTGCTGTGCACGGACCCCTCCTCAGCCTTGTCCAGTCTTCCTTTGCAAGTGCCATCCACATCTCTGTGCTCAGACAGATGGTTTCAGGTTGAGATGCAGGAGAACTGCATAGCAGAGTGGACTTTTAAGGTGGACAGAAAGGACCCTCCCCACCCATAAAGTCACATCAAGAGTAATGTGACGAATGCACCAAAATAACCCAAACTTACCCAAATCCATCAATTCCTCTGCAGCCTCAAGCTAATATTTAGGATTTCATTAACCCTTTTCATTAGTTCAATTGTGCATCATAAACTTGGATGCACACACACACACACACACACACACACACCACATACACATCCCCAGTGATTCTTCTTGGTTCTTTGATAAGCACATTCTACAGCAGCCTCAATAATCCATAAGTTATACAAGGATCTTTAGAAACATCCGTCAAAGCTACACTAGGAAAAGAAAACCTGCACCCAGGTGTCTCGTGGGAGCACAAGGTGAATTAGGGTTGAGCAGAGGAGGTGACTCCCCTCAGGTGTCCAACCTTGCAGCTCTGTCTTCTAATTGCATTGATGTTTTCCACCGAGTGGACTAGCATGCACATCTGCAACGCACCTCCACTTAATTACCTAATGACATCTTATTTATGGGCTTAATAAAGAGTTTTTAAACAACTCCTCCTTGTAACACTCAGAAACAATGGCTTCCAAAGTATGGACGAGGGTTTGCTGTAAAACCCGGTCCCATTATTCCAGAGGACAAAGGTCAGGATTTCCTTTTATGTGCTTGAGAAATCTACTCTGAAATGGGACTTCAGCATCACAAAAGCAATTACAATTGTTTTGTAAACAATTTTTCCTCACTGGATTCTTTCTCATGCAAATCAGAGGCTTACTAATTTCAACCCACCAGCCTTCTCCCTGAACTTTTATTTGGCTTTGGTGATTGTATTACATTTCAGCAACATGTTGATCCTAGAATGCATGCTCAGGAACCCAGCAGCTAAAGGGGGCTTCTCAAGACAGCTGTCCTCGAATGCCGTTCCACATACGGACAGAAATGAGGAATGCAATTCACAAGGTGGTGACCCCGACCTCCTTGTTTTTAAACATAAAATTTAAGAAAGCAAAATAATAGAACGTTTTACTATGAAGAGGCACACAGCAGTCTTCATCACAAACACTGTGGACATTAATATTATTCAACCTGAAAGTATTGGGATGAATGCTGACTTTCTGTTGGGAAACACACAGTAAGCACTTTGTAGAAGTCACATATTCTGTCACTAAACTGAGAGATAACTGGGGCAGGGGGGATTAGTGTGTATTCATGCAGTAATCTTATTTTTGTTTTTGTAATTACTGTCTAATTTTTTCATTCATTAATTATTGTCATTTTTGTCCTCTCTGCCTTTCTGTCTCTATCTTTCTCTCGCTCTGTCCCTGTGTGTGTGTCTGTGCAGTTGCACATGAACCACAGTATGACCAGAGAGATGGTTGAGTGGTTAAGAGCACTGGCTGCCCTTCCAGAGGCTCTGGGTTCAGTTACCAGCACCTAGATGGATCTGACCACCCTCTGCAAGCAGTACACACATGAGCAAGACACACGTACAGGCCACAAGCCTGTCCATAGGTCATATTATATGTATGTGGGGGTCAGAGGATAGCTTGCGGGAGTTGGTTCTCTTTCTACCATGGTCCCAGGAAACTTACGCTTATATAGAAGGTGCTTTTGCCCACTGAGCCATCTCATTGGACCTGAAAGTGTTTCAACAGGGGGACCTGCTCGGGGGAAGACACCTAATTTAGGAATGTATAGGTCAGGCCTGTGAATTCCAATGACTCTTCTGAAAATAGCCTAGGTGGATGACGGGTAGAGAGGCACACACCTGCCTAACCCCAGGATCATAGGTGTGTCTCATAAAAGGCCACTCTCAGTATTTGAGTGTGATTTATATTTTCATTCTAGAAAGAGCCAGTTTGGGAGTTCGGAGACCTGGAGATCCCCCAAAGCATTTGAATGAAGATGTCAGAGAGATGCTTCCATGAGAGGTCCTCCCATAGATAGGTGCTCCCAGAGGACACCCTTCCCAGTCCAGCCATTTAAGAAATTGAGGTTGAAATATTTCTTAGAGTCAACCAGATACTTTAAAAATCAAAGTGCACTGTGAGGTCAATGCGTGGCAAGGCGTGGATCTCGTATTACTCGAGGGCATTTATAAATGAGTGTGACCTAGGAAATAAATGAGGCGAAGCTCTGAGGAGTCGTAAAGTGTTCATACCCTTTGGCAAGGCAATTACAGTTAGTCTGTGTTAAAAAAAAAAAAAGTAAAGAGAAAAGGGAAAAAAACCTCTTAAATGAAACAAATCGCTTTGCAGAGAGCGTTTCTATAGTATCAGGAAACCAATTTCATGTTACTTACTTGTTTACACACTGCCAAAGAATTTAATCTGATGCTACAAATGTTAATGGGAAAATAAAGTAAACCATTGGAGTGCTTTTATACCAAAAAGGAGAAGGAATGTGGGATTGTGTGCCAGAGCCTCGGGCGAGAGTTCCAGGCAGCTTGTAACCTCGCTCTTTCTGTGGCCAGTGCGAGCAGAGAAACATGAAATCAGACGAAGGCTAGAGATGTGCTCGGAAAAAAAAAATGCAGTTTCAAAATCAGAGAGGATCCTCTTAGAGAACATTACAGTATGGGGAAGGGAAGGTAAAGTCTCAGCACTGTTGTTACTTCATAACGTGCCTGTGGAAAGAAATGGGCTTTTGGGGTTGAGGACCTAGATTCAGATTGTTTATACTTACATAACAACAACGGCAAATCAAACATCAGACAGGTGGCTCCCTAGTGCTCATTGGTCAGCAAGACTAGCGAATTGCTGAGATCCAAGTTCATTGAGAGACCTTGTCTCAAAAATAACATGAAGAGTAGGCCAGGAAGATATCTGCATTGGTCTCTTCCCCACACAGGTGTACTTGAGCACATGTGTATATGTATGCTCATACATATTCATGCAATCCACAGGTATACATGTGCTCATAGACATGCATATACACCACACACACACACACACACACACACACACACACTCACACACACACACAGGCATTCATGAGAATAAAGACCATTTTCTTGAATATATTAGTGAACAAAAGGAAAGGCATCTTATAGACACAAAGTTGATATAAATTACAAATATGTGAATAATAAGATTCAACCTCTCCAATAAATTATAAAACCATGGGAATAAAGGCTATTTTCCAGAATAGATTCATCAAATTAATCTGTTGTCCCAGCAACAGAATGAAGAAAGGGAGAAGCTGTCCTTGCAGCATTCTCAAAGACAGACAGACAAACAGCACATTCCAGTTCTTGGCTGGCTCCTGTTTTCTTTTGGTTGCCATGGCATTATATCGGAACTTTCAGTGTCGGTTCCGTGAGCCCAAATTTTCACATTGCACAAGATGCAGAGAATCTGTTGCATTTAAGAGCTCACAACACAACTTAAGAACTGGCACAATCTTAGCCCTGTGGGTCCCACCTTGAGAGCACACCTTGCAACAGGCTGCCAATTCCTAGTGGTTTTCAGAGGTAAATCAACCCTCCCATTTTCATAGACCCAAGGCGCTGGAACCTAACGACCCTAGAAGGGTACCGCTAATACGTGCATGTGAAAATGTGTTTAATAACAATTTCTTTTTTGCTATGAAAATGGTATAAGGGCACCGCGGACAGAATGGCACAGCTGCCGGCTGAGTGCTGAGGGGACTGCCTGGCATGATCCTTGGCTCTGGATCTTAGTTACCTCAATGTCACAGGCCACTCCTCTGTTCCTAAGGAACCTGGCTGCTGTTAGCTTTGCTGCCGAGAACCCGGTGCTGACAAGTCCTGGAGCAGCTATCTTTCTGATATTTGCAGGTAGGAATCTTGAGTGTGTGTCATCTTTTATTTTCTCCCCAACCCACGTAGTGCTCACGTCTTTGGGCTCACATGGGAACCGTTTCCTGTTTCCCACACTATAGGCCCAGGCTGTGAGCTAACAGTGTTCTAGGCTCACGGTTCCTGAATGTGCTTACACCTGGCCAAGATGTGGCAAGAGGAGGTCGGGAGGAAACCTGGCAGGTGTCTGGGAGTGTATCCTGCAGATGAGGTGTGGCAGGGAGGGAACAGTGCCTCTGCAGAGCAGCGGACTGCGCAAGTGGTCATGCACGGCAGAAGGTGAGCAGGAGTGTGGCCATATTGCCACTGTGTATCTCCTCTTGAGAGGTGAAGGCCTCACATTCGAAGCACCGGCGTTATTCAGAAAATGCCCAGGAAATTCATGCTTACTACACACAGGAATGTCCCTGAAAATGTTTACAAATCATAGGCTCAGACTCAAGGCTCAAGGACATCTGTCTGTCTCCCTCTGCGTTCAGGCCAGCTCAACCGCTCTCCACCTTAGACTGGGCACTGAAGCTTCCTAGGGAACCAAGCAAGTGTCACTATTCTGGGTTCCACTTTGTTGGTAGTAGCCAAGAGGGTGACACTTGACTAAATGGAAGAAATGGGTCACTACTACTTAAACAAACAAACAACAACAACAAAAAGAAACCAAGCCAACTAATAGCTGAACCCTGGTCAGCCGCCATAAATCTGTGTTCTAGATGAAGAAAGTGACATGCAAAGAGGTCAATGGCCTGAAGTTGCACAGATAGCTTGCGACATTTTGTTTCCTGGGATGAGGCTCAGACAGATGGTTACAATAGAGATGGAGTCAAACAATGCGCTTGCATCACCCTCGGAGTACAGTTTTTAAGATGTATGCTATTTCTATTACACATCTGTGGTTGTGTTTGGGAATTTCTGAAGTCTTGGGAGAGGTCGTGAATTTTCGTTTCATTTCTGTTGTTGCTATAAAATACCTTGACAAGTCCAAGTGTTGGGATAAATGGCTTATTTTAGCTCATAATTCTAGGTTATAGTACGCGGTAGCATGGAAGTCAAGGCAGGAGCTCAACGTAGCTGGTCAAATCACATCCACAATAAAGAGCAGAGAAAAAAGAATGGATGCATACTTACTTGTGCTTAACACTCTATGCTGTACAGCCCAGAATGCCCTGCCTAGGGAATGGTGGTGCTCACAGTGGGGATTTCTCATGCTAATGTAATCAAGATAACCCCCCTAGACACACTCACAGGCAGCCTGATCTACATGATCCCCACTGAGATCCTCTCCCTAGGTGAAAGAACATTATGTCAGGTGGGCAATTACATGTGATGGTGTCATGCTTCTGCAAACAGAAGGCAACAGGTCCTTCTTCTCTGTGAGGATGGTATTCTTTGTCATCCCAATATATTCCAGTCTTTGCTAAGAGTGAACAGCAGTGGTTATGACCAGTGTCAGAATACAACCGCCATCTTTGGAAAACAAAATATGTGGAAGACATTCTTGTTATTCTATCGGTTATAATGGAAGGACAGCTCAACAACTTCACTTCCCTGAATTAGAACAAAATAGAAAGCAATTAACCTACACTACATCACAGGCTTGAATCCTTGAGCCCTGACCTAAGGGAATTTTGTTATTCAGACTTACGGAAGAGGTATCATGTGAAAGAGAAGCTTCACAGCTCTAGATGCAAACAGTAACGCTGCTTAGGGCTGAGGGACTAACAGTAACCCAACACCTCAGAGCTCTGTGAAAGACCAATAAATATGACTCCATTAAGAACACTTTTCCAGGGGGCACCAGGTCGAAGGGGAGGCCAACCGACAAACCCGTGGAGCAGTTTGCTACTTAAATCTCCCACAGAAAGCCAACTTTCCTGAAGCTGCTGAGAATTTGGGAAGTAAAAGCTCAACAAGTAAATTCAGAAGATTGGCAAAGAGCGCAGAGTTCATATAAGCACAGAGTATCCGAGTGTATGGTGTCCATCAAGGCTGCAAAGACAATCAGATCAGAGACCATCAGAGCCGCAGACGGGTGGATCTGCAATGGGCAGACTGCACAGTCCCATGCTGTGTGGAAGAACATGGTGGCACAGCGGCTCAGTTTCACCCTGTGACCTCACTCAGTTAGAAATGAAAGCAGGGTTCTTCCTGTAATTATGAGGGAATGGTGACAGAATCAGTGGCCACATGGGAAATACCTTTCCTTTCCTTTCCTTTCCTTTCCTTTCTGGCTTCCTTTTCTTCTGTGATACACACTTGGCCTCTGGATATAGCATGGCTGTTCATCTTGAAATGAGAGAGTCTGTGGTTACTTACAAAGACCCTCACAAGAATAAGCCTACTATGCTCCTCTATACAATGGGGGTGTTGAGGTGCTGAGATCCTCATCTGAGATCCCAGATCCATGAGATCTTCAGAGGTTGTAATGTATACCCAAGGTTGAAGGTTGGCTGGGCTTGAATATCCAGTTTTCCTAAGTCTTCACCCATGCTGGGGTGCCTTTGCACGTTGCAGGTGCCTGAGTCACTCATACTTATGTAAGCAACCTCCTTAAACTCACGTCATCACGCACTTTCTGAGCCCCAGCTACAGATCCCTCTGACTTTGCTGGCCTTCCGATGTGATTGCCTGCACAAAACCTATACAATATCAAGCCAGTCAGCATCTCAGCATGGAGGGACTAGGGGCCTGTGAGCTTTAACACCTCACTGAGGATCTAATGACAGTTGATGACTACCAGTGGGGGAGGGGAAGTAGTTAATTTTTTAGGATTGTGGCCTCTGGTAGGTTCACCAAGTTCCAGTAGATGACCTCACACATATTTATACATAAGCAGCACAAAGTGGAATGAGTGGGTTATGAAAAAAAGAAAAAGAAGGTATAAGGTTGAAGTGGGTATGGATTCTGGAGGAATTAGGGGGAGCAGTGGAGAGTAAATATGATTAAAATACATTGTATGCATATATGGAATTTCAAAGAGCTAACAAAAAATTATATTAAAAAGATTCAGGATACAAACAACCCACAAGTCTCAGGAAGTTCCTGAAACATACCAAATTCACAAGGCTGCTTCTTCCTCAATGCTGCATAAACAGTAAATACTGCTGGGGAAAGGAGAGTATCTGACCTGGTAAGCCATCAGTATATCATGTAGAGAGCTGCCAGGATGAAGCTTTTATGATTCACACAGGCTGGAGTGAGCTTTGCAGTCATGTAACTGCCTTTGATAAATATCTTGTAACTAAACTCCAATAAATGCATTGGTTCACCAACTCGAACCTTGGTGGAATTGTTTATTTGGTTTGTTGATGTTCTCTGTAGAATGAGAAATCATTTGCTCATATCAGGAAAAGTCACACTACAATGTATGAGTAAAACACTAATTAATTAAAATTGTTTCTGTTTGCTGAAAATAATTAGAATAGAAATTCCTAGAATTGGTCCGATTTGATTTTCAGAACGACTCTAAGTTTATGTGTCATTATGACAATTTTCAGGAACTAACAAAAAAAGTATCAAAGATCCAACAGCATAATATCTGCAGCAGATGGCAGGGGGACCCAGAGTTTATCTGCTCTGAGCTCCACTCCAACGCAAACACCAAGGGTGCCAGGAGGCTTAGGTCCAAGCCACAGCTTGATCTTTCATCAACTGATGGGTAGGATGAGTCACATGACCCTTTAGGTTCCATTTCTTCATATGGAATAGGCTGACAGCTCCAATATGTTGCTGTGATACAAACTGTAGCTCTGCTCTCTGTACTTCACAAAGACACTATCTGAACATATACTTGCTTTTCCCCTTTGTACGATACCGTACTTGGTCGGAAGTGGCCAGAGAATAGGCCATGAAGACAAAGAAACAGAAAATCCTAGGGACTAACACACTGTGTCCTGGCCGAAAAGGGTGTAATTCACAGATCTTTCTGACCAGAATGCAATTTGTGAACATCAGGCATTTCAGTGAGAGCTACACACATCAGCAAACTCGATTTTGTGCCTGGTTGGAAGACTAAATAGTCCAGCAAGCTGCCTAATGCAGGGATGTCATGCTGTATAACATCCCCCAGCTGGTCTCAACTGGGGCTGCTGAGATGCTCCAGACTCCATCATCAGCCCGGCTGCCAGTGCTAATGACTTGTTTTTGAAGATGCCATTTCAAGGATTAGTCTACGAAGCTGCCTTGACTGAAATCCAGTAACCCTGTTGTTACTCAAGATGGGTGGGCATTCCTTCCAGCTGCTCAGAGCAGTCACAAAGAGACTTCCTAACCCCCATCTGTATCTCCTTCATCTCCAAAGAGACTTTATACATGCTGTGTCTTGTTTTCAAAACAAACCCCTGATCTATTAAGCAACAGATATCAACTTCTGGCTTCCTTTCTACACACACCTGCAAGTCCTGGTCAGGCCCCTCTGCAGGGTTCAGGGGCAATCACACATATGCCTTCTGTATTTCAAAACAGGACACATTCTGGGAGTGTACCTGCGTCCTCTTGGAGGGGTCTCTTGCTGTTGGATGGGGCAGGCATCAGATAGGAATAGAGTTGTTATGAGGTTTTTCAAAGGGGAACATAGAGTACTTGGTTCCTCAGACATTAGTGTTCCATGGCTGGTTCTGAGAGTCACACATTTTTCATGATAATCTTCAATTTTAATGTCTTTCTATACGTTTCCTCTATTTTATTAGAAATGTTTTCAATGTAAATCTTTGATTTTATCACAAATGTTTCTAATTCCACCTTCAATTAATTTAGAGTTCTTATATCTACCATTTTATATGTAAAATTTTCCATGAAATAGTCAATTTTAACGTGTTTGTCTATATATTTCTTGAATTTTACCAGAAATATTTTCCATGTAAATCTTCACTTTTATCTGAAAATGTTTATAATTCCACTTTCAATCAACTTAGAATTATCTTTATGCCTATCATTTTATCTGTATAATTTCCATGATAATTTTAATTTTAACATGTTTTTCTATATATTTCTTCAATTTTATCAGAAATATTTTCCATGTAAATCTTCAAGTTTATCAGAAAATGTTTATAATTCCACTTTCAATCAACTTAGGAATATTTTTATGCCTAGCATTATAATATATATATATAAAATTTTCCATGATAATCTTCAATTCTAACATGCTTTTCTACAATCTTATCAGAAATATTTTTCACGTAAATCTTCAATTCTATCATAAAATGTTTCTATTCCATATTTCAATTAATTTAGCAATGTTTTACATGTCTACCATTTTACTCTTTAATTTTCCATGAAAATTGTCAATTTTAACATGTTTATCTGAAATATTTTCCATGTAAATCTTTAATTTTATCATAAAATCTTTTTACTTCTCTTTTTAATTAAAAAAAAAATGGCATCTTAACTCTGGAACATCAGGGAAGGGAAGTAGGCCCCCTGGAAGAAATGAACCATCTCTCACAAGTGAAAAAAAAAAAAGAACAACTATCAACCAACCAGTCTCTCCAGAGCTCCCAGGGACTAAATCACCAACCAAAGAGTACACATGGGAGAACCCATGGCTCCAGCTGTGTATGTAGCAGAGGATGGCTTTATCTGGCATCAATTAGAGGAGAGGCCTTCGGTCCTGTGAAGGCTCAATGCCCCTGCATAGGGAGATGCTAGGGCTGTGAGGCTGGATTGGGTGGTGGGTGGGGGAGCACTCTCATAGAAGTAGAGGGGGAGGGGTCGGATGGGGGGAGCTGCAGAGGAGAAACCAGGAAGTGTGATAAAATTTGAAATGTAAATAAATGAAATAACCAATAAAAACGCAAGCCTTCCCCCCAAATAAAAGCACTTGAATGCTGAGAGTATGAGGATCAGTTAGAGATGATGGGACCTGACACGAGTCAGTTATGTGTCTTCCTGCCTTCCTTAAACTGAATCTTTAAACGAGGCCCGGTCTTTGTTGAATGCTAAAGTTGGGATCAACGAAAGGCCATTATAGCACTGGGTAGACAGGAACGGGGATACCACCAAGAAGTGAGTGTGTGTGTCTGTGTGCCTCTGGGCATGCATGTTTATATGTATGGATGTAAATGCATGTGTGAATGCACATCCACACATTCAATTATCTGTGTGTGTAAGTGGCGGTGTGCATGCATACATACTTACACATCTATGCACTTGTAGGTGTGCTCATGCATGTGCCTGCACGCTTGTACTGACTGCAGTGCCTCACTTCCTCACTCTGCCCAGGAAGCCTCAGTGGTCACCCTTGCCTTCATCTGTTTTCCCATCTAGTAAAAGGAAGACACCTTGGGCCTCACTCCTGCCCATCCTTAGAGAGAAGCCACCCCTACCTCCTCGCTCCCCCTCTGCGACGTCGTTCACCCCCATCTAGACTCTCATTATGTTCCATTGCACTTGACCTTTGGCTGCCTTCACAGGGGTCTCCCCATCCCTTCCCCATCCCTTGGTGCTCAGGAACATCTCTCTGAGAACCAGCACAGACACTGCAAATGCCTTTTCTTGAAACCCTGTGAGTGACCAGAAACACCAGAGAGAAGCTCTTGGGCCTTGGGGTGACCACTACATAGGAATCCACATTACTTCACTTGCTGTCTGTGAGTTTACAGCCACTGTGGGCACAATAAGCAGTGCTACAGTCAATGAGGTGTACAGGCACTGCTGCCTGACTTTGACTCCTTTGGGTGTATATCCGGAACTGGGTTAGATGGGCCTTACTGCAGTTCTAGCGTTAGTTTTGTGATGGATGTCTATATTGATTCCCAAAGCATCTGCCCTTGTTAATATTCCCACCAGGGTCTACAAGGGGCTCTTTACTCAGGCTTCCTAGGGGGATTTGTTGTTTTCCTCTACATTCTTTTGATGTTGTTGTTGTTGTTTTTATTGTTGGGAATAGTTTCATGAATTAAAGGAAAATTCAATATTACATTCATATTTATGCTGGGAACAAAAATATTTATCCCTGCTGTAATAATCAACAGTCATTATTTTCTTAACAAAATATAATATTTAAGCTAACGTAACCAATTATAAACAACAACAGAACAACAAAACATCATTTGGACAGCACTTCTTGAACCAATTATAAACTCCTTAAAATAGCAATTAAGTATGCTGAGCCAACATGATGTATATGTATGTATATATATGTATGTATATATATGTATATACATATGTATGTATATATATGTATGTATATATGCCTACACACACCACACACACACACACACACACACACACACACACACACACACACCAGCCACTTGTCTATTAGAAGACACAAGCAAACAACTCATTCTATGTCAGTCTTCTTTTTTCTTAACCCCAGTGGGAGTTATCATCAAACTTTTAAGAACACATAATTGATACATGGTTAATTGGCAAGCAGATACACTGATTTTAGGAATACAGGCAGGTAAGATGGAATCTTAATTTCATTCTGATCTGTGATTCCTTGACAGCTGAAGGTGTTGCCCAGTTTTTCATATATTGATCGGCCATTTGTATTTCTCCTTTTGATTACGAATATTCATTCACTTTTGTATTTAAGTTTTTGAGTTCTTCATATATTGTGGACATTGGCCCTTTAGATGAATAGCTGGCAAAGATTTCTGCCAATGTCCAGGCTGTGTCTCACTGCGTTTCCTAGGCTGTCAGAAGCATTTCTGTTTGACATGATCCCATTTGCCATTGTTTTGTTACTTTTACAGTAAGGGACTAGAGTTCAACTTGGAAAGTGTTTGTCCATCTTTTGAAGCGTTTCTTCTAACACCTCAGAGTTTCAGGTCTTCCATTAAGGTCTTTGATGCCCCTTGGGCTGACTTATGACAGTGGGGAGGGCAGGGCTGGAGTCCTAGTCCTCTCCGTGGGGCTCTATTGCCCAGCACCATTTGTTTTGGGACTCTTTGTCAAAACGCCAGATGACTCTGTATATGCCACTTTCTCTATGGGTCCTTGATGTTATTTCATTGGTTCATGTATATGTGTGTGCAGTGTTGGGCTGCATTTGTCTTTGTTTCTGTAATACAATCTGACATTGGGTGTTATGACACCCTCACGTTGCTCTTTCTCTTTAAGACTGTTCAGGCTGCTCAGTCTTTTGTGCTTCCAGAGAAATTTTAGGATTATTTTGTTAAAATTTTTAGTCTAATTTTGACGGGGATTGTCTTAAATTTATAGGTGTTTTTTCGTTTTGTTTTGTTTTGTTTGTTTTGTTTTGGTTTGTTTTGGTTTGTTTTGGTTTTTCGAGTCAGGGTTTCTCTGTGTTGTCCTGGCTGTCCTGGAACTCACTCTGTAAACCAAGCTGGTCTCGAACTCAGAAATTCGCCTGCCTGTGCCTCCAAGTGCTGGGATTAAAGGCGTGCGCCACCACCGCCCATCTATAGGTGTTTTTCAATAACAAGCCATTTTCACATTAGCTATGTGTGTCCATGAACATACAAGATTATCCACAGTATCGTGTGGTCTTCAACTTCATTTCTTCACTGCTTTATAAATTTCCTTTATACATATCTTCTTGTCTTTAGGTGCCTACCTAGGCTATTTTGTCATATCTATGAGGGGTTGTTATAAATGAATTGCTTTCCTGGTATCTTTCTCATCAAATTGGACGTTAGTGCACTGAAAGCGTATTTGATGTGTCTCATTTTATTTTGCTGAAGGATTTTCTCCCACTAAATATCCAATGTAAAAGTCTTCTGGAGGAGGCTTTATGATCTTTTAGGTATACAACCATCTAATCTGATGAAAGGGATAATTTTAATCCTTCCATTCCTATTTTCAATTAATTTTTCCTGCCTCAGCGATGTGGCTGGCATTCCAAGCACTACATTGCAAATGAGTGAAGACACTGTACAAACATCCCTCACTTCTGCTTTCAGAGGAAACGCTTTCGAATTTCCCCATTCAATATAAGATACGTTACAGGTTTACTAAATATTCTCCTTTAACATGTTTAATTATCATTGTTCTATTCTGAGATTTCAAGGTGTTTGTCATTGAACGGATGTTAATTTTTGTCAAAGGCATTTTTGGAATCTATGGAGATGATTGTGTGATTTTTGTTCTCGATTCCACTTAATACTGTGTTACTGATGTTTATTTGTTGAACTGCCCTTGCATTCCTGGAACAAGTCCAATTTGATCACAACCTGTAATGTTTAAAGTGATCTCTATTCAATTAAAAAATAAGAAATATTAAAAACCTTGAAAACATTCTTGAATTCAGTTTGCCAGTATTTTATTAAAATGCCGCATCTATATTTACAAGGATACTACTTTTTTTGTTTATATCTTTACATAGTTTTTGAAATCGTGCTAATCACGGCTTCACAGGGTAGGTTTGGAAGTGCTTCAGCTCTTTGCTCTGCATTCTTGTTTACAACACAGGCTGCTAGTCTGTCTCCCTTCTTTAGAAAACTGAGATCATGAATGCCCAGGGTTACTAATAAAGGTGTGTGCCAGACTGGGAAATGACTCACTGGGTCACCTGTGTGTGAGCATGAGGACCTGAGTCTGTACCCTCACCTAAAAGCTAGGCATGCTGTTACACACTTGTTACCCCAGCATAGGTCTTAGGATCTGAGACATGTGGATCATAAGAAGGTGGTGGTGGTGGTGATGGTGGTAGGGATGGTGGTGATGGGGGTGGTGGTGGTGTGATGGTGGTAGTGATGGTGGTGATGGTGGTTGGTGGTGGTGATGGTGGTAGTGATGGTGGTGATGGTGGTGGTGGTGGTGGTGGTGGTGGTGATAGTGGTTAGTGGTGGTGATGGTGGTGGTGGTGGTGGTGGTAGTGGTGGTGGTGATGGTGGTGGTGGTGGTGATGGTGGTAGTGATGGTGGTGGTGGTGGTGGTGGTGGTGGTGGTGGTGATAGTGGTTGGTGGTGGTGATGGTGATGGTGATGGTGGTGGTGGTGATGGTGGTGGTGATGGTGGTAGTGATGGTGGTGATGGTGGTGGTAGTGATGGTGGTGATGGTGGTGGTGGTAGTGATGGTGGTGATGGTGGGTGGTGGTGGTGATGGTGGTGGTGGTGGTGGTGGTGGTGGTGGTGGTGGTGATGGTGGTAGTGATGGTGGTGATGGTGGTGGTGGTGGTGATGGTGGTAGTGATGGTGGTGATGGTGGTGGTGGTGGTGATGGTGGTAGTGATGGTGGTGATGGTGGTGATGGTGGTGGTGGTGGTGGTAGTGGTGGTGGTAGTGATGGTAGTGATGGTGGTGATGGTGGTGGTGGTGGTGGTGGTGGTGGTGGTGGTGGTGGTGATGGTGGTGGTGGTGGTGGTGGTGGTGGTGGTGGTGGTAGTGGTGGTGATGGTGGTGGTGGTGGTGTGGGCCAGCCAGTCTAGCTGAGACCATGAGTTCCAGGTTCAGTGAGAGTTCCTGTTTCACGAAAAGGTTCAGGGTGATAAAGGAAGACAGGATGATATCTGATGTTAACCTCTGACTTTGTACACACACACACACAGACACATACACACACACACACACACACACACACACACACACTCCTCTCATTTTGTAACATGTGTTTCCTAATGCCCATTTGCTTCTCCCGTTTTCTAGGAAGCATTATCCTTTCTACAGCCTCCTGCCAGTTTCTGTTTTCTTTGCAGTGTTTCTTTAAATATTTTCTGCAGTGCTAGCGTAGTTGTCATGGATTTCTTTAGCTTTTGTTTATTATAGAATATCTCTATTTTCCCTTTTATTTGAAAACTAGCTTTACTGGATATAGTAATCTAGGTTGGCAGTTAAATATTTTAGGTCCTGAAAAAAAAAATCAGCCCATGCCCTCCTGTCTTTTAAAACTTTTAAAGAGAAAAACAATCTGCTGTTGATCTGATGAGTTTGCCTTTATATGAGATGTTTATGCTTTGGTTGCCTTAACCTTTAGGTTCAGAAATTTTACATAATTATTTCTAGCCAATATCTGCCCCTGGAGACTAGCTTATTCCATATTAGAGAAGGCCAACGGTGAACAGTGAGACTCAGGGGGTAGACAAGGGGTTTCACTTGTCTCCCTCTGATGTTGCTGAAACACAGATCTTGTTTTTGTGATCTCCCCATAGCTTGGACTGTGTCCCTGCACCAACTTATGTACCACCACTGGGTCACCGAGAGGCCAAGGTACATATTCCCAGAAGGTACAAGACTGTAGTATTTGGATTTCAGGCACATGTTCTCCAGGTTCAGGCCCTCTGAGAACCCATACTCAGAATCTGAATTTTGAGGTTTAACCACAGAGTGTTAAAAACAGTCATGTACTGGTCCAATTAATTTTCAGAAAGTACTAGAGTTTGATAAGATCTCTTCATGCACAAAAAAAAGTATTCAGGCATTTGCGCTCAGACATTTCAGAATTATCAGTAAATCAATTTCTTGGCTTAGACCAGTTTCTATGCTACTTGCTTTTAACAACCCGAGGGCGTTCCCTGTGGGTTCGGGTTGCAGCAAACTGTGGCTTCACTTATGAGTGGGATTCACAGAACAACTCAGGGGTTTGCAGGCTGGGGTTCTGTGCTCTCTCTGCTAGGCTTTAATTGTGGAAGCTTCAGGAGATGGTACAGAGGCACCCTGTGTTCACAACTGAAGCATGCCCACCCCACCAGCTGGTACCCAGCTAACTTACTCTGTGTGGTGGTTAAAGTAGGTTTGGCACTCACAGACTCCTGTGTTTGAGTGTTGGACCAGAGGGAGTGGCACTATTAGGAGGTGTGGCCTTGTTGGAGTAAGGGTATCACTGTGGGGGCAGAGTTTTGAGGTCTCATATTATACATGCTCAAGCTATACCCAGGTGGAATCCAATTCGCTTCTGTTGGCTTCAGATAATGATGTAGAAATCTCCGTTCCTCCAGCACCACGGCTGCCTGCACGCTCCCATGCTGCCCACCATGGTGATAATGGAGGAAACCTCTGGAACTGTAAGCCGGCCCTAATTAAATGTTTTCCTTAACATTAAAGAGTTGCCTCGGTCGTGATGTCTCTTTATAGTGGTGAAACCCTAACTCTGCTAACATGAGCTTCACTGTTTAACTGGAGAGTCTCCTCATTGGAAATTGTGCAAAAGAAACAGGTTGAGTCATGTTGTCAGGTTGGGTTTTAGAATTTGTGAGTTATTTTAAAGTTTTTCCTTTTTTTTTTGTTTGAAGTGTTTGCACTGAGTTCAGATTCCTCCTCTCTGATGTCACCAAGTTTGTGAGGCCCATGGGATCTTTGCAGCATGAGCAGATGACCTCGGGTAAAGGTGTCTCCTCTACTGTCTGGGAAAAAGTGATAAGACAGGCAGAGGGGACCTCAGGCCTCTGTCTGACCTCTGACTCAGACAACTCTGATCCCAAGGGTCTTCTAAAGGATGGTGAGATAAATATTTCATCAGTGCTACCTACTGCTGGTTAATTGGTCTTCATCCTATGTTAATTATTCCAGTCTTTTGTTATAGTTTAATAAAACTTGGAGAGCTATGTTTCTCTTCTCATTTCCCAACTGGGTTTGAGGGGGTCTACATTTGTTCACGGAGCATATTAATTATCATAAACTGCAAGTTCTCATTTCCAAGGAGACTGGTTTCTTACCAAGGAAGTTTACTTTTTGGTGTCCCCCCCGCCCCCATTACAATGAAAGTGTGCGTGTGTCCACCATGGGACAGGTTTTAAGAGGAGCCAAATAACGGCTTCAGAGGCAACACTGAGAGGGCTATACAGGGAAGCTAAGGATGTCAGCTCACAGATGCATGTCGCATTGATTTAGCGTGAAAACATATGTATTGCAGGCACGTTGGTTTTTTGCCATGCACATTTCTTAATTAAATTAGATAACACCTGACTCAATACCAGGTGACACATGGAGTGCACTAGGGAACATGGGTCCTGGAAGATCCCACCTGGTCTCTCACCCACTAATGCACTACAGTCTCTTACTGACTTATGGGTAGCAGACGCTCACTCGCTATACTCACAGGCTTGCCTGGGATGGAACATGCTGACCCCGGGGTCCCTGGATGATGCAGGGTGCTCAGAAGCACTGCTGCCACCGCTTTCAGGGAAGCACAGAAACATCAAAGCCTGTGTAATCCCCCGGGCTCTAATCCACAACAGAGCATCTGCTGCTTTGCTTTTCCACAAACTATAGTTTCCTGGAAGTCAAGGATTTGACAGCGAGCCCTAAATCCTCTTCCTGTAAAGATGCTTTCTTAGGTCTGGAGGGCATTCTCCCCATGCATGGAAACTGTCCTGTACATCATTAAGCGGGTCCCCACTCTCTGGAAAGGCCCACTCTATTCCATCTGTTTCCACCTAGAGAACAAATACCTTGCCCAGATCACTCCTATCATGGTAGCCCACTGATGACTTACACATGAAGCGAAGCCCTAGTCACAGAGGCTATTATTCCAGATAGGAAAGTGCACGTAGCACTGGAATCTGGGTTTTCAGATGTTGCAGCTTGCAAAGGGTCTCAGTCGTCATTGGAATCGTGTTCTGAGACAAACGAGACAGGGGCCATCGTCCCTGCACTGTGCTCTACATTATATTTCTGCATTTCTGTGTGCAGCTATTGCTAGTGACGTCACCCAGTCATGGTACAACAGTGCTGGCAGAGACGGTGGCAGTGAGCCATACCTCACCCCTAAGGTCTATTTGCTTTCCTATGTATTTATTTAGTCTATGTGTGCATCATGGTGGTCAAGGGACAAGCTGCAGAAGTCTGTGCTCATTTGTTGCTTCGTCTGAGAGGATGCCTTTCCGTGGTAACAGAGCTGGGCGCAGGAAGCACACGTCTCTGCCCTATACTGTTCAGGTGGTATGGCCAGCACTCAGAAATACGCACAGGGGTACCTATGCCTGGCGCTCATTTCTGATATGAACACACAAGTGAGTCCCACTGACGCATGAAAAAGCGGACGTGAGCGTCAGGCAGAGAGCCCCTGACACGCTAACCATGCTAACTTGCTCGTCTCAGAGGGAAGGGGACCCCCCTAGGGTATGCACTGAATTGCACAGATAGGGGCTCAGTTTTGAACACTCCTATCACGGTAGTCTGCTATTAGAGTCTTGTCTGTTACTGACAGTTTCCTTGGAAATGAGAACATGCAGGTTATAATAACCAATGTGCTACGTGAACAAATGTGAACCCCAAAACCTAGTTAGGAACTGAAAAGAGAAACAATACTCCCGACGTTTTATTAAAGTGTAATAAAGCAAATAAATCACAGACTGGGAGCTCTGTAAAACCTGGCACCGTGCGGATGGAGCACGCTGCTCAAGAACTTGCAGCTTTCTAATAGAAGCGCTGGGCTCTCTCTCCTTTCTCTACTCTGCAGGAGTCTGAGGTTGAAGCAGCATCTGGCTGGTGCTCCCAAGGAGCCCTGACTCATCTCTCCCTCTTGGCCTCTCCCTTCTGTCATCTGTCTCCAGGGCCTGGTGAGCACATGAGCCACCTGCTCCAGCCCTGGTCATAACATGACCTCCTGCGGAGCACAGCCCTGCGTGGTCTCTCCTGAGCTCTTCTGCAGGTGAACGCAGCAGCCAGTGCCATGCCATACCCGGTGTTGTTTTATCCTGAACTCAGTCTTCAATGCTCCCAGGTGGAACCCTGAGATGACTTACCTACTGTGACTACAGGTATGTAAGTAGAGTCCTTGTATCCATCCCTAAATTAAGCCACTGCTCAAAGGAGACCCTTCCACTCAGACCCAGCTCCGATAGCCTGTCTGCACAGGCCTAGCCGCTTCCAGGGACACCATGGCTTCCAGAAAGCCACCAATCCCTGCAACTGCCTTTGTTGCCTTCTTGTATCTTCCTGGGGCCTCAGCTCTAGCTTGGGTTCTGGCCAGGTTGCCGGTACTTTTTCTTTCCCAGCCTCGGCTATGCACTAAATTTCCTTACACCTCGTCTTCTAGTGCACTGGGCTTCCAGTCTTCGTCTTTTACATTGTCATGCCCACTCCATAACTTAGGCATGAAGGAAGGTACCAAAGAGAGTCCTGAGTGGCAAAAGGAGTCCCAAGCACCGTCCTGGCCAGGGTCTAGGCTGGAAATAGACACGATAGCAGAGCGCCAGTTTATGAACACCTCTCTCCCTTGCCCTCTAGAAGCACTCAGTATCCCTGGTGCTAAATTTTATTTTGATATGTTTGCCTAGGAACAATAATTTAAGTTGGAATTATGATCTGGCTATGATGGTTCATGCCTGTCATGCCAGCACTTGGGAGGTTGAGACAGAAGGATTGCTGTAAGTTTGAGCCAGCCTGGGCTACACAGCAAGAACCACTTAAAAAAAATAAAGTTAAAAATATAAACATTAAACTAAAATGGAATAATGAAAATAAGTTCCCTTGAATTACCCAATGGGACCTTCCCAGAGGCTAGCTTCTCAGTCCTTTCCCATGGTATTTGACAATATTTGACCCATATCACACATGGAGGAAGGGCAGTCTCTGGATGGCTTCTTCAATCCTATTGGTGGTCTAGGAACCAGGGAACTATATAATAAAACCACTTGGAGGATGAAGAAGTGGAGCAGAGCTATGTGAGACAGAACTGGGGGTGCCCAGCTGCTGAGCCAGAGGCTAAATGGGGCCCCCTAAAGAGGGTGGTTGCCTTCCTTACAGAAGGATGGCACACCATGACCCTCCACTATTTCCACTGACTCTAGAAACTGAGGGAAAGAACAAGTGTGAATATTTAAAAATGTTGTACAGCTATGTGGATACCACTGTCTTTGTTACTATGATCTTTGCTACTCTGTTACCTGGAAATAACAACTCAAAGAAAGAATACTTTATTTTGGCTCTTAGGTCAAGTTACAGTCAATAATGGTGAGGAATTCAAGGTAGCAGGGGGTGCTGGTCACATGGTACCCCTGATCAGGAAAGAGACAGTGATGCTTCTCCACTGCTGAGTCACTTGCTTTCTCCATCCACACAGACCAGGATCCCATCTAGGGAATGGTGCCACCCACGGTGGACAGATTTTCCCAAGCCAATTAACCCAAGATAACATCCCAGAGCCCAACTCTCAGGTGATCCTAGATTTTGTCAGTTTGACAGTTAAGGCTGACCATCATAGAAACCTATCCCTGCTTATAAAAGAACACTGATACGGATGTCTGGAAGGGTGTTCTTGTTAGAAAAGGAAAGTATCCTTATCACTGTGGGACATTCTTGCACTGAGTAGGACATATTGAGATGAAGCTGTGTAAGGTCTCCTTAAATGGAGAATGCATCCATCTTAGTCAGTGAGATAGTCTTTCAAGCAAAACCAGAGCTTGCCAGTAGCTTGTTTTGCTAGCCAGCTTGCTCTGGGGATCTCCTGGTTCTGCCTTCTAAGGTTAGATTTACAGGAAGACCATCATATCTTCCCAGTATTTACATGGATTCTGGGTATCTAAACTCCAGTTCCCACACCTAGGCACTAAGCTCTAAACCACAGATTCATCTAAATGACCCTGAAGATTTCACAGTGTGTATGTTTCCCTAGTATAGGGTCTTGATAGCAGGAGGTGTTATATTAATGTATTTCAAAGTTGCAATGTAAGAAAGCACCCCCCCCCCCCCCCGCAGATGTTAGGTCTCATATGTAGGATGATTTTAGGACTCTTAGAATTCCCAACATTTTTTTTCTCATTTTACTTTGCAAATAACCTACCAATGCAAAGTATACATGTGAACAAACCACGAGCCCCTAACAGGTCAACATAACATCCCAGAAAATGAAGAAGCATCACTTTTAGAACCAGAGTCTCCTTCCGCATGACGGGATAGCTCCAGAAGCCCCGAGAACACCCACCAAGACTATTCAAGCTCAAAGTAGGACATGCCACATAAACAGCGAGCACAGAGCTGCTGTCCGTATCATTATAGGGAAATGACAAGAACTCTGCATGCGTTCAGCACAGAAGCAATGCCTTTCAAATGCTCTACAGCTGTGGTTGGTTGATTCCACATGTGAGGAGGAACAACCATTAACACCTTATCAAATAAGCCAAACCTCACTAAACTGAGATCAGCTTAATACCTGGGGGCATATTAGTTAATTTGTATTGTCTTGAAAAAAATGTATCACAAAAGCAAGTTAAGGAAGGAAGGAAGGAAGGAAGGAAGGAAGGAAGGAAGGAAAACAGGAAGGATGGATGGATTTATTTTGACTCACAGTTTGGAGGGACAGTCCATCCTGGAGGGGAAAGCATTGCAAGAGTATAAGGCAGCTGCTCACACCAATTCTTCAGTCAGGAAGCTGGTGCACAGCCCTCTCTCTTTCCCTGTCTTTCTTCCTTTTGATTCAGTCTTACAGACTGGACCATGGGGTAGCACAGTCTGATAGTCACACTCAGACACGTGCCTCCTCCAGGATCCCAGATCCAGTCAAGCTGACAGGGCAGATTCACCATCAAAGAGCATCTTCCCTAGAGATGGGTTATTTCTGGGAAGAGAAAGTTTCTTCCTTCGTTGTGGTCATTGGGAATGAGCCCTATTAATCTCTGTTATCAATTCTGGAGGCAAATGCTGTAGAAACCTATATCTTCCTGAACCCTGCAGCTCTCATCATGTGATCACATGTCATATACGAGCATCAGAGAGGTCAGATGCACTCAAATGGAAGAGATACTTATTCAGACAAGGGTGCAATATCTGATTTCTAGAAACCACCATTTACTAACATAACTCACAAGAAAATCTTAGGGCTGTCTTTGTTTCAGTTGATTAGAATATTCTTGCCTGAAAGTACCTCATGGCAGGTCTCGTGCATATTATTATCATGTGTGATGGGTGACCCAGCACAACATTCCTGGGAATCCCTCCAAACAAAATACTACAACACTGTTCACAATAGCCCAAGAAATAGAACTAACCTAGAACCCATCAGTAGAATATACATATCCATAGTGAACTATTATTTAACCTTGACAAAGACATGAGTTCTGCCATTAGTGGCCTTATAGATCAGTCCGGAGGATCATGTAAAATAACTAAACCAGGCAGAGAACAAGTACCTCCTGACCGCACACAGATGTGGAACCTTTAAGGTTGGCCTTGGGGAGTGGAGGGCAGAATGTGGCCACCAGGGGCTGTGCAGAGAGTAGGAAGATGCTGGTGGAAGACAACTCACCATCTTGACAGTAACTATAGCAACGGACTGTATATAAGATTAGCTCTTAATTTCCTCACAACAGAAAATATGCAAGTATGTGAGGTGGTAGGTTAATGGTCTTGATTTAATCATTATTCATCTTAAGTGTATATTGATAGTCACATCATATGCTATAATGTACACAATTTCTAGTTTTCAATGCTCACTTATGAAAGCAAGGAAATTAACGAGCAATGCAAAAACAAACACAGGTTTTCCTGCAGCCGTAAAGGCAAGTAGGGGATCTCCAGAGATACCAGGCCCCAGGCACTGCCCATCAAAGGCAGCAGGGCACCAGTTTCAGGGGTCCCCAGCTGTGGTGTCTTAGACAGGTTTCTGTCATTATGATAGAACGCCAAGACCAAAAGCAACCTGTGTAGGCAGTGGCTTGTCTTACATTCCTGCATCACAGTCCAACGTGGAAGAAGTCTGGGCAAGAATTTAAAGCAGGGATCTGGAGGTAGGAACTGAAGAGGAAGCCATGGAGGACCACTGCTCCCTGCCTTGCTCTCCTCACAGGTGGTAGCCCACTCTCTTATACAACTCAGGCCCAGCAGCCCATGGGTGACAGCGCTCACAGCAGTCATTTTCCATTAATCATTAATCAAAAAAAAAAGTGCACTACTGACTTGCTTACAGGCAATCTGCTGAAGGCATTTTCTTAAACAAACAAACAAACAAACAAATAAACAAACCATCAAAACAAACCAACTGGCCAGCACAGGTGAGCCACTGTCAAGTTGACACACAATCATATCACTTACTAAACCACAACCTTTGCTTTCTGATCTGTCCCTAATATTTTATATCACTATCACAATATGAAACACATCCTAGCTTTAAAAAAAAATCACAGTCTCCAAAAATTCAAACACTCAAAAAAAAATCTCTCTCTAAAATATCCAAAGTGTCTCAACTGTGGACTCCTGTAAAATCGAAACCAAGTTAAGTCAGTTCTTACTCTAGAGGGGAGAAGGAGCACAATGTTGCAAACAAATCAAAGCGAAGGCAAAATCCACCATGTAAACAGCTCAGTGCTTGGCATATGGAATCCACCCAGGATCCTCTGAGCTCTGAAGGGCCTGGGCAACTCCACTTCTCTTGCTCTGTAACCCACAGCACACACAGGTTGTCTCCTAGGCTCAAGCAGGCTCTATTCCACACCTGCTGTTGTCTTTGGAAGGCGTCACATGGCGCTAGCACCTCCAAGTGCTGGGCCTGCACTGTAACTGGTCTGCACCGTCAGCAGCGGCCTCCCCCGACCTCTCTCTTCAGTGAGACTGACCTGACACATGGGGCAAGCCTCTACTTCTCCCAAGACGCTTTCCAAGATCCTGGAGCTCCTACTGCATCCGAGGCTACACCTTCTCCTCCCCTCTCCCTTTCCTCCCCGGGTTGCTTCTGGTCATGGTGTCCACTCATAACAACCACCTAACCTAACTAAGAACCTTAACTAAGGCCGAAATTGGTACTACATTTGTGGGATGTTGTTGTGACAGACATGGCCATGTTTTAGGGAGGATCGTAGAAGGACATTGGTACTTTAGGCTAGAAAAGCGATTGAGTGTTCAGAGCTTAATAGGTTATTGCATGCACTTATAGTGCAGAAGTATAGTTAGTGGGGGCCTGGCTTATAAAATTTCCGAGAGAAGTGTGAGAGGCCCCTGGATACTCTATTGAGGCTGTTAAATACTTTGGATTAAGAATCTGTGATTCTGGTCAGTTGGGGCTGTCATTAACAAGAGTCCATAAATGCTCAAGTGAAACCATTGGGTTTTGGGGGACAATTGATTAGTGGTCAGCTGAGGCTATGGAATCAGCTGTGATTAAGAAAATACTGACATCATTGAGGTGAAATCCTCCACCACCATAAAAGGATGTCAGGACAGGAACTTAAAGTAGGAACCTGGAGGCAAGAATTGTGGAAGCCACAGAGGAATGCTGCTTTCTGGCTTGATGAGGGTGGCTTGCTCAGACTACTCTTTTATACAACCCAAGACTACCAGTCCAGGGGTAAGACTGCTTGTGGTGAGACGGCCTCTTCCATATCGATTATTATCAAGAGGATACCTTACAGACTCCCCCACAGACAATCTGAAGGAGGCATTTCCCCAAATGAGGTTCATCTTCCCCAGATAACTTTAACTTCTGTCAAGTTGACAAAACCTAACCAGCACACATACAGACAGAAGAACTGGGTGTGGTCAGGCTCTGTTGCTTCAGAAAGGGCTCTCTGAGCATCTGCTTCTGCCCAGGGCCTGCCAGTTTCACAGGCTCACCCCAATGATGTATTCCTCCTCCTCCTCCTCCTGCTCTTCCTCCTCCTCCTCCTCCCTCTTCCTCCTCCAGAGAACCCACTGGTGCTTTTCCTAAAGTTATGACTCTTTCCCTTTACCCCGCTCCAAACAGGAACCCTGGGAGCACCTGGAAATCAGCAATCACCTCACCATAGCCTTCTCCTTTTTGGTCCTCAAAGCTTCCAGAACTGACTGCTTATTCTTATGATGACCTTATCCCTGAAGAGCAGGGTGGAGCCCCAGAACAGTGAACTTTGGCTTACCACGTGGTACCATACGTGCACACATGACTGGAGAGATGGAAACAGAGGGCGGAGACACTGGCAAACTGTGTTTCTATAGCCCTGTGCCCAGAATCCCAACCTTCGGAGACAGAGACGTGGCCCTTGGTGGATGAGCAGAGGAGCATGGGATAGTTCAGATACTGTGGGATAACACCCAACTCTAAATATGAAATCCTGCCATGTTACAACACAGAAGAATAACCCTGGATGCATCGTACTCAGTCGCTGAAAGACAGACTCAGTACGATTCCAGATTCCACTCACTAACGTTCCCAGTGTAGGCGAATCTATGGAAACAGAGAATCAGATGGGGGCGCTGTTGGAGGGGCTACAGCTTCAGTTTGGGATGAGTGGTAAGGTCTGTGGACACACAGGGTGTCAGTTGCTGCATGCTGTGAGTGTACCATACCCTAAGCATTACAAAGACAATGGGAAGAATGGTTGATCCCGCTCCATCTCTGACATCATGAAGTGCAGGCCAACCCTTGTGCCACTCTCAGTATGACAATAACCCCAGCTTCAGACCCCCATCCCCCTGCTGACATCACTCTCTGTGACTCAGGGATAAGCTATCCCTCCGCAGCCTAGGCAAGCACCAGCTCCTGGCTCTCCTGAGATCCATGTCCTACCTAGGTTCCCGAACTAAGACCGGAGTTCTCGATGTTCTGCATCCACATCTGTCCCTGGAGGCCAATGCACCAAGCCACAAGCTCCTGCTGCCTGGGAAACAGGCCCTTGGGGGGAAATTCCCACCTGTTTTGTCTGTCATGGGGGAAAATTGAATTGCTGCCACAATTGCCACTTTTGGTCTCAGTGAGGAGAACTGTGTGTATTGGATGCTCCGAGACCCTTGCCACTGTGAGCTTCCACGCTGTTGCAGATATAGGCACCCATTCTATAAGTTTAAATCAAAAATCAAGCTGTTTCAGAATGTGGAAGGGACAGAGCTTTCTCATGCAAAGAGGTCTCCTTGACTATCCAGTATTACTTTATGCTAGTCAAACAAGCAACAAAGTCCTTATGTGTGGTGGTCGGAAGAAAACTAAGAGAAATCCCCATTGAAAGATTTGTCTAGGTTGGGTGTGGTGGCTCCAGTCTGTAAGTCCCAGCACTTTGGAGCTTAGGGTAGGAGGACTGCTGTGCCCTTGAGGCCAGCCTGGGCTGCAGTACGAAATTGTCAAACAAAAAGAAATAAGTTGGGGCTAACCCCATGACACCTCCTCTCTCTCTCTCTCTCTCTCTCTCTCTCTCTCTCTCTATATATATATATATATATATATATATATATATATATATACACACACACACACACATATACATATACACACATACATATATATACACATATATACATATATGTACATATATGTATATATGTATATATGTATATTTGGATTTGGTTTTTTTCGAGACAGGGTTTCTCTGTATAGCCCTGGCTATCCTGGAACTCACTCTGTAGACCAGGCTGGCCTCAAACTAAGAAATCTGCCTGCCTCTGCCTCCCAAGTGCTGGGATTAAAGGCGTGTGCCACCACCGCCCGGCAGCCTCTCTGTATATTGTTAACAGTCTGTGACTTGGTGTCACCTTCAGAGAACACCTGACACTGAAGGTTTGCAAGTAGAGTGAGAAGTGGAACAGAGCCCAGAGCCACATGGGGTTCCTTATCTGATTAACGTTTGATGTTGGATTTTACTCAGCTCACTGCATCTCTGCCATTGGTGGCTGTCCCTATGAGTATAAGGATGACTCCTTGCCAAATGACCAACCACCCAAAGTGGCACCAGCCCTTTGTGTCAGGAGTGGCATCGAAGGATAGTCCCAGGTGAGACTGACCTGAGCACTAGGGGAGGTGGAGGTGACACTTGCTCTCTAGCAGGAGAGTTCCTGATGAACCAGCATCTACCTCAGCCTGCACTGCGCCAGCCCAAGGTATCAACCATGTCTAGCAGAGAGTGGAGCTGCTGGCCTCCTTCTAGCCTGGGGTAGGTGGAGGGGGTTATCTGCACGTAGCTTCTGCATTCTCATGTCTTTAACCCATCAACACAAGGCTCCAGGAAGCCCTTTTCTCATAAGAGATTCATGAGTTTTGACTGGTTTTGCAAGAACATCAGCATGGCTTCTCGCATCCCGCTGCTACCACATTATGGGCATGCTTAGCATCCTAGACCCCCCGCCAGCCACGTCACCTTACCTATGTCCTCTTCTGCTGGACCTGGGAAGCTGAGGCCCGGCTGGGCCAAGTCTCCTCCTTCCTCCTCTGCAAGACACAAGAGAAGACAAGCTTACTACAGTTCCAGGAAGTTGCTGTCATTACTCATGGCTTAGACACTCGACGGACACAGAGACACTTTTCTGTTTCTTCCCATGGCAATGCTCAAAGCTCGGTGTCTTGTATGGACCACCTCAGAGCAGCTGTCACAGAATGTGACAGCCCCAAAACGTGTGCCCCATGCCTCTTTGAGGTCCCCACAGAGACAGCTTTTGCAAACACATCTCAGCTTCCCTGTATGACTCTGGGTGTATTAGATCCCATTAGCATCAGCATAGGCAGCTGAGACGTCCTGGCCATTGTTGGCCTGGCTTCCCTGGACCAGTCAAGTCCTAAGGGTCACCCCAAAAGAGAACTCCCAGCTCCAGTGATTGCAACTGTATCCACGCCCCACTCCTGCATGTTTACACGGCACTGTTTGCTTTAATGTTTCCTGTAAATTCATTCTGGGTTGGTTTTTCATGGGCATCAATTTGTGAGAGGCAGCCCAGGTCCTCAGTTTACTTTTAGTTGCTTTCTCTGGCTGGTGCAGCAGAGACACTTCTGTCTTAGAATGGTCATGACGTGTCATTTTAACCCTCTTTCCTGTGTGTATGGAGACACTGAGTGGGAAAAGGAGTGAATACATGTTCTTATCCAACTATCCCCTGGGGACCTGGGCTGGGGATCTGGACCCTCCCTCCACTTCTGCACAGCACCCCAGGGTCTGGTTTCAGAAGCTGCCATGCATTCACACGTGCTGAGTTCAGTGCCTGGGATGGCCTGCCCTGCACTGATCTGTAGTCTGCAATGTGCAATGTTCAGCTGAACATGGAGATACAACTCGGACTGATGTGCACCACATCACACACATATAATTGTGTCTATACATGTGGGTGTGCGCATCAAAATTATGGCATTGCGTATAGGCAGAGGTATCTATATACTATGTCACCATTCTGACATACATCTATAAATACAACTGCAATTGTAGACTTCATAGCTGTACGTTTGTGGGATTCTAAGATTAGTGGAGAGGCTCTGAGATTGTGTATACAGCTCCTCTGGCAGTGAACATACCTAATCATATCGTAGTATGACCAAGATCCATATATGTATATCATGACTGGATCTACACATTCCACTACCACGACCCCTGAGGCAGCACACCGACAGTTGTTGCTCCATAGGAACTTAGGAGAAGAAAGAGGCAGATTTGTCATGGAAGACGCGGAGGGCCAAACTAGAGCCTCCTTGAATACAGATGAAGTCAAATCTCATGTCATGAGCTCTCCTGACACTGAGAAACCATTTGCTGGACTCAGGTTCAGTACTTCACTGAGATAGTTTATTGCAGTTTGGTAGTACCTATATAGACTTTCTACATACTTTATCATGTTTTCCTACTAGCAGATATGCAAGCATATTAGGGATATGGTGGGTTCTGAGTCCATACTAAGACCCAGCACCATAGCTAGTTCTAACCAAGTATAGTTTCCAGTGTTATCTCAAAGACAGAAAGAACTCTGCAACAGACCGGGAGTCAGTTCTCATACTTTCCCTCCTCCTACACACACCATGTGCACAAAGAGATTTAACAGAAAGGTTCTGAATGGGAGGTTACATTACATTGTCGGATGCTTAGCTAGCAATGATGTGGAGAAAACAAACAGAGAGCAGAAAGCACAGCAAGGCGGTCTATTGATCATACCGCCGTACTGGTGTCATGGCTTACAGCACTGACAGAAGAAAACGGATGGAAGGTAGAGGAGTTTATGGTCAGTCCTGAGTTTTAGGCACAGGAATGACTGTATAATTTACCCTGACCCTTGTTGTTCATATTACGTTAACAGGAAGTCTTGGTATGTGGATCAACTATGTGTAAAACCAGGCAAGCATACAGAACCTTTGTCTTTGCTACCTCAGGGATGGCAAAGGTTCCCTTGCAGTAGATACGATATGGCCCTGCCTTGCCCAATTAGGCTATAGATTTTCAGGCCAAGATTTTTGCCATATTCCTACTCCAAGTCCTGCTTGGACTGAAGGCCACAGTGGACATGAGTGTCCTTGTCTACAGTTCCAGTATCTGTGCAATGAGCGCCAACAAATGGGTAAGGGATGAGAGGAATGATGGGGACCCAGAGGACCCAGAGGACTGCTAAGTTAGATAACCATTCTAATCGTAGTAGGGATCCCATATCTGCCTCTTTACAGCCTTAAAGACATGAGGATCCTGATGATTAGCGGATCTCTCTCTTTCCGTCTTTGTCTCTCCCTCCCTCTCTGTCTCTGTCTCTCTCTATCTCTCTCTGTCTTCTCTCTTTGTCTGTCCCTCCCTCCCTATCTCTCTCTTCTCTCTCTCTTCCTCTCTCTCTTCCCCCCCCCTCTCTCTCTGTCTTTATACTCATTAGATAAAACTGCTTCACTTCATCTCTAACACAAAAGGTAAGCCGCACAATCTGAGACACAGGCTGCGCCTGGGACCGAAGAACAATGGCGCCATTAGCCAGGCTCTCAGGTACCTGAATCCGGGTGATTGCGAGCCTCCTTGACCCAGCCTCTTCATCTTCCCGTGTTCAAGGCCAATAGATCTTGGACAGGGAGAGCTGTGACATTGTGTGTGAGATTAATCAGAGCTATAAAACTAATAGTGCCTGTATCTGATACCGTGCTCAATTTCCATCACATCCCCAGCAAAACTAGGAAGGCGCTCTCAATGAAAAGTTCTGAAAGCTACCCACATATCCCCATGAATGCCTCTAATGAGCACCAGTACCCGTCGGAGACTCTCACTGTCTTGGCTCTCTGAGTTTTCTCCGTTCACGTGGCTCCCTCAGAACGGCGTCTGCCTCACATTACTTTATGACTTATTTTTCTTTCACACTGGAACTAAATGCTTGATGTGCTTGGAAGAGCGTGACCAGAGACCTTTTGGGTCTTTTCTGTGTGGGAAAACACCTTTCTAAAACTCTGTGTCACAGCCCCTCTTCTGAGGTTCAACCCTCTAACTCTGTGAAAGGTGCTTAGAAGAGATGTGGCAGCGATGGGAAGGAACCATGGACAGGGTCTTCACAGAGCAAGAGAGAGGTTGTACCGCCCTAGACTGGAGGCAGAGGATCCAGGAACGTGTGTATTTCCTCCTTCCTTTGAATACCAGGTACAGATGTGATTTTTAATTCTCTGAAGCTGCCTGCAAGTTACAGGCAAAGGCTCTCCTGCTCCACTGGGTCCTCAGGCTTCCCACACAGATCTGACATGTTCAGGACTGCATCTTACGGGAAGCAGGTTCCGTGCGGTGCGGCAGGAGGGCACCGCGCTTCCGTTCACTTCTTGTAAGATGAGCTGTCCAGAACACCGGCCGCACACACTCTCTTGAAGGTGGACAAAGACGGCACATGCTGGATGGAGCAGGGTCCGCCAACCACTGGAACCACATAGTTGTATCACCGAAGCATCCACAGGAGAAGATATAAACCAGGGAGGTAAAGCATGCCCTCATGGTGCACACAGTCATGGCTATCCCTGCTTCCAGACCTCTGCATCAGCAGCAGAAGTCCCACAGTGTTGTGATTAACACCAGTGTGGCAGCATCTGGAGAGTCTATGGTGACTCTGAGGACCGAGGTGACACATTATAAATCTTCTGATGAAATGGCAGACAGAGAGCAATGATTGGGAGTGGACAGGTGACAGTTGGGCCAGGAGATCACTTCTAAGGAAGGGTCATATTCTCAGGAAGGTAGTACACAATACAGCTGCGGTGTCCAGGCATCTGTGGGAGGGTGATGTGGGTAGCATTTCGCCGATGCAGACAGCATAACTCCTGTGTCCAAATGTCTCTGGGAGGATGGTGCTGGTGTTCTCTGTGAATGGCTTGGCTCCTGTGTCCGAGTGATTGTGGAAGAACAGTGAAGGTATCACCTTACCTTCTCTGTGGACAGCAGAGGGTACAGTCAACCTAAGGAGGAGGGGTTATAACACCCAGGTAGAGGGCAGAGTCAGCTCAGATAATGGTGCTAAGTCAACCCAGGTAGTGGGAAGAGAAAACTATAGGGGAGGGTGTGTCTGCCAAGGGATAGGGCAGAGGCAGGTGAAGGTTCCTGGCTTCTCTTTGTTTCTAGAGGGTAGGTTCTTCATTTAACTGCTGCATGACATACTTTGGCCCGATGCCCGTCTTCTTTCACACTGGTACTAAAAAGTATAACTTCTGCTTCTAGATCAAAGTATCAAAACCTGACCCTCATCACTCAAGTTTGGGTGGGACCTGTACAGAACTCAGCTGTCCCTCCACACCTTCCCTAGGGATGCATGGTTCTGGAAACTGTCCACTCCTTCATGCTTCAGCCTCTTCAGGCCTCTAAGGTGGCAGGAGATGCATCTTTGCAGCTGCAGTGATGCTTCTGAGCCCCACAGCCCTACTATAGCTCTACTTGGCTTACTAAGCACCTCGATGCCTTCCTCACTGGCACAGCCTACCACCACCCCCTCCCCCCGCCGCAACTGGTACACTCTCTGGTTGGCAAGGACTTTGTTCTGGCTTTTTCAAGGAACTGTACCTTCTATTTCCTTACAGGGTAGAGATGGGAGAGGAGGGTCGGGTTGAGGTCAGAATTCTACCTGGGCACCACGCAAACGAATGTGTGTGACGTGCCCCTCCGAGTCATTCCTATGTCACTCCCTTGGTTGCCACACCCCATAGTTTGTCATTTCGGATCTCTGTGCTGTGTGTAGGAGGTCTGCAAGACACACTGACCTTACAGAGGCTGGGGAATTACAGCCTTGCTTATGTTCAGGGAGCTCTTGGCCAGGTGCTTTGTGTGGTCCTGGGGACCGGACCAGTAAGCCCCTGCCAGCGGTGGCATCATGCCCTCGGTGTGCCACAGGGGCCTTAGACATTTACAGAGCTTTCATGGACGCCCCTCCCCCAGTTCAGTTTGCTGACTCGTGCCCCTTGTCCCACAGACTTTCCTTTCTAGATTCTCTGTGTTCTCTCAAAAGTTTCCTCTGAAGACAGCACACCCAAGTCTACATCTTGGCCCATTTGCTAATGATAGCATTTGGAGGCCGCTTAAATGAAGGCTTCATTTCTGCTCGGCTAGTACAATGCCGCTGATGAGGGCTAATGCCGCCTTCCTCCTCCACCGCAGCCGCAGCTGCACCACCAGCCGCCGCCAGCCAGCCAGCCAGCCAGCCGCGGCTTCCACAACAACCAGGGCCTTTCATTTTAAATTTTCTGACAACACAGAGGGCTCATCATTTTCTTTTGGACTGAAGATTGAGCCTCAGCAGAAGCTGCCCCGAAGTCTGCAGACTCTTTACCCGTAGTTCAATGTCACTTGAATCAGGCTAAGAGGAAAACTCAAAGGCCCTGATGAGGCCACTCCACTTGCTGAAGATGACAGGGAGAGGCTCTCTCTCTCTCTCTCACACACACAGCAGGTGGCATCCACCACTGACAGCTGAATGTTAGCATTCCAACCCAAAAGTGTTAGGGTGGTCTTGGCTCTTTTTTCCAAGCCTTGAGGGTGGGTCCAGTTCAGGTAGCCATGACCTGACTATGCCCTTCAAGCAGGGTTATGAAAAAGCTCTGACTATAAGCAACACACATTTAATTTGATTTCTCTGGACTGGGGAGAGAGAGAGAGAGAGAGAGAGAGAGAGAGAGAGAGAGAGAGAGAGAGAGAGAGAGAGGGGGGGGAGGTACAAAGGTGCTGGAGTTGGAAAGACAGACTTTGTTATTTAAATGTCTGAAAGCTTGAAGAGGAGATTATGTGTCTTCAGTTAAACTTGAACACTATTCACTTGAAAAGTGACATTAATTACATTTTACATAACATGTTTTAAATTCAAGCTCTAAATACATCAAGTGTTAAGTCCTCTGCTCTACACCTCAGTGTTTAACGGGGTTTTATATCAAAGATGCTCAGAAGACGAGTGCCTATCATGCATGCAGAGAGTACAAACTCACAGCTCAAGCCAAAGCCCATGTCACAAACTTAGGCAGTGTGGCTGTTCGAACGGAGTCACCGTCGCCCTGAATGACGCTCCTGGAGACCAGAGCGAGGGGTTCTGAAACGGAACTTGCTGCTGGTCTGAGTTGGGAGGGGATCTAACACCCTTCGTATTCCCAGGTCTATCTTTGTTAGTGTTTCTATTTCTGTGATAAAACATCAGGATCAAGAGCCACTTGCGGAGGAAAGGGTTTACTCAAGTTTCTACGTCTTGATCACAGTCAATTATAAAGGGATGTCAGGGCGGAAACTCAAGCAGGGAAGGAAAATAGAGGCAGGAACCGAAACAGAAGCCACACAACTTACTGGCTTGCTCCTCATGGCTTCTCAGCCTGCTTTCTTAGGTGGCATTGCACACCGTGCCCTAGGCTCTCTCATACAGACCAGGCATCAAGAAGATGTACCACAGGCTTCCCAAAGGCCAATCTGAATTTGTCTCAGTTGAGGTTCCCTCTTCCAAAACAACTCTACATTGTGTCAAGGTGACATGACTCTAGAGAGCACAAGGTCCTAGGAAGGTTACTGGACAATGTACCAGATCTCGGATGCATCACATTTCAGAGGAGTGGGGATGAGTTTCAGGGTCAGTATGAATGTCTCATGCATCAGTTGTTTTCTGAAACTCAAATGTAACAGGGAGCCATTACCATCACTGGCTGGAGCTTACCTGGCTGTGCCTACTTGCACGGAGGAAGGCGTGGGAAGTTCTGTTAACGGTCACAGAGGTAAACCTGGGAGGTGATCCGAATTGTCTGACTATCCATCTAGGAAGGCTTCACCTTCTTTAGTCCTCCCCTGCTCTGGGGCTGCAGTGGCAGCCACCTGGAGCTGGACAGAGGCCCTGAGCTCTCTAGTCCTGCCCAGATCTTCTCTATAATACTGGCCTCTTGCAGAAAGGCAATCACACATTCATTTTCTTTGCTGCATAACATGATTTCTTGAAGTTCTGGTTGTGCACCTCAACCTTTACCAGCTGAGCCATCTCTCCCATCTGTGACGCGCATTATAAAAGGAACATGTCAAGCTTTTGACATGAAAGCCAGTAATGTTAACATTTGGAGATGTGTGGAGTTTTAAATTCTTCATTTGAAATACTATGTAGTTCTTTCCTTTCCTTTGCTTTCCTCTCCTCTCCTCTCCTCTCCTCTCCTCTCCTCTCCTCTCCTCTCCTCTCCTCTCCTCTCCTCTCCTCTCCTCTCCTCTTCTTCCCTTGGCTCCCCTCCCCTCCCTCCCTCCCTCCCTTTCTTCCTCCCTTTCTTCCTCCCTCCCTCCCCTCTTTCTTTCATAGATCTCATGTAGCCCAGGCAGCCCTCAAACTCACTATGCCGCTAAGGATAATTTCACCATAACCTGGTTAATATAATGCTGAGAACTGAGCCCAGGAACTCATGCCTGCTCTTCAGGGACCAGATGAGCTTTCTACACTGCCGTTGAAATCCTCCTGGAGGATGCCTGGCCTCTAGTGTTGCCTCTTGCTCTTCAGCAGACATGAATGACACCCGCTCCATGCGGGTATCGTGGTGTGGGATGGTTCTACCCAAGTTGTCTCTCTCTCTGGATTTCGTTCAAGACTTTGGGGTAACTAGAGATGCTTCTTTTTTAAATGTATTTACTTTGTGTGTATGTATAGAGACGCTGTAGCTGTCTTCAGACACACCAGAAGCGGACACTGCATCCCATTATAGATGGTCATGAGCCACCATGTGGTTGCTGGGAATTGAACTCAGGACCTCTGGAAGAGCAATCAGTGCTCTTAGCCTCTAAGACATCTCTACAGCTCCAAGATGCTTCTATTTTGTTTTGTTTTGTTTTATTCTTTTCTCTCCCTCTCCTCTTCTTCCTCCTCATCCTCTTCCTTCTTTTCATAAACACATGGCAGGTCTTGGTTTTCAAAGGTCCCATTAGGGTAGAAGAGCTACCTCAGTGGCAGCACAATTATAGCGGAGAATGCTAAGGAGCCCCAGGTGATGGGGAAACTCCCAGCACGGTGTTAGCTGCACGGAAACTGTTCTTTATGGCCTGGCCTCACTGTGAAAAGAGGTCCAGAGGCCCTTCCTGACACTTACAGTGACTTGCTCTGATTGGAGGAATTACGGCCACATTTTCCTTTCCCTCATCACTCTCTGCAATGTCTTCAACAAGCCTATATACCATTTCAGAAGTATAGAGGACACTGTGAAAATACTTGAACTCTTTGTTACTGGGATTTGATGGTCTGGAGTGGACATGGCCAGAGACGAGGACGTGCAGGGTCCTTCTCCTCTAATAAAGATCAATGGTATTGCCATCTTCTCGCAGGAAGACAGTAGCAGAATTCAGGCTGACCAGGACGCTCACAGAGACGAGCTCATTCATTCATCCACCAGGCTCCTGGTGCTGCCAAAGTGTTGACACTACATCAAGATCCCAGTGATCATTGGGAACAAGCTCAGGCTTCTTCTCTGGGACAGTGGTGTCCGGTTCATCTGGGGCTTCCAACTTGCCTATACTGGGTGACGTATATGCATGCAGCTCAGAAAAGATGCCTTCCAAATGCTCACTGCCAAGATCCTATGAGAGGGACGCAGGAAACTGCAAGAGACCAGGGTCCTATGGTTCTATGAGCAGGTGCTCAGCAGCAGAGGTTACTGCACCCGGGTGCCTGCCCCTGTCTGGAAGGCTCTACCTTGTACCTTCCCAAGGGTGTGTGGAGGAACATAGGCCATGGCAGTGGTGGGATTACAAACTTGCTTACCCTCCCTAAATCCAGGACCTCCCGTGATTCCTTCTCATTCTAGCTGTTCTGGTACAAGGGTTGACCTGTCACCCTCATGTCTTAGCTGCTGATTATGGCTATAAAAGCTCAGGTCTGAATATTAAAGTAAAATAATTGCAAATGAGAGGTGGTGTGTAATTAACCTAAAGTCCTATGACAGACAGCTCTCCAGATGTAAGAGGAGAGGAACCTGGGCTCCAAGTCCACACTCTTCATCTGTTTCACACAGGTGTGAGCTGCCCACCTCGGTGCCTGCACTAGTGCAATTACCCCGGGGGGGGGGTCACAAGTGCTGTAATCAGAATGGCCATCACCTCTCTATCACACCAGGGTGCTCAGGTGCCTGAAGTCATGTCCTCTCATTCATGGAATCATTCTTCTCCCCAGCATGGGCATCCTGGCTCTGAGATGCCAAACTCACTGACACTCGTGGACAAGGAGGTCAAACCAGACCCACATACATGTAAGCTCAGAGCTGATCCTGTGCTACATGAGGCCAAACCTGCCTCTGTGTTCAGTGAGGTGAAGGTGTGTGCGCTGTGAGCTGTGGTGGGAAGCAGTAGTGTGCAGACTACCGACGGAGCAGATTCCTCATGTCCCTCATCTGGTGTTTCCTCTGGCATTTCCTATGGGTGTATTTGTTGAAGGAAAGCTGAAATTATCAGGGGCATGGCATAAAACCACTGTTGGAACTGAAGAGTCCCCTGACCTCACATGAAGACTCTTAGTATTGAAATTCCATCTGAAAACTATATATGTATATAAATGATCTTTGTGTGTGCATGTGCATGTGTGTGCATGTGTGTGTATGTGTGTGTGTGTGTGTGTGTGTATGTGTGTGTGTGTGCATGTGTGACCACATATCTGTGGGTACCCATAGAAGCATTGGGCCCCTTGGAGCTAGAATTACTGGCATTGGTGGGCTGCCTGATTGTTGGTGCTGGGAACTGAGCCCAGGCTTCTAAAGGAGCAGCAAAGTGCTTTTAACTGCTAAACCATCTCTGTGTCCCTGAAATTCCAATTTAAAGATATCATGTAATGGAAACACGGAATGCCCCATGTTTTTTATTTCATGAAATCTAGTGCATCCTAGAAACAGAGGGGGTAGTTCTCATCTGATGAGGCTGGAGCATGTGTCCAGCAGTTTCCACAGACAGTTGATTCACAGCATTTAAGTCTTGGGTATCCACTACACATATATGAACTGGACTGTGGCATGTGTGTGCGCGCGCAGGCACTCAGTGGTATATGAGAAGGATGTTGTTTTGATGATTCTGATCTTGCACAACAGCACGCACATAGGTGACTTGGCCGTTACAGACCTTCACATCACACAGCATGCAGGGTGACCTCACTTGGTGAGCACAGGTTTAAATAGACTCTCTCATCTTCAGCAACGCTAGTTAAAACTCATGCTCAGTAGCCACATAGAATTGAAGAAACTCACTTGATTACATATGGAATTCATTAAATTAAATCTCTAGATTAAAATATCTCCCAGCTAAAGTATTGCTGGTTCACTCTCATTTTCTAAAAGAAACCAACTTCAGAAAGATGATTTGTGGTTGCTCCGTGCCCTGAATCCTTGGAAGTGGCCACTTTCAGTACGACTGGGCTGAAAACCTGAATTTTGATCTATATCCCCAGGCCCCTCCATTATTCACCTATTTCACTTTGGATATTATTAAAACGAATAACATTTGTTAAAACCTGACAGACGAAACTGGTTACCCATTACTCATTGACAAATCACACCCAGGCCATCATTCTTCCTTCTCTAAATACATCGCACATCGGGTTTAGCACAGGAAACCAAATAAATAGGAGGCTTTACGGCGGCGACAAGATTGCAGTTCATTTTTTAAGTCCTTGGTTTCTGGATCGATTTGGTTGAACAAATTGTATGGTTCTTGACCTAAATGCGATCCCTCCCCCACCCCCAAATGATTGTACTGCACCGGGGTGGCTCGATGGACCCGATTCCTTTTAGCCTCCTCCTTGTTTATGCGTAGAAGGCTACATCAAGGCAGGGGACAGAAGGGACCACACGGAGGCAGAGCCCAGCTGCGCCTCAGAGCTTGGCAGTCACAGGCATGCACACATTTCAGTGTCTTCTTGTGACACACACACACAGCGGTGTCCACACGGTTGGCTTCCTTGGCAGTCTCTGTTCTTTCAGCAATTCATGGTTTTGCCAGTGAAATGCCCTGGCACTTTCAAAGCACTTGGCGTGAGCCTCTCAAAATGTTCAGAGCTGCAAGAGAGAAACTCAGCTTGGTTGCCATCTCTGCCCCCCCCCATGAGTCAGTGGTCACAGCATACCCCCAGAGGACCCTGAACTGCTCTCGAAGGAATCCGGGGCCCAGCGCTGCTGTCTCCAATGTGCAGAGCAGGAAGCTTTTTCTTTGACTCTGTCCTTTTCGACGGAGCTGCCTTCTGGAACTATCTGGAAGCAACACACTTTGTAACCAGCCTGGGCGACAGGGCTAAGTAACAGATATCCTGCTCTTCAGGAGCTGTGGCCTTGCACTTACCCCAGAGATCCCCTGGCCCCACAGCTGTTGTGTCTTAACGGAGTGTTCCCACGATGGGCACGGTTCCAATCTGCCGCACTGGCCAGCCGGAAGTGCTCAAAGGCAGGCTGAAACAGGTTTCAAGTGACTTCCACTTCAGTTGTCCCTTATCTGGAAAGCTGAAGAGTATTACTCCTGTCAGAGCTTTCAGACTGAGAGCAACACACAGTGGACCTGGGCAGGCCAACTGGCATTTAACAGACAGGACTCCAAACAATGTCTGCAAGATGCGGATGACTTGTGAAGGCCCTTTCAGAGGGAAAGCTCAAAAGACGGACTGGCCTTTGCTTTGGGAAGCCTGTGCATGGCTTGGGAGGATGCATGCGTGTGCCTGCGGATGAGGGAGATACACATTGCTCGCTCCTTGATTGTCTTCCTGAGGCGCCTGAGTCCTCAGAGGACTCCCGACTCCCCAGCGCCTACAAAGCATCTCCATGTTTCCGATCACTGTCATCTCTCAGGGATGCGTGCTCCAGGTTAACTGATCTGACAGGGAACATGTATGGCTGCCACATGGCACCATCTTCCCATGCAGACATGAGATTACAGACGTCTCAGTATTTTGCTAGCCATCCCCAGCACGAGACTCCACGTTGTTGAATAAAGTGCACAGCCGTGCGCCGTCTCTGCTTTTTGTTCCTCCGTGGCATTCACAACTACATCTCTACAGCGGTCTTCCATGAACGCTGAATATGGATGACTGTTCTTCAAAAACATCTTCTGCATTTCAATCACAGTAAGTCCCTGCCCTGCCTCTAAGGTGGAAAAACTATATATATAAATCTGCAATTCATTAACTTAGTTTATAGCGAAGAGAAGGCCTGGCTAATCAACCTCATCTAAATTATACTAAAAGCTTATAATTATCTGGTAAGATGAGACGAAAGAATGAAGAAATAATTTCACGGCAAAATGGCAGGGCAGCGCATTGGAAGTGTCTTCAGCTCCAAGCTCATTTCTGAGCCTTCCTGTCGAGGCATGCTCTGGAGTGTCCACACGATTCTCTACAGCTCGGTGAACCAGACCGTGAAGATGCCTGGCGTTAATGTCTGATTTCCACCCTCAGTGTATCTGTCCTCATGAACATGTCAGATTGCATCTGCCGTGGCGGCCATGGCGGCCCACGTTCCAGTGGGCAGTTGAGAGAGCAGTGAGGCTGAGAGGAGTGTCCAGAATGCTGACAGGAGAACAGATCTGATTCCCTCCAGGGAGCGTCTACATGTTCCCTGGGTCCCACAGCCGGGGACTCAGGGAGGCGAGCATGCAGAAGCCACGGGAAGACAGAAAGATACCATCTCCATGAATGTTACAAGAGGCTTGGATTGGCTGAATTGTTCATAGACCTCCCATTACCATTAATATGCATAGGTGTTGGGTGATCTGGTCATTTTGGCCAGAAGTGCTGGTCTAGCCCACAGTGACCATCTCAACCAGTCTCACCCTGGTAGGGTACCTCCCCTGGGTTCTGTATGGTTTTTCTGTATCTTTATCAATAGATCTTGACCGTGACTCTGGATTATGGCTCCACAGAAGAACCTTATGGCCACCTGGCAGTGCCATCCCCTAGACTTCCAAGGTTCCTTTTCCTTATGAAGTGTCTCCCATGAGGAGGCGCCGTAGACCCCACATTTAATGTTTGTCTTGGAATAAGCTTGAACCAAGCTTCTGTTTTTAAGCTAGAAGGGTTGAGTTCTGGAACTCACGAGGGCTGTTCTGTTGGTATAGGGCACTCATGCAGGGGTAATACTGCAAAGAGAATGTGGTGGTTTAGATAGGATGTCTCCCAAAACTCACATATTTGAATGTTCAGCCCATAGGGAATAGCACTATTAGGAGGGGTGGCCTTGTTGAAGGAAGTGTGTCACTGTGAGGGGAGCCTATGAGGTCTCATATGGGAAAGTTAAGCCCAGTGTGGCACACAGTCTCCTGCTGCCTGTGGATCAAGATCTAGAATTCTCAGCTCCTTCTCCAGCACCATGTCTGTCTGCATGCTGTCATGATGACAATGGACTCAACCTCTGAAACTGTGAGCCAGCCCCAATTAAATGTTTTCCTTTATAGGAGTTGTCATGGTCCCGGTGTCTCTTCACAGCAGTAGAACACTGGCTGAGATGGAGCCATTGGTAAGTCATCATCCCTGTTGCTGAGCTGGGTCACTGTTGTTCACATGTTTCTGGCCCCCCAGATATTTAGCATAGCACCCTAGATTCTTTTTCCTTCTTCTTAACCAGCTCTGGTTGCTATCTCAGTCAGTTTCAGAACCACCACTTTGTTCTTCCTTTCGTATCTGCCAACCCCATCAGCTCAAGGTCCCTTCCCAGAGAGTGTTGAAATTTCCATGTCACACACACACCTGTAGGCCAGCACAAGGGGAGCCATTGTTTTCAAGGACTCCCAAGCCCAAACCCTGAGATCTCTTTGCTCCAAGCTTCTTTCCAGTGGCTTAGCCCGCAGGGGAAGCAGGACACAGCACAAGGCACGTGCATCTCTCCATAGGAGCTGGAAGATCCCCATCTGGGAGAACATAGGAACCTACTGGGGTCTTGGCTTCTAGTCCTCATCCTGGTGTCTACAAAAGCTCTAGAAAAACATTTCTTAAAGCTGATGGCCCCATTGCAAATTTCCGGTTCTCTATACAGTCCAGACTACTTTAGCTGTTCAAGAAAGAGGCTTTAAATGAACAGAAGATACCCCCTTCAAAGATTCCCGTGAGACAGCTAGGCTTGTTGAAGAGCCTGATGCTGGCTGGTCACAGAGTGTTAGTAGACATACTGGAGAGGTTGTATTTCCTCTTAATTAAAACATTCTTTTCTAAAGGAAAGAGGGATGGAGAGAGAGAGAGAGAGAGAGAGAGAGAGAGAGAGAGAGAGAGAGAGAGAGAGAGAGAGAGGCAGAGACAGATAGACAATGCTTATGGAATAAATGAAACATGCAAGACACAGGAATATCCTGAAAGTTATACATGATTCACAAGGTCCATTCTCAGAGTTATAGAAATAGTAACAGTTGTTGAGAAGTGACTCAAATTGTCTGACCTGTCTGCAACTTGTACAAAGAACTCCAGACATGCCGCTTTTGTGAGTCAGAGCCCATGCTATTGAGATTTTGGATAACGGAAATGCCTTTAAGTGACCCAGGTTTTTGTAATGAATCCCAATAAACTCAGTGATTTGCTAATCTAGTTGGGTAGAGTCACATCTTTAACTCGTCATTGATGCCCTATCTGGAGCTAAATGAGCCACACTTCTGAAGGGTATTGGGTGCAGGCCACTCTTGCTGGGACATGAGAGCAGGGGCACGCCGCTCATTGTGTGTATGAGTTGGGAGACATACTGAAGATTATTGTGGGGACACACTGGAACCCCCTCCACCCCCAGGTCTGTGGCCCAAGAAGGCAATGGTCAGCGTGAGTCACAGACAAGTCAGCCCAGTGGATCTCGGCAGCAGGGGTATTTCCAGGGCACCCAGTGAGTCAGATGTTGCTTTATGGATCATCTGAAAAATTAACTATCTTTGAGAATAACATCCAGCAGAACATCATCTGCTGTTTACTTTGCCCATAAGAATTTTCAGAAAAGCCCTTTTCACTGTGCAGAATGAGAAGCATGTTTCCCATTTCAGCCCAAGGCCACAGCCTTGGTCAGTGGCCAGTCCCTTTTGCGCAATGTCATTGCATGTCAGCTTGCGAGCAGATGATAAAAACTAACTCTGAAAGGCACCTTCCCCTCACACTTTATTTTGTTATCTTGCTATTCTGTTAATGTGAACTCTGCTTGAAAAACTTATTTTTAAATGATTTGGTGGACTGGGCAAATGAACTGTTGCTTTTTTTTTTTTTTTTACATATTTGCTTTAAAAACTATTTTTTTCTTTCTAGGTTTAAGTTGTTGCTTAATGCAAAATGTGTGTGTGTATATATATCCTGAAAGTCTTTGCACAGTTGCTGCTATGTAAAACACATGATCGTAAGCAACGAAGATGAATCCTTTTGGTCCCCAGATGTCCCTGTCATCCATTCTCTCTGACTTACAAGGAAACATGAGCAAATTTATTTTTGAAGTGATGGGGAAAGAAAGGCAGCCCCTGTCATTAAAGGGGGCACCTTGATGAGGGGGCATGGTCCCTGTAGTCAACTGATGGGCCCAATTCTGTACACTCTCATCATGTCCTGGTGGGATCGCTGTACATACCTGATCGAATGCTTGTGTACACTAATATATGTAAAACAGTTAAAGCAGAAACAAGGCTCTGAAGAAAATTAGAGTCACACTAGCATAGCTCAATTTAGATAAGCCACTGAGATACTTCATAATAAATCTTACTGGGATAAATAATTATAGCATCCCTAACTTCTATCTGAATAAAGGTTTCCACACTAAAATTCTGCCTGCAGCTCATAAGACTTTATTGCAAAGTGCAGATACCAAGAAATTAACAGCCAGCATGGACTACAGGAAGCCACTGATGAGATCCTGGGAAAGGATTGCCTTGACAGCAAGTGGTTTTCTCTGCTGCTCTGCAAACCAAGGCTTGATAACAAGAATGATATGGGAGACAGAAACTGGCGACTTATCAAAATGAAAGAGAATCCCACTGCCAACTGTTCCAAAGATCAGAAGAAAAGCCGATGGATGCTTTACTTCTCTTGGTGAGTTAGTTCCTCTACCAAGCAGGAGATGTCCATCTTCCTTTACGGAGGGGCCCAACTTTCCTATATCTGTTTATAGTGCATCAGCAGCTGCTGGTTTTTTGTTTGTTTGTTTGTTTGTTTGTTTGTTTTTTAAGCTCCTTACAGACAACCCTGCTGTATTTTTCAGGCTAAGACATCCTCATGTATATAAGTACATAGACGCCATTTCACCATCAAGGAGACAATTTTCAGCAGAAGACATCTGTATCCTGCCATCTCTCCCGGTGCATGCCCTTCTCTGTGTGACCCGATGCTGAACTGGCTTAGGAAACCCCATTAGGTTTGGAATGGATTTCATCTTGATTTTGATTGGCTCTGAGACCTGGGGTCTCTTTCTTTTAAAGGTCGCTGGGAAAATTCTCTTGGATCCTTTGGGCTTTGTAGTCTGAACACTACTCATTTGCTCCAATTCAATTCCTTTGTGCTCCTATTTTCTTGGTGTGCCCTACAGAACCTGTCTGGTCTAGTTTCCCTGGTTCCATCCAGACCATCTAATGCAATTATGCGTTGCCAGAGATCATTTTCTATGACTTGCATGGGACTGAAAATGTGTTCACCGGGCCAGGACATGCTAGTTCCTGGTCCCTGCAGACCCCTCCTCCTACTGAACTAGAACCTGCTCCCTATGGCACCTGAACTGTGACCTACACCCTCTTTCTACCCATCCCCTCCCGAACAACAGTCAGTAAAGACTGAGCTAAGTGATCAGCCTCGCCTTGAGGAAGTCCTCATGAATCCCCAGGCACGAGGACACAGGCTTTGTTTGGGAAGGCTAACTCAGCATGAGACACGTCACAAGGATATATGTCCAGCGACCATCTCCCTGAGGAGCAAGAGGTATGTGAGCACTGACCACCAGTGAAAAGAGCCATATAATCATCCAGGGCCAATGGAGAGAAGCTGTCAGGACTGCCAGGTATCTATGCTGTCCCTGCACAGCACACTCCCTGCACTCCCCAACACACACTGTTTTCCCCCTGAGGAACAGTTCAGAGAGGATGGAAGGCAGGCAGGATGGGAACGTACGGACAGCACCTCAAGTACCGGCCCGAAGAAGATGCTCCCTGAGAGGAAAGGCTGGAATGACTCTTATGTAAATGCATAACTGAAGTGCTGGGGGTTGGAACAGAGCACAGATCCAGTGAACAGCATTTCAGGCCCTAGGAGCAAACCTTCTTACCCAAAACACCTTAGGCCACTGCTGTACATTTGTACCAATCTGCAGAACAACACAGGGGGGTGTTTGCTTAGAACTTGGCCAGAGACAGAGTCAGCCTCAAAGATTCTAGTTTCCAAATACTATTACCATCCTGGCATAGTTACTATCTGCTCAGGAAACATTCAAATAGACTCTCATTCTAGCCGATGGGTTAACGTGTGTTGATTACAGCAAAGACGAGCTTATGAGAAAACACAAGGTAGGCCCAAAAGTTCACCTGAACGATTAGAAGAAGCACAGTGACCTAGGCTAACCCCAGAACTAGTGGTGGAGGTGACTCCTGGAATCCTATCACTGTGCTCGCTGACCAGTCTGCCAGGCAAGATGAGGACTGACTGGGACTCCAATAAGCAGAGGAACGTGGAACAGTCTTGGGTGGGAATTTCATTTGACGGTGTTCATTCTTTCCAATCCTTTAAACTATTCCAGCCATAGCATCTGATTTCCCATGGGCTCTGAGCCTGTGGACCCACATTAACCCCTATGCTTAACCACAGGGAACTAAATGTCGGTTAGCTGCTGGCAATCTGCAGCCCTCAGAGCAGATGTTAGAAGAGTGATATTTGTTGCTACTGCAGACAGGTGGGCGTGGGACAACTCAGTTGTTGCAGACAGGTGGGCTTGGGACAACTCAGTTGATACTTCAGGACAGAGGTCCAAGATGTGTGGCCGATGGCTGGTATGAATCGAAGAAATGTTCCTGAGTCAGAATAAACAGAAAGCTTCACCAGAGACAGGAATTTCTAGAGGATGTTCTGTTGAGTGGAGCCACAAGGCAGGGGTAGGGGTGGGGTGTAGAACAGAGGTTCATAGAGAAGGAAGGAAATCCTGGTTTAAAAGGTCAGAGCATGGGAGATACAGGCAGGCAGATCTCTATGGGCTCAAGGCTAGCCTGGTCTACATAGTTCAAGACCAGGAAATGCTACATTGTCTCAAAAAAAAAAAAGCAAAAGAAAAGTAAAAGGCAAAATCAGAATGCTGGAGAGACAGCCAGGCCAGCAAAGTGCTTGTCTTGTAAGAACAAAGGACTCAGTTCAATTCCAAGAACCCATACAAAAATGCCAAGACAGTACCTGGCTTTTAAGCCCAGCACTGGAGAAGTAGAGTCTTTGGGGATCTCGGTTTAGCCTATTTGGTGAGTTTCAAGACAGTGAAAAAACTCTGTCTCCAAAAAAAAAAAAAAAGGTGGAAAGAACCTGAGAAGTGATATTGAGGTTGCCTCCTGCCCTCCATATGCACACATATATACATATGTATGTGCACAGAGAGATGGGAAGGGAGGGGGGAGAAAGGGAGAGGGAGAGAAGGAGAGACAGAGAGAGATGGAGAGAGGGAAGGAGGGAAAGGGAAGGAGGGAGGGAGGGAGGGAGGGAGGGAGGGAGAGAGAGAGAGAGAGAGAGAGAGAGAGAGAGAGAGAGAGAGAAGACACTAACTCAGCCATTCTTGCCAGGCACCAAGCTACAAACTCCTAGACTAGATCTATTGCATCTGTCTTGACGTCAAGTGATAGTCTGTACCTTCCATTCCCTAACCAAAGGCGATGACCCCATCCAAGACTTGAACTTAAAAATGAGCTCGGGGCTCAGAGCTTGGCTAAGTGGACAAGTCCTTATCCTCCTCTCAGGGGTCCTCCCCCATTGCATCCCCCCTCCCAAGTAGCATGCTGCCTGTGGGGTGAATCAAAGCTCCCTCGGCCAAAGCCTCGTCCACAGAGAACGATCAGTCCCCGCATAGCGGATGTCCTATTCTTTACATAGATTTGGATCCCAGGAATACGACAGGAAGCAAGTAGATTTCAGAACAGTGCTGGATTCAGCAAATAGCCTGTAAGTTAGATGAGAACAGGCGGCCGTCACACTGGTCCTTGGGTAGGGAAGTCGTGGAGGGGTGACACTGACTCCTCAGGAGCCTCACGCTGTGAGAACAATACTAAAGTTGCTATATTTTGCAGTGGAGGAGGAACGGAGAGGAAGTATGCGATGAAAATACCCAGGCTGGTCTCAGCGGAAATTAGCTTGACTCAGCTCAAAATACACATGCTGTGTTCAGCTGAACTATAAAAATTAGTGAGAACGTAGGGGAATAGACCCACTGACATCTCCAGGCGCAAGGAGGAGAAAGCCATTAGTGTGACTAGAGTCGCTTTATTCTTTAACGTGGCTGAGGATGGAGATGGGAGGCTCTTCTCTCATAGATGCAGATATGACTTTGGAAGGGTTTTTACAAGCATCTCTTCAAAGGGTTGTTAGAACTGAACAGTAACTAAGAGACAGGGAAGGCACGCCGAGTGCCAGGAGATCTCCAGGGAGTCATCACTACTGAGACTCTTCTGGTTTTGTCGAAAACTTCCTACAAATTCCAAAAAAAAAAAAAATGGAGGCCTGTGTGTATGTTTCTCTTAAGGATATGCTTACCTTGGGACTCTCATTGTCTGATACGAAATAAAAAGTGACCAGCTGTTTATTACAAGATCAGACTTCAGAAGTGTAGCTTAAATACTTATTATGTTTTTAAATGTAGATTTATTTTACACATAGGGATGTTTTGCCTGCATGTTGCCTGTGCATCACATGGACTCCTGGTACCTATGAAGGCCAGAAGATGGTGTCAGATCCCCCTGGAACTGGAGTTAGAGGTGATTATAAATCACGGTGTGGGTGCTGGGAACTGATCTCAGTTCTCTGTAAGAACAAGTGCTCTTAACTACTGAGCCAGCTCTCCAGACAGGTCTTTTTTTTTTTTTAATGAAGGAAGGTTCTTCTGAGATTTCTTAAAGGAAACACACACCCAGACACATACTCACACCTTCCAAACACAGACATGTGCATGTGCATACATACACACAAACACACACCCATATATACCTTCCACACATGCACACACACAAATACACAGAGAAGCACATACGCACAAATACACACAAACACATATAAGTATAAGCACACCCATGCACACAAACACACATACAAACACATACACGCAAACACATGCACGCACACACATACAAATATACAAACACAGACACACAAACACATACGTACAAACACATGCACACACAGGCAACATGAATACTGAGCTTCTCCTCTTGGGTCAAAGGAGTAAAAGATGCCGCAGAAGTCACATTGTAGAAATAGCACCGTGCAGCAGCACCAGGTACTTAGCACTCACTAGCTGCCCAAAGCCCCTGGGCACTTCTAACCGACAGAGACCATTCAGTGGGCTCTAGTTTACTCTGTTATGGATTCACCCTGAAGCTCAGGTTCTATGCGGGCCAATAACTTGGTAACTTTGGTAATGAATTGAGTCAGCATGGAAAGCAATTAGCTCTGGACCTCCATTGATCCTGATGATTGATCCAGCAGCAAAGTAAAAAGTCAAGTTAAATCTTTTTTCCTACCTGACTCACAGTCACCATGGTTATACCTTTGCATATACAGGCTGTTTACTGAGAATAAAGACAGCTACTTTGTATGATTTTCATTGAAGCCACTTGAGCCATAGCACCAAGGAGACTTCTGGTTGAAGTTTTCCATCTATATCATTGAGCTATGCTTTCTTAGAAACTAAGGAACTCAATAAAGGTGGTTGTTACTGAGGAACAAGACAGGTTTCATTCACTCAGCTTTTAATTCAATGGGAGAGAGAAAATCCATACAGTGATAACCAACCTAAGTTAAGATGGAGAAAATGGGACAACACCCGTACATGGGAATAAACCAAGAACAGTCGGAGGAGAGCTGTCCCCTGAGGTTAGTGAAGGCAGATATGATGCTAGTGTCAGTAGCTAAGAAGGAAAGGAAACCTCAGGAAGCAGGACGGAGGAAGAGAGATCAGTGTACATTCTGGGGCTCGGCCAACTGCATGCTGGGAAAGGAACTGGGAGTGGACAGAGAAGTAATACACACACACACACACACACACACACACACAAAACCCCAAAGACTCAGAAAGCACAATCAACACTGGACACGTCATTAATCAAACTTGCTTTTCAACCAGACAGGAATCTTGGGGACAGCACATCGTATTAGACACTGGAAAAAGATTCTTTCTTCTCAGCCTGTGGGTGGAGTTGTGGCAAGAGCAATTCTTAAAAAGACTCCTTCCTGCTAAACCAGCAGCTATGGCCCTAGAGGCAAGAGTCCTTTTCTGTGTGGTCCTCTCTGTGCCCTCAGGGCAAGTGTCAGGGGATTACTGTCTTGGTCCTGATGAGCAGAATCCCTCAGACAGATTGAGGAGAGCTGAGTCTGAGCCATAGAGTGTCCCAGGGGCGAGAAATCTGGACAGACGGACACCAAGTGAGTCCACAGTGAGACTCACTGGCTTCCAACTGACAGGTTCTGTAGATTTTCCCTTCAATTCCCATTAGATTTAGATGAAATCCCAGACAAAGAGTGATTTAGATGAAATCCCAGACAAAGAATTAAATGGATGATTATAACAACTCTGAGAATCAATGAACGGGATGGCATTTGACTAAAATGCTCTGAAAAGTCAAAAAAAAAAATCCAGAGATGGCCTGTGGATGGGACTAATATCTAGAGTAGTTAAAGAAAAGAAAATAATCCAAAGCCAAACCAAACCCAGGAAACAACTCAATGACTGAGTGGGGCGATGAAATGAAGTTTTCAATACAAGTACAAATGGCCGACATATATGAAAAAAGTGTTCAACAACAGTCATCAAAGAGGTGGAAATTAAAACTATTTCAAGACTCCTCCTTACTCTTCAGAATAACTATTACTCGAGAACAAAAACAACAGTAAGTGCTAATGAGAATGTGGAGAAGGGGGACTCCCTGTGCGATGCTGGTGCAATGGAAATCCGTGTTAAGTTGTCGTAAAATGAAAAGAAATAGAACTAACAAGATTCAGCTATATCCCTTTTAGGCACACACTTGGAAGGTTCTAAACCAGCCTATCACAGAGATCCCTGCACATCTGTGTTGACTGCAACCAATGCTACTCACAATAGTCAACCTTCAGAATTAGCCCAAGTGCCCATAGCAGATGAACAGCTAAAGGAAATGTGGTGTGTATACACAGTGCGGGTTGTATTCAATGAAGCCATGAAGATGAATGAGGTAATATTGTATACTAGAAAAACAAAAGCCACTAGGCCATCATGTTAACTGAAATAGTCCAGTCCCAGAAAGACAGTTATTGGAATTTTCATGGATTCATAAAACCATATATATATGTACATATACATATGTATGTATATATACATATATATGTCTCATGCTTACTAAGTGTGATGGTTAATCTTCCTTGTCAACTTGACTGCATTTAGAACCATTCGGGGAATGCTGAGATACTTCTCTGGCTGTGTCTATGAGACTATTTCCAGAAAGGATGAACTAAAGAACAGACCCACTTTGAGTATGGGTTCTACCATACTCAAACCATAATGGAAATGACCATAGTACTCTTCCTACTCGCCCTGGTCTGAGTGATGGGAACTGCTGGACCCTGTCACACACTTCTCCTGTCATGAAACATCCTCCCCAAGCACCTGGGGTCCAGCAACCATGAGATCTGAAACCAAGAGCCCAAATAAACCTTTCCTACCTCAACATGTTTCTGTCAGGTGTTTTGGCTATAGCAAATCAAAAATAATGGATTCTGAAACCAGTGTCTGAAGGGAGGCCATCACTGCCACTGAACACAATCATGGGATTCCTGGGCATTGTTGGACTGATTTGTTAGACATTTGGAAGAGTTTAGGATAAATAATCCTTACAACGCAAGAGGCAGAGTTTAATAGGCCGCCGAGGTCGGAGCTCAGCAGCTCAGAGTGCTGATTCAAGTGCAATCAGTAAAGCATGCGTGCACCAGCCGGGCATTCCCTCCCTGGTCTGGGAACCAGGGGCTGTTCATGCTACATTCTGGCAAATAATTTCCCTGCATCTTGAAAATCTGAGTAAAACTGAATTCAAAAGTAGTGGGGGGAAAATTCAAGATCACATAGCAGTAACGATGTTGAAGATATTACTGGATGCTTTTAAATGAGTTTACAGTGAGGACTGGTCACAAACATCGAGCAGAAAGATGTAACACATGTATCTTGATCTGAAAAGGAGCTCACCTAGAGCTGTAGGTAAGTGCCCTGTAGCAGTTAAAAAGATAAGGACCGCTAACGACAAGACAAATATTATAGGTAGTAACAATAGAAACAGTGATTTAAGAGAATTTGAGGAAGTAGAAAGACCCCCCCTACCCATTATGGCTCTGAAGTGTAAAACTGCAAATTCAATAGACATTTCTTTGACATAGAGCGCCTCTCAGGTACTGCTGGAAAATGGTAGCCTAGAGAAGTATTTTCAGGGTTCATCTATCAAAGGTTATTGAAGCGGTGGTCCCAGGGAAACTGGCTAGCGCTTGAGCAGGCTACAAAAGTTGCTGCTATCTACTTAGTGCTGCTTTTGAGGCACAAGGAATACAAGCGTCATGAATCAATGGAGGCTTCCACCACGGCTCTAGACGGAAGCCTGTGAGGGTCAGCAATGTGCAGCAGGTTAGATTCTCTGCACAGAGTTCCCAGGGGGACAATATCTGAAGCTGTGAGGGCGAAACTCAAGTTGCAATGGAAACCCAAGGATGCGGAGTATCCGCGAAGGAAGCTGAGGATACTGAGTGAAGTCAGTCTAAGAGAAAGGACGCACGGGCTATGGATGGGAAGGCGATTACGGAAAGAACACCCAAGCGTGCTGGCACTTGAATGGTGCTGCCATATGCCCTCAAGGATGGACATGGAGTTACAGGATTTGATACTTGTTCTTCTGGATTTTGGCCTTCTTTGGGTCCTGTTTTTCCTATTGATGCCTCCATGTCTCCCTTTTGGAATGGGGGTATTTACTCTGGCCCATTGTATTTTGGGCGTATGTGATTTGATTTTATGTTTCTTATACTTTTTATAGTAGCTGTTAGCCAAGAGTTGTCTTGAGCCTCACTCGGAGAAGTCTTTGGACTTATGTTTTCTGAATAACAATGGAACTGCTAAGACTGTATCGACTCGTGGAGGCGTGCCAAGTCCATTTCTGCATTAGAGACAGAGGTAAGCCTTTTGTTTGGGTCAAGTTGACAAAGGACTCAACAATGGCTAACTTCCACTGTCAACTCCATCAGGTTTAGAATTACATGAGAGACAGTTGAACACACATCTGGGTGTGCTAGTTAAGGGTTCCCAGAGGAGACTAACTGAGGGAGAAATATATCATGTTCTGAGATCCTTGACAGAATAAGAGGCAAAAAAGGAAAGTTCATAGAAATCTGGCGTTCCTCTCTCTGCCCTCTTGTTGAAGTGATGCAAACAGCTGTCTTCTACCACATACTCCTGATGCCATGATGTCTTTCCCGAGACATGATAGCTCAGATAATGGAATGAGATCCTCCATGAGTCAAACCAGCCCCCTTCTCTAGACTTACTTCTTTGGGTGCTTTGTCATGGAGCATAAAAGCAACTAATGAGTAGCAGAGTAAACGGGACAATGACAGAGTGCACCATCGCCCTGAGGCCCATGATATCCAGCTCCGAAGAAGCATCTTCTCATTCTGCATTACGAACTCTGAGCTCCATACAAACTTTGTATGTGACTCACACAATCACCTCAGCTCAGAGGTTCTTCTTGGTTCCAAGTCATATAGATGGAGCACATGTGAGACAGAGAAGGTACATGCCTATGCCCAGAATGACACACAGAGACCCAGGGATACCTGGTGCTCCACTTCCCAGCCACAGCCTAGGGAGTTCATGGGTCGGAGCATCATGGCATGCCCTTGAGAAGGAAGCTATCGCCAAGCTTCATTTCTGAAATGAAAGCAGCTATTATCTGCTGAAAGACTTCTATGACTCAAGGCCATTATACCACCAGCTCATAATAACTCTCAGATGTCGACATGACCCCGCTCACGAAATGAGGAAATTGTAGTCTGGCAAGGGCAGAAGAACTTGGACCTGGGGGCAGTGTGAGAAAAGGTGCAGAGCAAAGCGCTCTCACCAAGACTCTTTTTAGCCTCTCTGGGCAGTTAGCTCAGCGATCACTCTCCAGGTTTCTTGCCTCACAGTGAGGCTGGCTCTGCATCCCATCCTATAGGAAGAAAGGATGGCGGAATATATTAGAGTAAGGCTTTCCTGGGTATCTCAGAAATACAAAGAGTGTAGCTTTTCAGCTAGATGGAGCTGTAGATGTTGGCCAGTGCAATCAGTTAGATAACCACACCACTGTCACAATTGGCATATCCCAGAAATCCCCTTGCATATTTTTGGTAGTTGGTTTCCAGGGAGGTAGATTTAAAAAATTTTTTTTCAAGAATGTAAGCTCATTACCCATAGCTTTTTTGTTCCTTGAAAGCATCTCCCACTGCAGGCTTTCCAGTCTGAGAGAGAGAGAGAGAGAGAGAGAGAGAGAGAGAGAGAGAGAGAGAGAGAGAATGTGTGTGTGTGTGTATATGTGTGTGTGTATGTGTGTGTGTGTCCATGCTATGTGGATCAGTAGCTTGTTCCTCTACTGTGCTGGATGGGTGCAACATTTGCTAACCTGCCATCTACCAAAGGACAGCAGGTGGTTTTAGCCGGTGCTTAGGAATACAGTTAACTGCAAGCAGTCACACAAGTAAGCCTCCTTTGAGGCGGTCTTGATGACTACAGTATCATAATTGAGAATGCGAGACAGTGAAGGCTTCTGTGACAACCTACCGCCCCAGCTTAGAAGAAATAGTCTAGACAGGAAGCCACTGAAGAGAGTTCTTTAAAATTATGATAAAGATGCTGAAGTGTAGCTCTTCACAGTTGATGAGTTCTGGCAGGGGGCGGGAAAGAACTCGGTTATCTTTAAGGAGCAGGGCACTGGGAGTTTGACTATGCTTCAATGAGTATATGGGCAACACAAATTGAGTTGGTATTTTTTTCCCTCTTTTGGAGGGTGGTGGTGGTGGTGGTGATCATTCAAGGGCAAGGGTGGGAGGGTGTACCTGGGTGGACTGGGAAGTGAATATGATTGGGGTGCATTCTATAAAATTCCCAAATATTCGATAAAAATACTATGTTGGAAAAAATAATTTTGTATGGCCATGACTTACTTTATTTAAGATTAAGCATCTGGGAAAGGAATCAGATGACACACTTAGAGCGTCTTTAGCCCTGGATCCACTTTCCTCGCTGTGGATACTCATGGTTTCCTAGTTTTCATCCATGGTGCCCCTTGGCAGTATTTATTCCAATGCTGGTTTAACAAATTCGGTTTTCTGCATAGTCCTCATGGCTGACCACAGACAGTGTCTCTGTGTTTAATTTGGAGAAAGTATGTGTGGAGCCTAAATTCTGAAGCCTTGTGAACTTATTTACATGCTTTCCCTTATGAACTCAGTGTGGTCTGTTTCCACAGTTCCTCTGTTGCTGATGTTCTGGTTCCCAAGATGCTGTCATTTCCTGCCTGGTGACAAGACTCCCTGATCCTCAATGTGGTTTCTTTAATTCTAAAATACATGTCATGTAAATATGATTTAAAAAAGTCATAGGGCTGGAGAGCTATTTCAGAGGTTGAGAGCACTGACTATTTTATCCAGAGGTCCCAGCATCCACATGGTGGCTCACAACCATCTATCATGGGATCTGATGCTCTCACACAGGTATACATGCAGACAGAGCACTCACATAAAATAAATAAGCATTTTAAAAGGATGCATATAGAAAAAAGTCATAGCATATCTTCATTGTTAAAATAAAACAAGTATCTTCCGAAAAAGGTGAAACAATGCCTAAAGCTGGCAGCTAGCATTCAGGGAGACCTGAGGCAGGCTCTTCATTTCTCCCTCTTTCCTTGTGTCTCTGCTGAGGGCTGTCTGCTTAGGATACTCCAGCGATGACCCCTACATGTTAGTGTCATCATCTATAGACCCTTACTTCGATGGTACTTTCTCAGCAGATTCCCAGCCACTGGCTGAAACTACCCCCACCTGCCTGTCCTTCTTTAGCTATTTAGCATGTAATAGTTAAAATGAGAATGTTCCTCCCCCATAGGCACATATATTAAGCACCTTAGCCCAAGTTGGTGGAACTGTTTGAGAAGGGTTGGGAGGTGTGGCCTTGTTGGAGAAAATGTGACATGAGATGGGTGCAAGCTTTGAAGTTTCAAAACCCATGGCATTCCTAGTTAGATCTCTGCTGCTCTCTGTGTGTCTTGTGCCCATGGATCAGGACGTAAGCTACAGCATTATGCCTGCTCACTGCCATGCTCTCTCCTGTCATGATTATGGACTCTTACCCCCTGAACTGTGAGCTCCAATAAATGTTTTCTAAGTTTCACTGGTCAAGGCGTCTTAGCACAGCAGCAAATACAGGGACATGGGGGACATCTACGAAGCTCACCTAATCATACAGAGGCAGCCACAGGAGCAGGACTTCTCCCCACTGCTAGACCATATATGGTGCCTGTCATGGACTGGGCTGGTAACCACCACATATTAAGTAAACTAACTACACTTTATCAGAAGTAGAAGTGGCAGAGGCAGAGGCAGAGGCATTCACAGATGGTAGATCTATGGGGCCAGATATGACCATCACCACAGCTTAGAGTGTGGAGGAAGAAATGGCAAATTGGAGAATACATTTGAGTCAACCTAGCATAGGGTTCCAGAGCTAGAATTCGAGCTCAGGAGTGATAAATGCACTATTATAACTGATGCACTGTTCTTCAAGACACAGCTCTGGTTATCTTACTCAGATTCCTCCTTGGTAGTGAAGTACCATTCCTTGCAAGAGTGTGGTGCCAGAATACTGAGGGATGGGCCAACTGGACAGGGAGGCTTAGGGTTCACCTGATACAGGCAGGTGGTATGAGAGAGGGAGAAACTGGAAGCTTTAAAAGATTAGAACAAGGTAGGCCTGTGTGATGACTTGCATATGCTTGGCCCAGGGAGTGGCAATATTAGAAGGTGTGGCCCTGTTAGAGTAAGTGTGGCCTTGTTGGAGTAGGTGTGGCCTTGTTGGAGGAGGTGTGGCCTTGTTGGAGCAAGTGTGGCCTTGTTGGAGGAGGTGTGGCCTTGTTGGAGGAGGTGTGGCCTTGTTGGAACAAGTGTGGCCTTGTTGGAGGAGGTGTGCCACTGTGGGTGTGGGCTTTAAGACCCTCATCCTAGCTTCCTGGAAGCGAGTATTCTAGCAACCTTCAGATGAAGATATAAAACTCTCAGCAACTCCTGTGCCATGCCTACCTAGATGCTGTCATGTTCCCACCTTGATGACAATGGACTGAACCTGTGAACCTGAAAGCCAGCCCCAATTAAATGCTGTCCTTCCTAAGACTTGCCTTGGTCATGGTGTCTGTTCATAGCCGTAAAACCCTAACTAAGACAGCCTGAAAAGGTCCATTCTGGAGGTGGACATGAGGCCTTGACAAAGAGCTGGTGACATTATGGTGGTGGCAGATGCCTAGGTCAGCACACTGGTAGGATGGTGTAGACAATGAAGGGGGAAGAAATGGTTAACTGCAGCCCCAAAGGGGAGACTCAGAAAGAGACTGTGGAGCTAGGCCTTGACTTCCACTCTGACTCATGTAGGTGACCTGGTGACTTGGAGAGTTAGCTGAACACTGAACATTTAAAGGACTGGTATGCATTTCTGCTGGGGGCAAGTTCTCTGGTTTAGTCACTTAAGCTTGCCTATAGAAGCATTAGGAAGGGATGGTGTGAAAAAAACGCCACATTTGGAAGGGGTGATATTAAAAGTATTTATCAAGCATTATGTCACAGTGCTAACCTGGTAGATCGAATTCCAGCTCTCCCTGGAGGGGACACTGGCCACAGAACTGGATGAGGCCATCTCTCATCATGGAGCTGGAGGGTGACATTGGAAATGAAGGACAATGCTCAACAGACCATCCACTGCTGAGAGCCTCATTTGATGGAGATCACATTAAAAAAAAAATCTCACAGCACAATGGCGGGACTCACACATCCATCACACAGACATGATTAGCTTGACTAGTCAGGGTTGGATCTTTCAGGATTCCTTATTTCTGCTCTTCTTGGAGAACTATCCCTGGGCCATCTGTTATTGAAGGGGTCTAAGGTAGAGTTTTCAAAGCTAGTTCCTTTTAGTCCTGAAACGCTTGGGTAAGACCATGGTTGGGGTTTCCTCCAGGGAACCCAGTAATCAGTTGAGCAGAATGACGGAATAATGCAGAGTGGATACTTCTGGCCTTGGAAACGATCTTGAAGTAAAATCAAGACATTACTTAAAAGAATGATGTATGCACACTGCTGGAGAACTTGCAGCAAAAATAATTCAAGAGCAGGCCAAAACCTCAAAAGAAGGCAGGCATTAATGTTTAGCTAACTTCTGTTGCCCTCTAAGAAAGTACATAAAGAATACCTTTTCCCCAAATTCTTCTCCAAAAATGTATTTGGGTGGACCAAGTATGAGTCCTAAGAATGTGGAAGGGCCCTAAAATCTTGCCTGCAGTGCCTAAAATTAAGCCATTCTGTACCCTTGGCCAGGGTTCTTTCCAAACACTGTACATGGAAAGGACATGATCATTTAATGCTCCACGAAAATCCAGCTGTCTTCAGTGTTGCCAACTGCTCCAGTTCACTGGGCAGGAACTGGATGACTTGCTCTCTCACGCCCTCACCACCCACCAAGTTATCATGGGAGGGGAGGACTACACGGGCTTCACCGGGTCCTAGTCTTACCTGCCCAGTACATCTTTTTCATCACAGGGTGTGTGCTGGCCTGTCATGAGTTCAACTCTGCCCCCAAAGATACACTGTAGCCTTTATCCCTGGCACCTGTGATATCATCTTGGCTTTTGCAGTATCCAGGGTAAGGTAATGCACACAGGATAAGGGTGGCCCTGATTAAGTGATTGGTACTCTTATAAGGAGGGATACACATAGAGGCTGTGAGAAGATGGGGGAAGAGAAAAGGGCCCTGTCCTCAGCTGAGGGGTGCTGAGGTTGCCTGGAGAACAAAGAGCCTGGAAGAGAACAGGTCCGGGTGCTCTTCAGGTGCAACCTGGCAACAATTACTGTTTTTGGCTACTTGGTTTCTATAACTCTGAAGGATTACATTTCTGTTACATAAACTACCCAATTTCTGGCCATTTTCTACCGTGGACTTGGAAAATACAGCCAGGGAAGACTTGGCACATGACACGGCCCTTTGAGCTCCTTAAAGATCTGACTGGGTATGATGAGAAGTCTAAGGTGTAAAGCCAGACACACGCTGTGAGCTTCCCCTCTGGTCAGGCTGGTCTCTTCTGTGCCCTCTGGGCACTTCTGTCTTCCTCTGGCTCTCCTATTCAGACCTAACCAAAATTCCCTTTGGTCTGTTTGCCAGGCTTCTGAAACGTCAGAATGTTTACCCTCTCAGCCATGTTTTTAGCAAAGACTAAAGAGATTTCCTTAATTAGCTGTAGTTTAAAATAATTTCTAAATGACAGATTTATACTGTCATTTAAGAAAAAAAATTTCAATATATCAAACAGATCCTCCTACCCCAGTGTTAGCTCGGATCCACACCATGGCCAACACGGAGAGACTAGCTGTGACACAGATGTCCCAGCTCACTGTTGTTCTGAGACACTGAGAATGTTCTTCTTGGAACATGCCCTGTCTGACAGAAAAACACAAACCAGGTAGAAAACACAGCTGTTACTTTAAAATTCTACCACTCTGATTTTAGTTAAGTACCTTTCTATCTTGGTCACTTCCATTGCTGTGAGGAGATACCATGACCACGGCAACTCTTACCACAGAAAGCATTTACTGGGACTTGCTTACTTGTTTGGAGATTTAGTCCACTATTATCATGGTGGGGAACATGGCAGCAGGCCTGGTGCTGGAGAAGTACCTCAGAGTTCTGCATCTGGATCCGCAGGCAGAAGGAAGAGAGACACTGGGCGTGGCTTGGACTTTTGAAATCTCAAGTCCCACCCCCAGTGACACACTTCCTCCAACAATGCCACACCCACTCCAACAACGTATCTTCTATTCCTTCTCAAGTTGTGCCACTCCATAATGACTAAGCATTCAAATATATGAGCCTATGGGAGCCATTCTTGTTCAAACCACCACGTGTTCGTATCTTCCCAGAAGAATTAGAATTAAGATTTAGGCAGATCCTGGGCATAACAAAGCAAAACAAAACAAAACAAAACAAAACAAAACAAAACAAAACAAAACAAGACAGTTTTCGAGGGCTTTGATGAATAAATCTGGGCTTGCAGTCGCAACCCATGATAGATGCCCGTGGAGCTTCTGCATCTCCACACTGTCCCAACAGCCTCATCTCTGATGGGCAGGCTTCCAACGCTGAAGAAAAGTATGTTCTTGGTTGTCAGAACATGGAGGCCGAGGTCAAGTGTACACTCTGTCACTGCTAGCACGGTTGTCGCCAAGCTGTCAAACTATTCAGGTCAACACGGTCCAACCACTTTGGAGGGAGGGGAAGCAAAATGCTTCCGACACATAAGTAAATATTGTAATGAGTTCTCTCACTATCTGGTTTGACCCTCTGACCGGTTTTCCATACGGCTCACAGGATGCACGCTGGGTGAAAGCCGTGTGCTATTGCACACATGACTAACTGGTTCCAGCAGTGAGCAGAAGGGCACTAATTGTCTTGAAGAGTGGTTCACGCTCTTCGGGGGTACTTGCTCAAAGAGCTCAGCGCTTGATCTGTAACTAGCATTTTTCCTGTTCCTCCGTATTTCTCCTTCACGGTCCTGAATCTGGTGTGTTAGTGGGGAAGGGCAGGTGACAAGGCATGCGGGATTTACAGTGAGGATGAAGGAGCTGTAGCAATGTTCTTTCTTTCTGAAGCCACCCAGGCCTGCCAGTACTCAGTACTCTGCTCCTGTAGTCTCTGGCAATGCCACCCTGTGAGGCTGGGGATTCACTGCTGCCCCGTGAAGTTGGCTTATAGACACCAATGCATATGGTGTTTATGCATTGTACTAGATTAAGGAAACATTTCTACAACTTGGAAATGCAAATATCTTGCATAATAGATGGCTTATTCTTCCACTGTGTTTCTCTGCTGAACTTTGGCTATTTCTCTTACCATAATGAGGCCTCAATGTTTTATTTCCTTAGAATGATATTAAAAGAACCTTCTTGTCTCTGAGGGTCTTGGCAGCATCTTATGATATGTAGGTAACAAAAGGGAAAGGAACTCACAGGGCATGAGAGGAAAAGTCTGCACAGTGCTGGTAGAACCACCGCTCATCGGGGCTTGGTCCTTGCCCCGTTCCCCCCATGTGCCAGGCTCATACTGTGTAGAACTCTCCTGAACAACAAGCTGACAGATGCTCCCTGCATAGGCAATGCTGCTACTAATACTAGTGCTCGAATGTTTCTAGAACCATTTCGTGAGTTGTACATGGTATAAAGATATCTGTCCTGCTTACTGGATCTGATTGCTTTGTCTGACCCATTCATTCTACAACCCTTACCCTCAGTGAAGTCTAAAATACCTATTGGTCCTACTGGGCAGAAATATATATGAACCACCAGGAGCCATGTACTAAAACTGCTCCCACCATGTCTAGATGCTGAACCAGTGTGTCTAGGACACCCCGGAGCAGGCACAGCCTTGGGATGCAAAGGAAAATACCAGTTCGACTCAGTTTCTCTCAGTTGCTTGTGCGCATGTGCTAGAATGCACACAGCACCATAGTTCCACAGTGTGTGCTATCACAAATAAATACCCTCTTGTTGGGTCCCTCATCCACCCAGAAACCTTGCTAGATGCTCAGCTGACTGCTGCTTCACATCTCCTGCCATGGGATGCGGAACGATGATTGGATAAGTCACTTGAGAGAGGAAGCGTCTCTCTTTTTTTCTTTTTTTCCTCTGCAGCTGAAATGGGCGCCGTGCACGGCATCCATGGTAGCCAGTAGCTCCCAAGGCAGGGAGTTTGGCGTGTTCTACAGAGATAATGTCTCTCCAGGAAGTGGCCAACGGACCGTGCTGGATCTGGTTCTCTGCCTGTTTTTTTCACCCTCTGAGCACTTGTTGCCAAGCAACAGTGTGCTGTGGAGCTGAGCCTGTGTGAGGAGGACAGGAGGAATCAATTGGATTACCCCCACATCTGTCTCTGTGGTGCTGCGCTTGGGAAAATAGCATGCTTTTCAATATGCGTCTGACCAGAAGCTCATCCATGTGTCCCTCCAGCATCCGTCACCCTTAGGAAGCATCCTAAGGATGCAACTCAGGACCAGCTGCTTCTCAGGACCAGCATGCCACATAGCCTCCTTGGGTTTGTGAGCCAGAAAACCCAGCTATGGTTTCTCCAAAATTTAATTCTCTATATATGGTTGACTGAGGGCCCCGAAGATTTCACGTGAAGACAGCAAATAAAGCCAGATAGGCTACACAACCTGAGAAGCAGACGATTTTGCAATCTGTACCTACGAAGCAAAAATCACTCTGGATCCCAAACTCACCAAAGAGCCCATGCAAAAATTACAAAATATTTGCATTTCCAAGTTGTGGAAACGTTTCCTTACATTGGAAATTAAATATCCAAGTCAACTTGTTTAAAGGGTCAAATGTGGCATTCTGAGAATTCAAAGCTCTGTTGCTATAACCTTAAGTAGGTGCCAACCATATATGACAGTGGCTGTAACCTGTGTTGTCAGCAAGAAGGCAGTTGTGGCCAGGTGGGAAACAAAGGTACTCAGTCCCAACCTACACTTATCTCAGCAGCCTGTGACAGATATATGCTTCTCACCTCTTCTGGTCTCCATTGGCTTTGCCAATAAATCTTGTTCTTCAAGGGGTCACCTTGAGCACTAGATACGACAAGACATTAGAAGGCCTGGCAAGTGTCTGGGTCTACATCTGCTCCACAAATATAGCACAAGATTTGGAGTTAATAGTCTGATTTCCTCATAGCTACTCCAAACAGCAACTTATACCCATATTCAAGAGGAATCCACTGGGACATGGGGGATGTGGCCAAGGTACACTTGAGCAGCTAGTCTCGGATATGACAGCAGACAGACTGCTTCATTACACTGACAGCATACTCTGTTCAAAGGTAACACGAATGCGGCCGGAGCTGAGCAGTCATCTCCATCAGAGTGTGTAAGCTGTTCCTGCTGTGTCGGCGTGTATCTCCAGGGTCCCGGAGCACCAAGGCATCCCATCTACACTGCAAGTTAGACGTGGTCTCTGACTTCTCTACTTACAAAGAGATCGTAAGGGACACAGCTCCGTCAGCTCACTTTGCTTCCCATTAAGAAAGCAATATGATTATAAAATGCCCAAAGAGGGACTACTGTGAAACGTGTTCCCGACAGCCAAGTGCTGCACAGTGCTGAGCGCCGAGGGCCGAGTGCTGCCGAGTGCTACCGAGTGTTGCCGAGTGCTGCCCAGTGAGTGTTGCCGAGTGCTGCCGAGTGTTGCCGAGTGTTGCCGAGTGTTGCCAAGTGTTGCCAAGTGTTGCCGAGTATTGCTGAGTGTTGCCGAGTGCCGGGTGCCGCCTCTATTCATATTTCACATGCACATGCAATTAATCAGATCTACAAGTGACACATGCTTGGTATTGCAGTTAATTTGAGGAAGCAACGACTTCAAGCCCACTTAAGGTTTTCCTGATGGTGACAAACAAATGCTTGCAGAACAGTGGGTTTTCAAACATTTCTCCTCTGCAGTATTCATCAGAACCTTAGTGTCGGGACTTCAGTTTTAGATGTGCCTCGTTAGTGCACATCTTGGTGCTTAAACCTTATGATGTTCAGGAAGATGCTACCCCAGGCACAGTTTCTATACTCTTGTGCTCTCTCTCTCTAGGGCAGGTGCATTTTCCTCCTGGAAGTGGTAGGAAGGTCACCAGCCCCAGGAGCTATGCGGGACCCTGTAGGGTGTATGGTCACTATAGGAGACAATGGCCTTTCATCCTGTTCTGGACCACTTGGGGAGCTCTTCTCTCTTCCTGGTTGCATCTTTTTTCTCTAAACATATGATCTGTGTTCTTCTGCTAGCCCAAGACATCACAGTCATATACCCAAGGCTAAGTGAGCCTGCTGCTGCCTCTGCCTGAAGCCAGCATAACATTTAGGCCTGCTCTGCTTAAAAAAAAAAAAAAAAAAAAAAGGAGGCCCAGGAGATGGATAAAATGCCTCGCATATTACACAACAGTTTTCAGGGAATTTTAACTCGTTGAATCCCAGTCATTATCCTGAAAAGCATTGCATAAATGTATCCTGAATAGCCATTGCACAAATGTATTAGGCTGAGCTACGGGAAGCTGCCAATTTTGAAAGTCAAAAACAATGAATTTTCAGTCATCACATCTTGTCACATGCAATAAAAGAGAGGGCATAATACTGCTAGAAACCACAAAATCAGCAAAGGCTTTCGGCCCCTCGCTGTGCGGAAATGCATATGTATTCAGAGCAGTAAGCCTAACTGGCCAAGTTACCAAACCTCCAAAATTACATGTTTCCAAACAGACTGGTGGGAAGACAGCACAGGTCATATGAGGGCCTGAGGAGGAATACGCCGTGCAGGGATTCTGCTTTTATCGTTTTCCTGCACCGCAGCAGCAGAGCAGTTTCTGGGCTATTGAAATGCACATGCCTTTGAAGCCAGGATTAATGAAGAAAACAGCAAACAACAGTGTTAGTGAGTTTCCAGACACCAGCGCGGCGGCTGCTATGAGCACATGCCGGGAGCACAGAGAGACTCTGGATGAAGCAGGCAGGAGCGGAGCAGCACGAGGGGAGGCCCTTGGCTTTAGCTGATAAAGCCACATGTCCATTAGAGGGAAGGCAAACTTGGCAAGAGGCATGGAGGAAGAGAAGTAACTTGAAAGAAGGCTTAAAAAAAAAAAAAACAAAAAACAAATATCAAATGCCATCTTCCTTCCTAAGTGGGTTTAAGACATGTTGGCACAGACAACCTGTCTCATCAGAACCGAGGTTCCACTGCAGTGCTATTTGTACTAAGGGTGTTAGAGCCACTACTTGGAACACAAACCTGTGTTTCTAGAGACAGTATAGACTCCTAGCTGTAGCACATTAAACCCTTCCACACGCACACACAGCCTCCATAGAGAGCCGAGGGCTATCCCCCAGGGGCAGTAAAGAAACCTACCTGGACTCCATGTTCTGTTTCTGCAATGGCTTCCATGCATGCCAACCAAGGAACTCATTGTGGGTTATGGTTATCACTTAAGAATAATTCCTCTAACTTAGATATTGTTGAGTATAAATATCTAACACAAATAAGATAGAATGGGGGAAAAATTCACAGAGTGTTCAGTTTCATCTACACAATATGTGTGAGGCCTGGAAATTAGTAAGGGCCTAGGAAGGTGGGAGGGGGGAGAGATGGGTTTTCAAGAGACAGGGATGGACCCCAGTGGTTTAAATGAGTAAAGGACGCTGATAGAAATGGAAGGGTTAATGGAATAGAACGTAGGAAGGTAGGCTGGAGACGGAGATAAGGGAGAGAGCATGAACATTAAAGACATTTTGAAAAAGTGTATGAAAAGCAACTACATGGGCAGCTTCCTAAACTTAACATATATATTAAATATTTAAAATGGAGCCAATCTATAATGGTTCAATGATGGATGCCCTTTCTAGACACTACAGACTAATAAATGAATACCCAGTGCCAGGGCTAGGTTACTTCCTTTAGGGTTTTTGGCCATTGAGGTCCCATTGATCCCCTGGCATTACAGGCAATTGCTTGCCCTGCCGGTTACCCTCCAGCACTTGATAAGTCCCTGTTGCAGATGGCAACATGTACAGAACCGAGAGCTACCAAGATGGCACTGACCTGGAAGCCTCATCCTCACGAGCTAGCTTTCATGGTGTTCGAAGGTACTAGTCATATGACCAGAGGATACAAGGTAACTACCAAGCTTACCTTGCTGTGAATTTGGCGCTATCCTGCTGACTAGTGTGGCCAGACATGCCCACTGGCACAATAGAGGTATGAATGCCATGGGAGTAACCAACCACATTCTGATTGGACTTCAGGCCCAGCCATAAGATAAAACCTAAACCTGGCACCATTATCAGAGCTAAGAACCTGCAGTTTATATATATATGTAATAGGCTCTAGAAATTGAACCCAGGTCATCAGTTATATACAACAAGACTTTTGTCCATTGAGCCATCTTACTGGCCCTAGGGACACTTTCCTGTTACTTAAACATATTCAATTTATATGTGGGTCTCTGCATCTGTTTTCATTAGCTGCTGGATGAAGTCTCTCAGAAGCCATCCAGAGTTGGAAACAGATGCAGAGACCCATAGGCAAACATTAGACAGAGCTGGGGGAGTCTTGTGGAGGGGGAGGGGATTGAGGGAGGAGAAGGGGTCAAGGACACCACCAGAAGATCTACAGAGTCAACTAACCTGGGCCAATGGGGGTCACAGAGACTGAACCCCCAATAAAGAACACACATGGACTGGATCTAGGCCCTACACATCTGTAGCAGGTATGCAGCTCGGTCTTCATGGGGGTCCCTTAAAAACTGGAGCAGGGGCTGTCGCTGACTCTGTTGCCTGCCTCTGGGTCCCCTTCCTCTAGCTGGGCTGCTTTGTCTGGCCTCAGTGGGAGAGGATGTACTTAGTCCTGATTCAACTTGATGTTCCAAGGCAGGTTGGTACCCGTGGTGGGGGAGGGCTTCCACTTCTCTGAGGAGAAGGGGAGGGGGTATTGGAGAGAGGGGTATGTGAGGGCTGGTCTGGGATGTGAGGGTGAATAGATAAATTAAAAGTACCCAATGTACTGAAAAACAGTGATGATTTTTATAGTTTACCCCCTTTTCCACTTTAAAAAAAATGTAGCCCAGGTTGGCTTCAAACTTAAGTCTCTCCTGCTTTAGCCTTCCGAGTACTGGGACTGCTGGTATTGCCATCACGGCTGGCAAGGCTGGCAACCTCTAGAATGAATCGTTTCTAGCATTAAGTTGGCCACTTCTGAAACCACCATCTCAAAAGTCCTCTACTCGCCAGAAGCAAAAGAGACGCCACGGTGGATCGTGAACAGCTCCGAGGCATGTTAATGTATCAGCCACAGGGCAGACTCCATTTGTGATACAGCAGGGCCACAGTCATTCTTATCAGGGTTGCACCCTAGGGTTGCACAGCAGCTCAGAGAAGCGACTCAGGGGACACACTTCACAGCCTTGCTACACTGCTGTCACTAAGAGTCATGGCCTTCAGAGGTGAGGTGGCAGAGCACTGAGAACTTGGGGGGGGGCAATCCCCAAATCCTTCTGTTTTTGAAATGCTGTACTGCTATGCTCTTTGGGACAAGAGGTAGTTCAAAGGGCCAGCAAGATCACTTCTGGAGTAAATGTTAACACAGTGAGGAGTTTACAGCATCAATACCTCCCGGCAAAACCTATGGGTCAATTGAAAAGATTCCTCAGAATGAAATCAACAAGAAGCCCTCGGGCCAATTTCTAAAAGAATGCTCTAACCTAGATGATGTCTGACCGGTCTGAAGTCACATGACCCGGAGCCCCCAAGCTGAACTTCTCAGGTATGTGTATTGGTCTGGAGCCCATGTGATGCACAGGCCTCAAACAAGCAGGGTATAAACAGTACCTGTCTTCACTGAGCAGGCAGTCCAGTCTGAGTCTGTGATATCACATGTAAGATGAGACTGTTCGATTCTGCAGTCTGATGAAGCTGAGGCCAGGAGTTATAGGACCTGCTTCCTGAGGAGAAGTTACTCAACCCCAAGATAAGACGGTCTGTGTGCCTCTGAATCTGGGTCTCCCCTGGAGAGAGGAGGGGGCATCCAAGATGGTGGCCATTCTCCATCAGTGGAACTCAGTCATACGAACGGCAGAGAAGGTGAGGTGCATTAGAAGACTGGGGCTAGTATATGCTACCTCTTATTCCTACACTGGGTATCATGGAGGAATAGACAGAAGTCCTTTGGGGCCAACTCTGCCCAAATGTGTACATCTGCTTCCTGGGTCCTCACAAAGAGGGGTGTCCTGGGTCCTGGGTCATGAAGAAGACTTATGAACTTATAGAACCACCTAACTCCCGCTGGCATCTTCTATGACTAAGAAAGCTGTTCATAACTGACCTTGGAAAAACCAGAAAACCTCAGCATCAGTCTAAGCCTGCAGAGGAATATGTGAGGTTAGTACCAGCCCTGAGGTATTGTGAATGTTCAATCCACTTTCTTTTTGGACCCTGGAATTGAGCTCAGAAATACGGAGGCATTTGATTTAGATGACTCTCGGGTTTCCTTGGGGTAGACAGGCACACTAATGGATCTGGATATACCTACCAGAAGATAACATTCCAAAGGGGGTTTGTTGTAACATGGGGGTTTCTGGTTTATATCCTGGTCCTGGGTTCAGGAATCTTTTTTTCTAACTGTGCAACTTCAAATCATCTGGATTGAGAAATTATTCCCTAAGGCAGGGCAAACCTTCGCTCTGCATACTTATGCAAGAATAGAAGGTCTTAGAACAGTCAAAGAAAAAAAATCAAAATTTTATAGATGAAATAAAAGCTCATTCCAACCAGATGAGGACCCAACTGGGACTATGCCGGGGACTCAGTCACATACATACTTGTCATGTGTACATAACACACACATACACACATATACATGCACTACTGCTCGTTGTAAAAGACCTGCTGCCTATTCTCATGAAGTTTGCAGGTTTTCCTCCCGAGTTAGGTTCTGAATCTGCCATTCAACAGTGAGAATTTCATTGCCTGGCACTGGCTTCTCTAATTGCCACCTCATACGCTATACATCACATCTGGCTTTTTGTCTGTGCACATGTCCAAATTCCAAGACATGCAAAAATTCCAAAGACAAAAATATCTCCATGTATCTGAATATCCAGTTTCTATGGAGACTGAAATCAAAGTGAACTGTCTAATGAGAGGTTTTCTCCCATTTTTTTTTTAAAAACATAATTCTTGCCTGATGCCTTACAGTTTTGGAGCATGTTGAAATGCCTGCTGGTTATTATTCCAAACACATTTTGCTAATATGCAATTGCATATTCTAATGAGAATAGCTGATGACAGCTCATTTTCACGGCTGTGCCCCTCCGGGACCCTCACAAATTCTCTGATTACATGGAAAGGCAGTGTTTTCAGAACTTCCAGAACTCTGTAGTGCCTCCTCTGCTTCATCTCAGTCTGGACGGAGCCCTACTCTGGGTAGATGCTGTCTCTGACACAGACTGAATTATGCTCACCTCTTTGAAGGGACCCTGGAGACATTTTGTAAGTTGTCACCAAATTCAGTTTGCAAATGACTTCACTCAAGAGTGATCCACTTAATTCCTGGGTGTTTCATTTAGAATTCATAACGATTTTCAAAGCAACCCCCTGAACACAGTGACACCAGCTCAATTTTGTCACTTGTGCATCGAGGAATTGGATTGACCCTATGAATAACCCAGTTAGAAAAGTACATTTCATTATGGTCTGAGCTGCTCTCAAGATATCTTTGAAACACAGAGGACTGCCCCTCATATTGTGAGGAAGAAGTATCCTTTCTATGGCTGGCGCACCTCTGACCCTGCACGGCTTCTCTTCTGTCTCTGTACCGTGATTGCATGGAAGAGCCCTGTTCCCACCACAACGTCCCAAGCTCTACCTTACATGACTGAAAACCACATTCACCCCCTGAGTCACTATCTGTCTCCAGATCTCTGCTTAGAACATTCTTCTTCCAGCCCCTTGTGGGTACCACCAGTTCCTAGCATTCACACGCTATGTCTTGTGGAAGACCCTTTTCTCCCTGTTCCATGGGTACTGGTACCATGTATATTCTTAGAATTCTCACCCATCACTCACGCTGCCTCACTTTCTAGAATTGTGCCTTCTTCTTATAATATTGTGCATGCTTCTTATAATATTTCACACTGGTCCCCATGTTCCAGAATAGTGCTAATAACTGGACAACTGAGAGTCTAAAGCCCATGGCTCAAGTGAAGATCCATGCTCCCAGGGACATGTCTACGACCGCTCTCACTAAGACACTGGCTTGTGCTCATTAGTCACCCTGGTTTCTGATTAGGGTATTGTTATGCACCTTTGGAGTTCACAGGGCAGCAGAGCTGGTCTAAGGATCCCACTTTGAGAATTTGAGCCAGCTCAGGATCTATGTCAGAACGCCAGCTGGGTCATCCTAGACAGCATGCCAGTGGGAGGGGAATGTACAAAGATGGCGTGACCAACAATAGATATTTGAAGTTTTTATAGATGGGCACAAAGCCATTCATGACATGAACAAGGTTATTTACATCCTGGGTAAATTCCTTTGTCTACCAAACTCCAAGTTCTCCATCTGTGAAATGACAGTAAGAATGTAGGATTCAAAGCTCACTGGGAGATTAAATTAAAGATAGGGTTGCAAAACTGTATAGAGTTCTCTGGAGTTCATTACGGATGTAGCAGTAAGCTCTGCTACACTGGGGCTTCTCTATATATGCATAGCAAATGGAGAAAGAAGAAGATAAAGTTCCTCTTGATCATCCTTGGGAGGAGTCCCTGTTTGCCGCTCTGCTCCTGAGGACCGCAGTGTCACCATCAGAGGCAGCTACTCAACTGACACCGACAGGCCAGCTCCCCTTGACTTTTCCTCAGCATCCCCCTGGCTCATGCTCTCACTAGCTCCCTATCACTCCTTGTTTTCCTCAACCCTTGAAGGCCTGATGACAGAAAGGGCATGTTCTGACCTCTGAAGAGCCACAGTCCAAGGGCACGCTGCTACAGAAGGCATATGTGGGGACATTGGAATGAGAGTGGACAGCCTGCAGAGTGTGTCCTGGGGAGGTGGGCGGAGTCTTGAGACCTAAGCAGTTTATATATCTGCCAGGAAGTGGCTAAGTCTGGAAGGGAAGGCCATAGAGGAAGTGGCCTTTAAAGAAAGATGATCAATATAGCAGATGTGAGGGAGCCTGGTGGGGTGTTGTTGAGAGGAAGTTTAGATGATCAGGGTTAAATCACGAGCACATTATCATTCTATGTTTTAGGCCACGGGCTTAGAGAAGCCATAGGAAGGGTTGATTTTGAGTCAAGCCCTGAGCCCTTAGGCACTAACTCCTTCATTCATTATTCAAAAATTCTAGAGGTACAAAAGGCGTACAGTGGGACATGACAGGATGTGGTAGAGTTAGAAGAGGATCTACTGTCCACTGTCCAGACACTAGGTCTCTCTATTTAACCTTTCTGCGCATCTTATGGTCTCCCTCAGTTTCCTAATAACACAAAGAACTGGTCAAGGGCATCAGTGCAGCAGTTGAAGTTGACCTTGTGTTTGTGGTCCTTGCAAGATATGGGCACTAACCAGAGCATCAAGGATGAGGCTGGTTTTCTTGCTATGGCTAGTCAGCTACACCCCAGGGACTGTGCTGTATGCCAGGCCTTGCATGGAGGCAAATAAAGGCTAGACACTGCAGTTCAGTTTTTCTGACCAGGGGATTGTTTTTTTTTTAAAGGATTAGATAGGGGAGCTGAAGAATGGGTGGTTGGTTTGGAGGCAGGTATGTTCATTCTGGTAGAGGAAAAATGGAGAAAATAAGGTCCTTATGATGATGGCATTGCCCTGTGATGGAACATATAAGGGCTGAGTGATCCCACCTGCCCCCATCGCCAGGGAACGACAGTCCACGTTGTACACGTTCCCAGATGAGAGGGTGAGACAAACAGAGCCTGACCAGACACAAAGACCATTTATGAGCAAATCCTGGGCAGGCATGAGTCTCGGATCATGTGCGTGTGCCTCATCCTCTCCAGAGGGCAGAATTAACTCCACCACGTTCCTCACATGGCCGGGCTGAGTCATCACAGGGGTGATGGGAACAAAGGAACCACATTGAGAGCCAATACCAAGCCAAGCACCCAGCTGGCAGCTTCCCTGCCTTAATGTCAAAACAGCTCTTTTGGACAGATAAAGAAAGTAGATAAGAAACTCAGGAAGGCTGAGTGTACTGCAGAGGGCAGGGTTTGTTGAAAACACATTTGCTCATCATAAAGTCGACCTCTTACTGCCGTGCTCCCAGAACGTTCTGCATAAGGCTGTGCTGGGTTGAGCTGGTAGAGCAAGCTCTCTTCACAAGCATTGCCTTGGTTCTCTGGTGGGTGGTGGTGGTGGTGGTGGTCTGTCCTCTACACAGTTTACCAAAGGAAAATAAAATAGAGTTCCTTAATAGGCAGGTTTAGACCTTCGTAACCCTGTGAATGTGAAGAGGACTTCTGCATGTGGGTGTGATGGTAGAAAGTGCACACACTGAGGAGGCTGGAACAGCTGTGAGGTGGCCTGGCTTATGTCACAGAACCCTGAAGAGACACTGAGTCTTGGTATCTCTGGTGATTTGTCCTGGCGGAAGCCATATTAACACTGAAGGGGAAGTTTTAAGTCAATGCTGAAATGTTGGTTTCCTCCTTGTAGGATTTAGGGATTTGGGGTGTGATTAATCCAGAAACATAAATCTATAGAGCCCCAGCATTTATATACATCATATCTGGATATCTTCATGACAGTGGCAATAATCCAGACATGAAGAGCACACGGTTGTGCATCCAACCTTTACTGCTTGTCTTGACTATGGCAATGACTAGCAAGTTAGTCTTTGTTCTTATTCATGCCCCCACTACATTTGGATCTAAGATTACAAATTATGGGGCGATGGACCGCTCATTCAGGTAGTAAGTGGTGGATTTGCAACAGCACAGTGGAGGGAGACGGCCCTAACAGGCAAGGGCAGCATGGAGGAGGGGGCCCAGGTCTACATGCTATCCTTGGGAAGTGTTGTAAAGGCCTGGGGAACATCCGTTCAGCAATCTCAGCTAAGCCTCTGGTGGCTCTATCCGTGAATCTCTGGCCTCATTCCACTAAGTCTGAGGTCAGACATCAACTGAAGACAAGCCATTGCCTCTTGGGTCCTTCTATCAATGACTCCAATTGTCTAAATACCAAGCCCTTCTTATTTGTGTGTGATGGATCAAAGAGAAAAGAGTTTAACAACACTCGATGTACCACTAAGAGGACATCTAATAGCTTTGTTTATCTGCGTCTGGATAAACAACACTCTTAAAGTAATTAGCGCTGCAGTAAGTCCCTCACTTACAATCCCTCTGTGTAAATAAAGAGTTCTCCACCCTCTGAAGTGATGCAGCCCCTCAAGCCGTCCAAGAAAAAGCCCTGGTCTTCTCTACATTAACTTAGCATGTGCCTGTGCATGTCTGAGGATGTGTGCTGAGAGCACGTGGAGTTGGAGTGGTGTATAGACACTGGGTTGGTCTGCCTGTACCAAGAACAGCCTTGGGTATGGAGCATGCCAGGCGGGATGGTGCTCACTCTGACCACCAGGGAGCAGAGGAGGACACCAGAGGAAGATGAGGATGCTAACATAGCCCAAGACTCTTGGTAAGTGTTGGAACACTTAGGCACCGGACTTGGGTCAGTATTATTCAATGGAGTAGCACTCATGAGACCACCTAAGGAACACCACTGGTACCCATACCATACCCTAGGTCAGCAGTTTTTAATCTATGGGTATCAACCTTTTGTGGGTCGAATGACTCTTTCACAGGAGTCCTGCATATCAGATATTTACTTTATGATTCATAAGAGCAGCAAAATTATAATCATAAAGTGGCCATGAAAACAGTTGTATGGTTGGGAGTCACCACAACATGAGAAACTGTATTAAAGGTCACAGCATCAGGAAGGTTGAGAAGCACCACCCTAGATGCTCTGTGCCCTTCTCTGACAGTATGGCAGGGCTGGGGCCAGCACAGGAATGAAGACACCTTTGTGATCCACACACCATTTCTGCATGTCTGATTTCCAACTGAGCAGCTCTCCACCCCCATCATAACTGAATGAACTTTGCTTCTGCAGCCTCTGATATCAGTGTATCATCTACTGATTTCTTCTCTGAGCATCTAACTCTGGTCACCAATCACAACGTTACAAGCACTTCCTAAAATCCATGACAGCTGCAGGACATACTACCTGGTGCTTCACTGGGCTGGGTGGCTCCTCATGGAAAGCACAGGGAACCCACATATGTGTTCAGTGGTTGGCAGGATCTTACTGGGGCTATACAAGCTCAGCCTTGATGATCCAGGTGCAGGGCCCCAGAATAGCCAGCCTACGGCACATCTGTGGGTCCTCTCCACATATTTAGCCCAATTAGAACCCTCATTCCCATATGTAGAAGCACCTGACAGGCCTTCCCAGCGACTATCTCCAGCCCAGCACCAGTTCTGGAGGTCTAAGAACCCATGTTCTGGTTCTGGTCTCCCAGGCATACCTGGCTGCCAAGGACAGAAAGACTTGGAGTTTGACATTTATGGGCCACTGTCGGAGCCATTAGATTACTACCATGTTTCCGTGTTCTTCCTGGAAATGAACACGGAGAGTGGGCGTGGCAGAGTGAGGCAGAAGGCTCTCTGCTATTGGCCACTGTTCCTATATATGCAGGGAGCCCTGACAACATGCTAAGTGTGACGCGGGGAGCCAGCAATACTGGAGGGACCTCCGAAGGAGCCTCAGCAGTCCAGAGGGAGGCAGAGGGAGGCAGACCCACACACAGAAGATAGAGGGCCATGAGCTCAACTCCAACAACACACTGAGAAACGCCAGCTACCTTAGCTGCTCGCCAGTGTGTGGACACATATTCTACCTAAGGGTGGTAATCCAGTCATCTTGCTACATGCTACTCAGAAACACCAGGACAAAGACAATGCAGGAGGAGAGGCTGGAATGTTCAATGGTTAGGGGCATAGGTGAAGTGTCAGGTGAACCAAAATTGCAATATCCTGTGGGGAGGAACCTAGGACTGCTGTGCTCTGAGCTTCAGTCCTATGCAGATGAAATGGAGGTTACCACTGTTCCCCTCCCCCATCATGAAGCTGAAATCACTCAATGTGACAATGTATATACAGCAACCAGCTAGGACATATCCACTGCATGCTGACCCTTCTGCAGGACATGAACAAGTCTTCTGCAAAGGGAATTGGCCTCAGTGCGGTCCCATCAAGTGGGGAAAGTGTTACCTTGTACAAGGTTCTGGTGGGCATGTGGGGTGGGAATGTGGGTAATTCTTTTCTGATTTGTACGCCTCGGAGAATTCACATGAGCGAACTCACTAAAGGCGCTGGAGTCTAACAAAAACCAGACCCTTAATTTTATAATTTCAAAGTAAGATGATATCCCACAGGGGTGGAAAAACACAGAAATCATATGTAAGTCAATGTACTAACTTAAGAAAACCATTCTCCACACACAAAAAATGTTGTACTAAGCAAAACTTGCTACAGTGTCTGTTTCAAAATAAACTTTACCCTTTGAGACTTCTGAGTTTTCTGGGTCTCTCTGCGGCTGTAGCCTGAACAGCACTTTTCTGCCTCGCAGGCTTTGAGCAAGAGATAAACATCAGACAAAACATCCTGAGCCACTCAGTATCAGGACAACTGACATCTCCACACACCTCTGCTTGCCGGCATTCCCTCATCTTACAGTACCTGGCATGTCTATTATTCAGAACAGCATCTGAAGATTCCAGAGGGCCTGTGGGTGTGGGGCAAGGTTGGAAGGAAGACAAGCACAGTGGAGACGACGGACAAAGGAGAGTTGCCGGTGGCCTCCTGACGCTGGGACATGACTGACGTCCCCAAGTAGCCTTAGGCAGCGTGCAGAGCAGCAGGCCAACATGGTCTTGGCGGTGTCTCTGCAGTCCCACACCTGTAGACACAGCACCTCTCTGCCTGACAGCTGCCTCCAGGTTGGTTCCTTGTGGGTCTCTCTGTGCCTTTCCACTCTTGCCACGCATCAGCTGCAGAGGGAGGGAAGCTGACGCCTGGCTAGTGGTGGCTCTCTGGGTGTCCTCTGCTACCCCCTAGCTGGAACCTCCGCCTCTTGGAGCTCCTCGGGAGGCAGGCAGATGAGCTTCCCCAAGAACCTGTGGCAGGGTAGGGTCTCCCGAAGGTTTGGAGATTTAACAGTGAGTTCTATGCGCACGTGCTGTGGTTTCAGAACCCTCTGCCATGTGTCCTACAAGCCAAAGGCATACATGGCTTCACCCACCCAAGGTCACCCCCAAAGGCCCAGCTTGATAGCTTCACTTCAGGTGTTATCACAAATACCCTGACCAAAAACAACATAAAAGAAGGGAAGGGTTTATTCAGTTTACATTTCCAGGTTTCTGTCAATCATTTGAGGGAAATGAAAATAGAAACACAAGCAGCTAGTCATGTCACAGTCAAGAGCAAAGATTCGTGGCTGGATTCTCCCTTGCTGTTGTTTCTTCTTTCCTTCTCCTGTCCTACACAGTTCAGGACTACCTGAGTAGGGAGTAGTGCTGCCTACAGTGAGCTGAGTTCTCCTACAATCAACAATCAAGACAACTCCCAGCCGGCTGTGGTGGCCCACACCTTTAATCCTAGCACTTGGGATGCAGAGGCAGGTGTATTTCCGAGTTTGAGGCCAACTTGGTCTACAGAGTGAGTTCCAGTACAGCCAGGGCTACACAGAGAAACCCTGTCTTAAAAACAACAAAACAAAACAAAAAAAGACAACTCCCTACAGATTTTCCCAGAGGGAAATTGTGATGGTTTGTATATGCTCAGCCCAGGGAGTGGCACTATTAGAAAGTGTGGCCCTGTTGGAGTAGATGTATCTCTGTGGGTGTGGGTTATAAGGACTCTTACTCTAGCTGCCTGGAAGCCAGTATTCTGCTGGCAGACTTCAGATGAAGATGTAGAACTCTCAGCTCCTCCTGCACCAATGCCTGCCTGGATGCTGCCATGTTCCCTCCTTAAGGATAATGGACTGAACCTGTGAACCTGTAAGCCAGCCCCAATTAAATGTCCTTTATAAGACTTGCCTTGGTCATGGTGCCTGCTCACAGCAATAAGACCCTAAGACAGAAACCTGATGTGGAAAACTCCTTACTAAGACTTTGTTCCCAGAGATTCTAGGTTGTGTCAAATTGACAGTTCAAAACTGAGCAGGACACTAGCTCTTTGTCCCATCTGTGAAGGCTACCCTCACCCTACCTACCTGTCTTCACACTGTTGCTGCCTGACCCTGTCCAGAGTGGCTACACCTGGACATAAGTGGGCATAAGCATGGACTGACAGGCAACTCTCAGGCTGGGTCTATCCTGAGGAGTATGTGGCATGGTCAGGTGACAGCATGGGCTATTTTCTCAAGCAAGATACACTGAGAGGAAAAGAGCACCAAGAATCACGGTGTGGGCAGTGGGTGCACCAATCTCTCCTGGAAAGCCAGAACGGGCATCACATTGGTGTTGAGACACATACCGTTTTCTGTTGTTTTCTCAGACTGTGTCTTTACCTCCCCATCGAACAGGATTCAATTGAATAAAGGACCAGATTGGTTCCCTATAGCACCTCATATTTGTATTCACTGGATACACTGGATACATCTAACACAATGTCCACAAATAGAGTTGGCTCAGATCTTGCTGTCCAGCTGTCCCTCTATGGCCATATCAGTCTCCAGCCTACTTGCTGGGGTTTGGAGAAATTAAATCAGCAGGTCCAGCTCCTGTGTGAAGAAATAATATAGGCAGGGAGGATCAGGGCTGGCTAGAAGGTGGCCATAGGGTAGTGAAAACACAGAGGCAATCTGGAATGGGCAGGTAGGGAAGACGCTGATGAGCAGTGGTGATGCTGTCTCCAATATTGTAGACCGTCAGCTTGGAAATGAGGCGCATACTAAGGGGAGGTGATTGGGAGAGGGTGGAGTGTTCCCATGATCTTCCTCTCCTCTCCTCTCCTCTCCTCTCCTCTCCTCTCCTCTCCTCTCCTCTCCTCTCCTCTCCTCTCCTCTCCTCTCCTCTCCCCTCCCCTCCTGTCCCCTATGTTCTCCTCTCTCTTCTGTTACCCTTCCCTCCCTCTGGTCTTTTCCATCCCCTCCCCTCCCCTCTCTCTTCTGTTACTCTTCTCCCTCCCCTTTGCGCTCCTCTCCCCTTTCCCCTCTCCTCCCCTCTTTTCCCTTCCCCTCCCCCTCTTTCTTCCGTTACCCTTCCCTCCCTTCTCCCCTCCTTTCCCCCTCTTCCCTCTCTTCTCTCTTCCCTTTCATCTCCTTCCTTCCCTCCTCTCCTCTCTCTGGCTCTCCTAACCTCCATCCCCTCCCCTCCTCTTATTTTCCCACTCCCTGTCTGTCCCCTTTTTCTTTCTAACGAACCACCATGTAAATAGTAGCAGACAAAATACTCCAAAGAAAAGCATCAAATACAGAAATATTTGAGATGTTAATTTCTAGAACAGAGAGCTTAAAATTTTCCTTTTATCGAACAACGCAAGCATTTTGGTAGCACTGTTAAGAGTTTTAAGAGTTCAGCTTTCTGCATGTCAGTTTATGGCAGCCTTGCCAGTAGAGATGGTAGGTCCTTTAAGTCACACTGGAGACCAGAGCAGATGCAGGCATGGGGCGTCTTTTCTCCATCCATTAACTAATTCTGAATGGAGAACAATCATATTTATTGGGGGAATCGCAGAAAGGCCAGCAACCCACTACCAACAAAGCACAAGTTACAGGCTCTACTTGCTTTATTGAGAAGCTAGAACAAAGTCAGGGTAAGTTTTTTGCTTTTTATTGGCACCACTTCCAAGTGGTTCACTGATCCTGAACACGCTAGACATGCTGTTCATGTGTTGCAGAGACAGAAAAAGACAGCCATGCTATGTGGTGGTGCTAGAAATAAGAAGTGACACATATGGCGTAGGTGGCGGACCCAAAGTACCAGCATCCTAATGCTAATAGCATCATTGGATGGCCCTATTCCATTTTATTATCTTTTCATGTTTATCCGTGTTTTCTAAGCTCTTCTGTACTACTTAGGGATAACTTATGTGATATGAAAACATTTTAAGATATTTTTCAAAGTGCACACTGGAGTTGCTCATATATATGCAGCATTAAAAGGATAATTAATGTCTGTCTTTGAAAGTAACGCATTAGGCGGTAAGTGACTGATAAAGGGGAGTCAACTTTAAATCACAATTGGAAAAGCCATAAACAAATGAGCAAACCAGTTTTATAACCCTCACTCCTGGGAGAGGACCGGAAGTGTCTGAGGATACATGCACCAGGTGCATGCAGCGAGGCCAGGAGAACAGCAGCCCTGGAGGGATCTGAGGGATGGCCAGCCATTGCCAGGTGGATCTGCACACTGCTAAGTCTTCTCTTTGGCTGGGCCTAGTATCCACTCTACAGGCCCCAAATTTAAGTGTTCACATGTAACTGTATATGGAACGAATCCTGGGCGGGGTAGTCTCTGGATGGTCCTTCCCTTAGACTCTGCTCCAACCTCTGTCCCTTTACAAAACCCAGATACTATTATCGATACCCACAAGTGCTTGCTGACCAGAGCCCAATATAGATGTCACCTGGGAGGCTTTGCTAGTGCATGAGAAATATAGAGGGGGACCCTCTCGGCCAGCCATTGAACTGAGCACAGGGTCCCCAATGGTAGAGCTAGAGAAAGGACCCAAGGAGCTGAAGGGGTTTGCAGCGCCATAGGAGGAACAACAATATGAGCAACCCAGTACTCCCAGAGCTCCCAGGGACAAAACCATCAACCAAAGAGTACACATGGAATTACCCATGGCTCCAGACACATAGGCAGTAGAAAATGGCCTCGTTAGACACCAAAGGGAGGAGAGGCCCTTGGTCCTGGAAAGACTTGATGCTGTAGTGTAGAGGAATACCAGGACAGGGAAGCGGGGGTGGGTGGGGGTGTGGGGGGTGTGGGGGTGTGGGGGAAGGGTTGATTAGGTTAGGGGAGATGGCTTATGGGATTTTCTGGGCAGGGGATAACCAAGCAAGGGGACAGCATTTGAAATGTAAATAAAGAATATGTCTAATAAAAAAAGTGAAAAAGAGTTCACATGGTTGGCAAACACACTGTAGCTTCTATAGAAATGGGTCCTGCTGTTACTCATTTTACATATCTGGGGCACAAAAGCGTGGCCAGAGTAAGACTTCTTGTCTACACAGCCTTATGCCTACAACACTTTGAACTAGCGATCATTTAACAAAAGTGGGGACTTGAAGACATTTCTATTATTTAATAAACGTCTACTTAACTAATGTAATTTTATGCAAATTTTAAATTCAATGATAAACAGTGCATGCATAATTAATTCTTCTAGAATTTATGAAAACCAAAAATGCATTTTAATGAGGAGATTAACACAGAATAAACACAGCACATCAATTTTATTAATGCATCTCTTCATTTGAACATCTCTTCCTCAATGCCGCTCTTCCTCGGGCTGTGGAAGATATAACTAGGATTATATCCCTAAGACACGCTTTTCCTTTCAGAGACTCGGCATTCTGAGGATCTAACCTCCTATTTGATCTTTCTGAGTAAGTCTTAGCCACCCTCCTGGAAAACCATCACAGAGCTGGGAGGGCCTACTGTCCTGCAGGTGCTTTTATGTTATATTCATTTTCATAAGAGATCGGCCAGAAGGTTGGCCCTCCAATCTGGGCACAGAAGCAGCCGTTTGAAACAAGTAATTACACGAATAGCTACCAAAGATCTAGGCTCCAAAATTGTAATGGGAATTCTAATAAGCTTAGCTGCAAAAAAAAGACAAAAGAGTGATTGCCTGGTAAAACCTGACCAATTCCTAATATCTTATCCACAGATATGCACTGGCTCACCCGCCACAGGCCCTTTCACGGCTCATTGTCAGTCACTGCTACATGAACAGCGGTGAACGGGTCACCATGGGCCTGAACCAACGTGGACCTACACCATTGTCCAAAGGCCCAAGTCTTGTAGGCTTGGTTCTCAGCTTCCTGAAGCCAGGGGAGGGTGGGACCTGGAAGGGCAGTGGCCTAGTAGGAGATCTTGGGACCAGTAGCTGTGCCCCTGAAGGAGCTTCTGGAGCCCAGTCCCTTCCTTTACCTCTTGCTCATGGCCACGAGGTGGGTGCACTCCCACTGCCTCCCACTGCCACACACAATGGCCACGAGTGTCTACAAGCTGAACCGTACCTGGAAGCCATCACGCATTCCTTCCACCACTTGTCGCTGTGACTAGATGCCTAACAGAAACCATTTACAGAGGAAAGACTTGTTTCAGCTCAGGGTTTAGAGGCGCCATGTGTCATGGCAGGGAAGGTGGGGTGCATTAGATTTTCTCATCTTATAGCCAGGAAATAGAGGTGCAATGGGACGGAGGCTTGGGGAAGTCCAGCCCCTAGGACCATACCTCCTGCGTCACTGCCTTCATCCAGGCCTCACGTCCCATCATCCCACCGCGCAGCAGCTGATTCAACTGATGAACCCATCAATAGGCTGGACCATCGATAAGGTCAGAGCCTCATGAGGTGATCCACTGCAGTGGGAGACACCAACATAGACAGACCCAGAAGTGCACGACATTAATCCAGAGTGCAGCTCGCTAATCTGGCACCTTCTCCCTCCAATCCCATTGACAGTCAGGATTAACCCACATCCTGGAATCCTTGTTTTATTCATAAATGTCTTTGTTTCATTTCCCCTCACTGTGATAGAATGAGAGCAGAAAGGATCTTCCTTCAGCTCACGGTTCAGGGATATGGCCCATCGCCTTGAAGTACCGGCTCGGGGAACTTGGAGCAGCTGGTCTTCACACGCACAGGCACAGCCATGGGATAGTGGAGGAATACGTGCATCCTCTTGCTCGGTTCCCGATCTCCTTATCACTCAGTTCAGGGCCTAGCTAATAAAAGGGTGCTGCCAGCATGCAAGGTTGGTCTTGTACCTCCATTAAGTCAACTGAAAAACAAAATGGACGAGCCCACGGGCAATCTAATCTAGACAGTGATTTATTCTGACTCCCAGATGGTTCTAGATTGTCTCCAATTGACAGTGAACACTAACCACCACAGTAGCCATGCCCAAGGCTATAACGAGGAAGCAGGAGGGACACACGGCCATTGCCATGAGCTGTGGGCCTGTGGACTGGATACTTTCCACAGAGGTCTCTGACCTGGCCGGGTGCAAGAATTCTGGCAGAGGGAAGAGGATGGGAGCAGAGGGAGGGAGTCGCTTCTGCCACTGCAGCTGGTTCCACCCCTGCCTTCACCGTGCCACGATCTTGGTTACCCGCAGCATCACCCTGCACTGAGTCTGACTGCACAAGACTGACTAGCCAGAGAGGATTGTGGGAGAGCCGCAGGTGGTGTTTTGGGATAGCAGACCTCTTCCCAAGTCTTACTGCTCTTATGACAGAAGCTCTCAGACAACTCTCTGAGTTGTTCTCGCGCACCTTTAATAATCATCTACAGGATTCAGGATAGGATTTATATAGTTTTGGGGTGATTCAGGGTTTGACAGCGGGTAATTCTTCTTGGCTTGGACTGAGAGCTTGGGAAACCTTATTTGCATGTGGGAAGGTGCTACTCCTATGTGACTGCTAGCCACACACCTCTCTTGCAGGGGTGGGGGTTGTGGGGAGGTTGTGGGGTCTGTAGCTGCGACAGGACCAGGGGGCTTGATGGAACTCCTTCTGTCCCACAAAGGTGGAAGTCACCTACCCAGTTGCTGGGATTCAAAGTCGGTGCTTAATGGGGGACCAGGTTGTCTGTGCATAGCTCCCCTCCGGACAATGAGCCTGCTGGCCACGTGGAAGAGCACAGACAGTCGCCCATTCTAGGCTGCCCACTGCTCGTTGGTTCTATGCAGGAGACCAACAGACCTAAGTAGGCTAGAAAAGGAGGTGGATGTTGGACTAGGATGGACCCATATGCTTAGTCAGCGTAGTGACATAACAGCTCCATGGTTTTGAACCTATGACTAATACGCACAGAAGGAAATGAGTCCTGAGGTCACAGGCAGTGCTGGGCACGCAGAGGAGCAAGTCTCAGGAGAAGGATGCCAAGTCAGCCAGCTGGGCCAGCCCTCTCAGATGTTCCTTCCTGAATCTCTGCTCCATGACTGACTTGTCCATCACTGTGCGCAGACATCTGCACGGTGCTGCATAGGCGCAGGTGAAGATCCGACCCCTGTGCATCCCCTGGCCCCGCCCACTGTGTGGATGATTTCACTTCTTCCTTTATGTATTTAAGTTCTCAATAGCTAAAAATGCCCCACCGAGGTTTAGTAAATCAGTACAGAGGATAGTCACTAACCTTTAAGACTAACTTGGCCTGTAATTTCCCGTTTCTCCCCTTTGTGCTTATTACAAAGAGGATATTTCTTTATAACCAAAAGCTATTTTTAAGAGGACAACCGTATTTTAACAGAAGGTTCCTATTTTCATGTTGGGTGTTTAACCATTGTGGAAATGATGTGATTTCTAACAAAAACAAAAAAAAGAACGCCGAGGCTATTAATATCAGGATATTGGTATTAGACACCATTCAAATTTGACTAGATTCTGCCTGTGCACACGGTTCCCATGGCAACTAGCACTGTATCTTACAGGAGGCGGTGCTTCCCCACCCTAAGAATTCTACCATCAACGCAGTCCCAAATGCGGGAGTCAGTTTTTGAAGAAGCTCATATGGTGAGGGCTCAAATACCACCCTGGCAAAAAACATTCATCATTTCTTTCTTCATTGTTAGTTTCCTGAAAATATTTTAGGCACAACTAATTATTTTTTAAAAAGAAAACATTTCCTAGTCAAAGGCTTCGTGAGTGGGTCACACGCATGAGTGCCAAGGGTTCTTTGATGAGCCACAGCTTCCTGGGTCTTGCTATTGTTGAGCCAGATGAATAATTTTGCTCTTTAGAAAATTCAGCAAGCCATTCAATGCCCCCTGATTTGGACAGTGAGCTTAGTGAAAAGAGACAGGCATCGAGATGCAGCTGTTTGTGTCCAGGAAGTAGGAGGGACCGACCACACAGGGTAAGAGAAGGGGGAACGCAGTAAAATGCGAGGTCAAGTGTACATACCCCAAGATGCAGGGATCAGAATCCTTGCACCTTTGAAGTACTTCTTCCTCACCTCTAGGGAACCCCAACTTCCTGTCCTATGGCACAGGGTGGCAGAAGTCTTAACTAGTAGGAGCAGAGCTAAAGCAGAAACAGCCAGGATTCAACCAATCCTCTAAGCTGAGTGTTTAGGTCTCTTTCCCTGATTTTGTCATCAGTATTAATTTTTAGTGCACAAACTAGATGCTAATGAAGAGGATAAAGTTGATGGGGTCATACTGTCAGAAGCTGCAATGAGACGTAAGGCCCCTGAGGTAAGGGCCTGGTATCCTACTCCATCCAGCCCTAAGGCCAGAGGCGTTCTGATCCCATGAATCTACTTCATCTGCTCAGAACTTCAGGAGCACAGTTTCATACAGAGTCGAGTCTCACGCTCTAGGGCAGTGTGGGTCCTGCTTCTCATTGTTAGACATGACCAGTGTTAAAGATGGTGGTTGTAGAGTTTATCCAGCACTTGGTCCCTTGCTGCATTGCCTTATATGTCAAAGGGGCAAAGCCATGTCCTCTTCACCGCAGTACACAGAAGTAGCTTAGGCCACAAAGCTACTGTGGGAAGCATGAGGTTTAAACCTAAAGGGGTTGACCCAGCAATGCTTCTGTAATAAATACGAGAAGAAAGAAGGCCAGAGTGGGTTAAAGGGCACAGGGCTCCATGCCCTAATCCATCCCGAATCCATCCCAGAGTGGTCGCAGATGAGAGTGCCTCCTCCAGTGTCCACAAAGCTGCAGTTTTAGGGAAAGAGGGTATTTTGTGTATATGTGCAGATAAGAAATACTGAGAGCCAATACCTCTGGGCTCTGAAGAGATGCTGTGGAGACGTACTGTGCAGGCTTATGAGGTAGAGGGGAGAAGAAGAGAGAAGATACGGGGAAAGTGGGGAGGGAAGGAAGTGTGTGGAGGTGCGTCATGTTCACAGAACGCCTTTGCCTGTCCAGAGGCCTCACTCTCTTGGGTGGCTTTTCAAGGCTCTGTGGTTGGTATGCAGAAGGGTTATAAGCCCACCCCCCCCACCCCAAGAAGAGAGCTGGCCCAGCAGGTGGCAAGAACACGGTCTGACTGTGTGTGTGTCCTTCCCATGGTTTTATTTAACTCTGCTGTTTCTTGATTGTCTCCATCAGTCCGCCCTAATACGAGGGTTCTCTCCATGGTCTAGGGCTGTTGGGGACAAAGAGCAAATTTTTGTGAAGTTCACCTGCTCCATGTTTAATCAGACTCGGCCTGAGTAAGAAGACACCACAGCCAAGCTGTGGACAGTTTCATCCCAGCAAACAGGCCATCTTAACTCTCAAATTTGACCCAAGGCCTTGATCACAGACCCAACAAGGCACTGTGTCTCTGATGACCTGCAAGAAATGGTTTAGAAAAACAAAGACTGAGGTCTTGGCAAGTTTCCTACGTTGCTTCTCCTCCCTGATAATATTTGCATATGGGATTTGGGCATGTTGCTTTCAGAGAGGCATCATTCCCTGTTTCTGATAGCTCTAGGGTTCCCGGGAGCCCCAAGGAAGTCCCAGCTTACACTCTCCTGGCTGAGCACACCGGCTGGCTCTACCTGCTCCCTAAGTTGCTACATCTCCCGGCACAAGAATCCCGTTTTGCCTCTCCTCTCTTTCAGTGTGTTATACAATTTTAAGCATCTCACCGTGCTTTGGGTTTCTCTGGATGTATGTTTGAAGAGGTCCAGAATGCCCAGTCTGCCCCCTGCATTGTCCAGAGGTCAGGAGCTCTGCGGGGTTGATTACAACTCTGCTCTAAGTGTGTGGGGCTAGCTGGGTGACACCCAGGGCAGACTCACAGGCCATCAAGTGTGACTGGCTGACAGTATCAACCAAGTCTTTCTTTCTTTCTTTCTTTCTTTTTTTTTTTTTATATATATATATTTTCTATATTCTTTGTTTACATCCAAAGGCTTTCCCCTTTAAAGGCAGACTTAAAGGCTGGTTCCACCGCGGTCCTTCCACAAAGTAGTCTTTGAAATGTGCTGTAGTACCTGGCCCTGGCCAGCTGTCTGTGTAGTGAGACCCTGGGGAGCCAGAGACACTTGTTTACTCTCCGCCAGAGTCACATGCAGCCGGAAGCTGACCCTGCCTTATAGCAGAAACCAAATAGGAACCGTCTCAAGAGATCTAATACAGGCAGTGTGGTTAGGGGCTTATTTCCAAGGCAAGCGTCTTGAAGAATTTTAAAAGCAGCAGATCGTATGGAACGAGAGAGCAGGGAACTGAAACTCGGTGCACGGTCCCCTCTTGCCTGCTTCTGAGAGCCCGGACGATTGCTGGTGGAAGTCTGTGGTGTGAAACCTGACTGGATCATAGGGTGCTGCCTAGACAGAAGGGCACGCAACACCTGACGTAGGGATCTGGGTGCTCCGCTGCTAGCTTCGTGCCCTTGGCACAGTCAACTCACACCTCGATCCAGATTTCCAGGTCCCAGCATTGGCTTAGGCTAGACCACTCTGAACCAGCTCTCAGAGCACAGAGGGGAATTTCAAATATCTGCAGGCAACAGGCAGTGGGTGGGTGGGTGGGTGGGCCACAGCCGCTCCGCTCTTTTGTTCCCGCAAATCACAACATTGCCAACCTGATGCATACAGAGGAGTGCAGCTCAGTGCAAGCGCTCTCAATATGATGCTTCAAAATGTGAGGTGGGTTTTTTTTTAACCATTAATAAACAGTCCTGAATTTAGAAATATAAAAAGAAGATAAGGTTTAATAACTTCAACATCTTTCACTCCCATCCTATCTCTTTTGTCCCTCAGACAGCAGTTTTAAAAGAATATGTCCCATAGATCTTCATGGGGCAATTAAAAACAAATGTTTAGACAAGGCCCGTCTCCTCAACAAGGCGAATCTATGGACTCTAACCCCTTGAATTCAGTGTGTGCAGCCTGTCTGCGTGTTTATCTGGAGCTTGGAGCGGCTCTTGAACGCAGAGGCCATTTCTCAGGCTAAATTTGGCAGCTGCTTTTGTGGAGAAAGCAAAACAGACCCGTGAAGAATGTTACGTGTGACAGCCTTCGTCTCACAGCTGGTCTTTACGAATGTCTATGCCAAGGGGGGATGGGCGGGGACAGACAACTGTGCCCACAATGAGGTTGTGTGAGGAAACTACTGTGTGTTCAGAATACCAGGTTCAAGTCCCCCTGACCACTGTGCGGTGACCAGCCTGTCTGAAGACTCTGGGATCAGGGGTGCTGACAAGCATCAAAGAGCTCATGGGATGGATGTAATGGCAGTCATATTTTGTAGATGGAGATACCATACACATAAAGAACAACTGAACAGGTGACTAGCATTATATAGAGTACACTATGGAAGGAAGAAGAAGCTTGCTGGGCCTTCTGAGGTATATGTATCTTATATATGTATGTATATGTGTATGTGTATACACACATACATATACATCATATTCATATATATGATACCAAGGCCTCATTGCAAACCTGCCAATGTGTCATGTGACCACAAATAGGAAGTATGTCACCAACAAATCAGAGTCTGACAGTGTTCCACCTCTGCCCTTGGAGATAACTTTCACGGAGAAAGCCTGAGCCTCAATGGTAGAAAAAGTACCTACGCCCCCTGCTTCCTCTCCTGGTGCTCCTCTCCTGGGGGAAGAGTGTTGACTCATGGGCAGAACCTACTGCCCTGCAAGGGGACTGAACCCGCCCACCTGGGTGCTGAGAGCTGTTTCTATCTGTCAGGCATGCTGTCAAGGATGGTGGGGAATCAAGAGACGTACATTCATACTGTACTACTAAAAATCATGTAAAGTTAGTGAGGTTTAGTCTTTAAGGGGGTTCTAGAACTGAATCAATGCATGAACACAGTGATTCTAGTGATATGTCAGGCGGGAGATCTGACGCTTACGAAAGGCTGGTAGCTTGCACAAATGACATTTTGGTTTGGTAACTTACGCTCGAGTAACTGATATTTTCCTTCCCAGGAACTGCAAGCTGTAATAAGGTAACGAGGGTAGCTACTTAGGCTTTACCCTTTAGAGTTCAGAGTTGTGCCCGGGTCTAAACCCTTCCTCTGTCCTCAGTGTAAGCGGGCAGGTGTGCTGGCCTCTTTCCAAATGAACAGCCCCAGACAGCAGAAACAGTGATGCCTTGCCAAAGCCTCAAAGATCAGAGACAGTGGCATGAGCCTTGGAGGGCTGGATGCAGACAGGTCAACTGTTATATTTTATGTTTGCTCTTCCAGGCTGGGGTTGAAAACAGACCCATGGTTTTTCATTTTAACCACACAAAAGAGTCATTAAAAACCATGTATATGTGTATATGTTATATATACCAATATATAATAAAAAGCCTCCATAAAGAGAGTCTATTACTAATCATTATCATTGTTGCTATTATTTGCGGATCCTTTAGTAAACATGTCAGAGGAAATGGGGTTGCTATAGAGGTCTTGCCAGGGAGTGTAAGGATCCAGGTTTTCTGGATGTCTAAATCTAGCCACCACCCCCACCGTCAAAATGTAGCTTACATCCACAATCCTCTTGTCTCAGGGACTGCCTGAGTGACCTTGTGCGGGGAGGATCATGCTCTCTGCAGTGAGGAAGCAGGACAGTAATGTCTACAGGTGACTTCTCCACTGAGTAAGGAGCCTCAACATTTAGTCAGCATTATTATTTCCTTCTTATTTTCAGCAAGGATGATTCCAAAAGCTTATTTAGAATCTAAATTAAAATCCAACCAAAGGAACCACAGATCATTGATAACATATAGGGATTAAAGTCTTTTTTTTGCCAAGAATGTCATTTTGAACGTGAACACTGAGGCCCGTTAATGAGCCGTAACATTACCCAAAGGGCAAAATTCCACTCCGTGGTTTATTTTACCTACCGTAACATAACTGTTCTCATTAAAAATGAATTATGCTTCTGTGTGTGCACCGAATCTCTCTTGTCTGTTTTTACTCTGTGGTACAAGGGTTTCTGCTGAACATCTCCGAATTAAGAGGAATGCCTAATATATCCATCCTCAAACATTTCCTTTGTATTCCCTTACCCCACAGTCATTGGCCACACTGCCCCTGCCAGATCAGACACATGATGCCTGAATCATTTCTGAATGGACACAGAAGGCTCCTCTGCTTTGGTGGGAGGTATGGGAGAGCAAGCACTGAACATGGCCCAATGCAGACAGAGGCACCTTGACCTGCATCATGAAAGAGGACCTTATGAATGGAGAGGTGACGGGACACCTGGCGCCTTCCCACTATACCACAGCACTGCTGTGTCTGTGCCCATCTGGTTCCCTGTGGCACTAGGAAGCCATGTTTTCTCTCTTCATCTTGGTGGCTGCAGAAGTCCATCCTTAGGAATGAGTCATCAGTAAGCTTTATGCCTGGGATTATTGTTGTGGAAAGAATTGCATTCTACCTTAGGGTGTAACTCCAGTTTGATATGAAGAGATAAATCTGGAATGTCTTCCTTGCTCTTCATATCTCACCTCTTGTCTCTCCAGAACTGGGCCTGGCCATGAACCACAGTCATGAGTAAGATGACATGGAGAGCATGAGTTCCTGGCAGATGAAAGAGACCACTGTCTAATAGAAAATGTGATAGGGTATGGTGGGGTGGGGTTAGATCTGGATGACCCCAATGTCTGATGTGTCTACTATACAAACAAACCAAGATAGTGGATAGAAATTAGAAGCTTCAGCATCACAACTCCAGATCATAGCTTTACCAAATACAATCAAACCAATAACTGTGGCTCTACCAACCAATCAGAACCCAACTAATGACTGGATTTCAATCAACCACAACCTAACCAATGACTGTAGCTCAACCAATCACAATCCAATCAATTACTGGATCTCAACCAACCACAACCTAACCAATGACTGCAGCTCAACCAATTAAAATCCAACCAATTACTGGATCTCTGCCAACTACAACCTAACCAATGACTGTGGTTTCACCAATCAGAACCCAACTACCGACTAGATCTCAAACAGCCACAACCTAACCAATGACTGTAGCTCAACCAATCAGAACCCAATCAATGACTGGATCTCTACCAAACAGAACCTAGGCAATGACTGCAGCTCTACCAGCTACAACCCAACTAATGACCATGGATTTACCAATCAGAACCCAACCATTGACTGGATCTCCACAACCAGAACCAAACCAATGACTGTGGCTCTACCAACCAGAGCCCTGACTAAAGACTATGGCTCTACCAACCAGAACCGTGACCAGTGACTGTGGTTCTACCAACCCTATCCAATGACCTGATCTCTACCAACCAGAAACCTAATCAGTAATACATTTACCTAACTAGTAAACACACTCATTGTGACTACTTTAAAAGATGCTTGTCCTCTCTATTTGAAGCCATACAAATATCAGATAATATTTGTCAGTGCTTTTCAAAGCTTCTGTCTGTCTAACTGGCCTCTTGGGAAGAGCTGTGGCTCCCTTGGCCGCTGGTCCTGCCAAGTTCATTCGGGCTGTGTGAGTGAGGTGGTCGTGGGGAAGCTTTCTGTGCTGCTTGGTCATTTAAGTTCTTTTTGGTCCATTGTATGGTGCTCTGCTAACATCCCTCCTCTGAGGACTGAGTATAGGGACACAAGAGTTACCTCGAGAGAGATTAGTCTTCATGATTTCTTCAATCACATGGCCTAGCTGTTCCCGCTGCCTGAACCACTCCAATCTTCCCACCTATTTCTCTCCTTCCAGACATTTCCTAAATGCATGTTGCCAGTATTCACTGCTACTGTGAGCTTACTTGTTCTGAGCATTCAACAAGAGGAGAGCAGGTCTTGCTAATCACAGCTACCCAGGCTTGTGAGCAGTCTTCTCCTAGGGTCTCTTGTTTGCACAGTGAGGGTGACCTGAACATCTTTACCTTGGTGATAAAAACATTTGTGTTATGAATGAGTATATCCTGAGGGAACACCTCACTAACCTTAGGATGTGGCAGGTTAGCGAGTGGGGAGAAGCAGGAGAGAGAAGGGAGTGAGCACTTCGAGGGCCCCTTTGTGCCCATAAACTCTCCCTACTTGCCCTTTCCCCCTAAGGATAATGAGAAGTGGATTGCTTGTCCGTGGTGAGTGACCTATATACCTATAGTTCTTTCAAATTCTTAGCTTCTACCTGGGAATAGGATCTCTAGAAACATCGCCAGAGGGAGAAAGGGTGCTAAAAATGGGCTTTCACTGTGTGGAAAAATACTTTAAATCAAGGGACCAAAAATTCGGGAGTTGAAATATCCAGGTCCAGAGTAACACTCACACAGAGAAGAACAGAAAACAAACAGGACTTTCTTTTTTCTTGACAGGGACTAAGAAAACTAAAGGAATGTTTCAATTAGGAAAATCTGGGTTCTGCAGAAAAAAAAGCCATAGCTAAATCTCATGGGAGCAGGTGAGGGTTGCTGAGAACATAGGAGTGGCTTCATCAGGTCCCGGAGCAGACTTCCTAATAGAGGACCCCAGGACTGAATGCCCACAGTGTCTGATCCAGGGACATCCGTGAGCTCTGACTATAGGGAATAATCTGGACCATCACTCCACAAACTGTCTGTGACTTGGAGAGATCTTCTTTTAACCTGTTCTCTTGGGAGAGAGAGCCAAGAAGAAGTGTTTAGAGTGTATTTAATGTATGCAGCCTGCTCCAGATACCGAGCACAGAATGCAGTGTGTGTGTGCCACTGCAGACTCTGAGAGAGGCATGCAGCTGTTCCTACACTTTCTTGAATGTTTCTTTTCATGTAAAAATTTGGGGTCACATCTCCAAGGAAGGGCTTGCTCAGAGGGGATGCTTCCTCTTCTGGGGCCTATGATGTCAGATTCCTGAGACTGAGTATGGTGCTTTCTTCTCCCTTACCTCCCCAAAGAGTTGCAATTTGCTGGACATCAAACTTCAATGTCCTCACACAAACACCCAAGGGACTCACAGAACCTTAGGCCTATAGCTGCTAGCCGTAAAGCTTCAGTTCGGGTAGGGATGTATATTTCACAGAGGAGCCCCTCCTGGGATCCAGCACCTTAGCTGAGCTCACTTCCTGAATCCTTCTGAAAATCTCCCACAACCACCATCACAGGAGTAGAGATCATATAACATCTAGTTACCCTGCCCATCATCTGGAAAATGGTCAACAGATGAACAGATGAAAGGTGGATGGAAAAGCCCATTACCATTTCCCCTCTGCATACCCCAGAGAGCAGGAACCCACCACACCCAGACCTTTGCAGTACTGCTCTGAATGCACACAGCAGGCAATGGACACACCACCCAGCCCTGACACCATTCATCCCGCTTGCTCCAACCACGTAGTCATGTAGCTTAAACATAACAGAATTCCACCCTCGGCATCCCCCAACTCTCGGTAGCTGGAGATCCCAGTGGGCATCAACATGCCCCATTCTAAGTGTTGAGACACCATGCCTCCCTGCAGCCCTGCTGGTCACTCCTTAGATTTCCTGGGTTCCTTGAGCACTAAGTGGATATGCTGTGTAAGCTGGTAGAGGTGACAGAGTGATCTCAGCATGGACCCAAGTATAGTATTACTAACCACATTCCTTTCCCTTACCCCAATCCTTTGCTCAGTCTTTCGTCTTCATGAGATGAATCTGTACCTTAATTTACAAAAGTAAGAATCAGATTTGTTTTCTTAGCATCTTAGAGACTCCCCTGCACCACTTATTCTCAATGGACCCTGTGAGGCTTCCTGATGGTGCTTCTGTTGATCTCGTGTCATAGTCACGACCCATATCTTCGAGGGGTGAGGAAATCAGAGCCTCAGCCATGGCAGACACCAGTGTTATGCCTTTGGGATGACATGATCCTAAAGATACAACATTGTTACATTCATCAGAGGGAAGTCCTTGTCCTGCAGCTTCTATGTCTGTCCCACCCATTGATAATACAAGCCTACGTGGAGGCTTAGTAGAACTCTCTGCAAAGTCAGGTAGCAGTCCCAAACAACTTGCAGGATGTTCTGAGAACCAGAGCTGTGTATAGTGAACACAGTGAAATCAGTGTCTCTGGGGACAGTTCCTATATGTACTAAACACATATGCTTGCTTCTTGACCATTAACAGTGTCTCAATTATATATAAATACATAGAAATATGATTCTTTATATTTTTAACTTTTAACAAACTAACCCCTCCCATGGAACATCATGGGATTATAGTAAGACCAAATAAATACCATTAGACCTGTTCTATAGTTTCAATTTTTGTTGGCCTACTTATTATAAAGGTATTGATATATTCTGTTGACCTAGTTACTAATGATGTGTGACTTGTGGCAATGTCATTACTCTGGAGCCCTAAGAACTTTATGATAATTGATGGATCGCAGTCAAAACTTTATTCAGAGTATAGAAAATGTGCTGTATGTAAACAGGGTATGTGTGCACATCTTCAGGTTAAAAAATGATTGGAATTATAAAGAATGAATGGTAGAGTCAGCTCACAGATAACAGAGGCTACTGCCCACAGGACTGGGATTTCTGCTTCTGAACCAGGAAACTCCAATGTCTGAGGTGCGTATTTCAATAAATTATTCTGCCCTCTTCAGCTTGGCAGCATTTGGAGTGACTTGTGGTTTGTCTGGTTATGAGTCAAAAAATTCACAGCACAGCTTTTGTCTACAACATAAAGGGTCCTTCGCTCTTTGGGAAGCAGGTGCCTGGTACAGCCTTAAAACACCTGTTCAAATGTCTACACACAAGACAGAAAAGATCCATTCCAAACCATGGAGTCCTGGATGGCAAAAATATACATGGAGCTGAGCATGCTAGGAATGGCACTGACCCATCTAAACATAGATGATCACGGAATATCAGTGGAGACAGGATCAGGAAGGAATGTCGGTATGATGAGGGAGAATCGCAACAGGTGGGCACGCCATGCTTAGGGGATATGGCAGGAGGGTTTTGGTTGAGTGAAAGATGTTTGGTAGAAAAAACATCACAGAAAAGACCAGTGTAAACCCCAGCTACAGTATCACTGTGAAAGGGAGCACTTAGGACATACTATGGTTTTCATGGAAATTCCTGAATAATGACTTGGATCAAGAAGAAAAAGTACACAAGAGGACTTAGAAAGGCAAGGAATCTGTAACTGTGGGTGGACAGTAGCACTGTATCACTAGAAGGTGGTTGTAAGAAGGAGATTTTATCACCCGTATTTAATGAGAAGAGCCGGGAGACCATGGCTTACCTGCAAATGCATCAGGTTCTCATGTCTGCTTCTGGACTGAGCTCCAGTAACTTCTTAAGTGGAAACAAGTGCAAAAGTGAAAGGAGCCTCTTGTGCTGTCCTAACAGCCCCTTCCCCTGCACAGGGTCCGGTGACTGCCTTCACTGTTGGGTAGCCAAGGAATGGAAGAGACAGACTGTAGGGAAACAGCCAGGCTCCCTACTGCTCGCCTCAAGAGAGGGCAGGGGGGGTCACTGGTTCAACTGCCTCTCAGGGGATGATCAATAATGCTTCTGAAGTCTCCATGAAAGCCTAAACAACGGGGCAGGACAGTCTCATGACTGATGCACATACAGAATGTAGGGTTGAAAAATGCATGGATATACCATGAGCCCTCCTCACCTCTCCCCGCCTCGCCAAAATAACACTCAAACACTCACAAAACACACTCATCACCCCACAGCAAAAAAACAGAATATAGTTATCGTGACACTGAGAGAAAGAACAGGTTAAGTGACACTTTTAAGTCAAGACCTGTTGGGGACAAAAGCCACTGAGACCTGAGCAGGCAACGAAAGCCCAGAGAGCACAGTTCACGGGGCATGACTTAGCAGTTACCCTCCTCGCTTCCATGCTGACACGAGCCTGACCCGTATCAAGCATTGCACAGACTTCCTGTCACCAACCTTGGCAGGCTCCACTGTACTTGGCTGACCCTGACCTTATAATCCAAGCTACAGGCTCACCCTGAAGCGTTCCCCTGTGGAGCTGAAGTTTCTAGTCTTGGCAGCTCACTGTCCACTCACTAGGGTAACTATGGAAGAAATCCCAGGCCTTAGATGCATGCTCAGGAGAGATGAATTTTCTATTCTTGACAATAACTCTACCATTTCTTTCATTAGACTCCATCTGATCATTCTGCTTCTGTTTGACCACCCACCCCTGACTCTACAAGCCCAAATAAACATCTTCCCACACAGAAGGATAAGACTATAGGTGTTTTCAGATGTACCACACCAAGTTGATCTGTTTTGGAATGCTGGGATCCTTCTGATTACATGTCGCTGGGGAATGGGTTATAATGACTTCAAGGTTCTTTCTGTGGACACACAAGGGCCTATAATTCAGTAAGCACACAGTTGATACTGTATTTCTGCAAGGGCCCGTCATTCAGCGATCAAATGCACACAGTTGATACCATATGCCTACAAGGGCTTCTCACCCTGTATCCTTTCTGAGGACAGCCACGCATCTGCCCATTTCCTGCAGCTTCCTGAAGATTCCTGTCTCCCCATGATCTTGTCACTGTGTTAGGGGAAATGACAGAATTGGGGCTCTATGGTCTCCTTCTGATTCAATGGCATTTCTCACTGCGGTGATGAATCGCCAGGTGTTTGGCTCCCTACCATCTCTTATTCCTGAGAATGGACTCCAACCACTCCATCGGCCCTGATTTGAAGGCAATACATATTTTTTTTTTGTGGCAAAGTATTTTTAAGGTTTCCAGAACAACTTGTCTGATTTAATGCAAAATTGTCAATAGCTTTTTGAGAACTGAAATAAAACCTGCTTGTCCTTCATTGAGTCATCTGGGAGAATCTGTTTTTTATGCCTTTTCAACATCTCAGCCATATTTTCCTTGCGCTGGTAAGATTCATTTATCAGAGCAGTCATTCATTTCTTCATCTGTTCTTATGCATCTACATCCATCTCTCTGTTCTTCCCATTTCCTATCTCTGTGCTTCATCTTTTATCTGCCTTATCCATTAAAATATATACTGACAAGGAGTACACAGTTGGAGGAACTGAACTAGGCTAAGGGGCTGTAGTGGTGAAGAAGACCACAGAAGGATTTCAGTCCATAATGAGAGCACTCAGGAAACTGGGTGTTATCTGTGAATTTTAGTAAACAGTGGTCCCTGAAAGGAGAGGCTGGGAGCTCAAAAATGACAAGGCTCTGGTTCTTCAAGGACAGGAACCTTCCACAGGAAAGGAATATTTGACCTGGGAGTGCAGGGATGCATTCCTGTTTGTAGGAAAGTCCAGACAAAGCAACAGTAACTGACAGGATACTGCAGAGTTAGAAAACCTGTGAGCATGGACATTTGAAATTTCATGGTGCAAACGTAATGCTCCAAGTTGGAAAACATGGAAAGGAAGTGTCAGCTAGGGACTTCTCGGCACCTAATAAGCTCTATCTGTGCCCAAGGGCAGACCTGAGACTAACTCACTGCCTGTGTCTCCTGTCTCTATCTCCACACAGAGCCTATGGAGCCAAAGAGGAGGACTGTGACACAGCCAGTAGGGCCCAGGCTGTAAAGGATCCTATGCCAACCAAAGGGCTTTCTCATTCTTTCCTGAGGGCCAAAGGAGTCTCTGTGATCGGATGTCAACGCTTGCTGCTTTGAAACATTACTCAGTGGAAGACACGTGATCATCCATGGAGGCAGGAAAGATTTCCAGAACCACCCAGAAGCTCCATCACCAGAAAGATTAAAAAAGGAAGGACCAACAAGAGATGGAATGCTAAGAGAGAGACTGACAGCTCTGAAGAATAGAGGGGGCAGTGTGGGGCAGACATGGACTGGAATGTAATGTGCAGAGCAAGAAGGCAGGCTAACAATGTCCCCCAAACTCCAAGGTCCCAAGGATTGGACAGTTCAACAGAAGGCAATAGAAGCCAGGATGGTGTAGAAGCCATCACAGGTTGGGGTTGATGTAAGATAAGAGAGGAGATGCTTACACAGAGTTGTCTGGAAGGGATGTGTTGGCCAGAATGCAGCCAGGCATTGGCTCGGGGGGGCACCTCACACTAGAGGGGGGCACAGCAGATGTGTTCACCCTTTTAAGTCTCTGGGGAACCCTGCCACTGCTCTCAGATCTTCAGAGCACGTTATCAGTTGGCATACACTGGATTTCTGATGTGTTCACTCGTGGGTCTGGCACCCTGGGAGAAGGGAATCTATCACAGGTTTGGAGGCAGAGCTGAGCAGGAAAAAAAATAAAATAAATTGCTGTTCGGCAGAGAGTTATGATATTTGACTTTTCACACATTTGAGTTAAAGAAAATTCATGAATAAAATTTTAGAAGTTTTCTGGATGAGAAAGACCTAACCAGTGGGCTTGTAACATGTGGATATTAGACATTCTTTAAAGTGTAGCAGATGGTCAGACGCCATAGGAAAGCGGTAAATAAACCCAGCAAGGAGGGAAATATCTGCCACTTGCACTCTTACCCAGAATCCCCTTGTTTGATCCACTAACATTGGCATAAACGTCCTTCTATCCCGAAGGCCACATACCTAGACTTCAGACAGAAAGCTATGTACTAAAGTTAAATAATGGGTCCAATGGTAAATATCCTCTTTCACCTTTTTAAATGTAAAGTTATACATTAACATTAAAGCCTCCTGTTTTTCAAAACCGGGTAACATTTTTTTTTTTTTTTTGAGCCTTGATTAGACCTGACTCTAACTTCTTCAAGCTGTAATGGTATCAGATCTAGCTATTCACTGTGCGTTGTTAAAAATGAGTAAGCTCAGACAAATGTAAGCACTGCTCTTCAATTCAAATGGGAATGAGGTGTTGCTTTTCGGTTAAGCAGAATAGTTGTTCTCAGGGAATAGCTATTAAGATGAAGCACTGGGTTTCAGGGTTGGGCCACTCAAAGCCCAAAGCATGGGTGTACCTGCAGGTCTCCCAGGGAGTGTGTGCTCCTTGGAGGCTCTATTCATGCTTTGGAGCCTTTATGTGATCTGTGAGTATGTGTATGTGTGGGTGCGTGGGTCACACAGCAAATCATTCCTAAGAAGTCCACTAAACCTTTTTTTTTAAAGACAAGGTCTCACACTGGGGAGCTAGAGCCCATTGACTAGATAGTCTGGCTGGCCTAGTGTATCTCCACCTCCCCAGCCACACCAAACTTAGTTCTTCTATGTGGTGTTGAAGATGAAACTCAGGACCTTGTGCTTGTGTGATGAAGAGCCTTTTATACCCTGAAGTTCTGTAAAGAAAGGTGTCTTAGTCAGGGTTTCTATTCCTGCACAAAACATCATGACCAAGAAACAAGTTGGGGAGGAAAGGGTTTATTCAGCTTACACTTCCACATTGCTGTTCATCACTAAAGGAAGTCAGGACTGGAACTCAAGCAGGTCAGGAAGCAGGAGCTGATGCAGAGGCCATGGATGAATGTTCCTTACTGGCTTGCTTCCCCTGGCTTGTTCAGCTTGCTTTCTTATAGAACTCAGGACTACCAGCCCAGAGCTGGCACCACCCACAAGGGGCCCTCCCCCCTTGATCACCAACCAAGAAAATGCCCACACAGCTGGATCTCATGGAGGCATTTCCCCAACTGAAGCTCCTTTCTCTATGATAAGTCTAGCCTGTGCCAAGTTGACACATAAAACCAGCCAGTACAATTGACTCCTTGTCAACTTGACACACAAACACATCACTATTAAGCCTCAACCCTTACTTTCTTATTCATCTCCAAGTTCTAAATAACTTTAAAAGTTCCACAGTCTCTACACATTAAAAGCTCAATCCCTTTAAAATATCCAATATCTTTTACAGTTCAAAGTCTTTTAAAAATTCAAACTATGGGATCTGCTAAAATATCTTCTTACTTCAAGAGGGAAAAATACCAGGACATAGTCACAATCAAAAGCAAAATCAAACTCCATCCAATGTCTGGGATCCACTCATGATCTTCTGGATTCATCCAAGGACTTGGGTTACTTCTCCAGCTCTGCCCTTTGTAGCACACACCTTGTTTTCTAGGCTCCAAATGCCTGCACTCCATTACAGCTGCTGTTCTTGGTGGTCATCTCATGGTACTGGCATCTTCAAAACACTGCTGTCTTCTGCTGTAACTAGGCTTCAACAATAGCTTCTTATAGGCTCTCTTCATGGTGCCAAGCCTCAACCCCTTTGCATGGCCCTTCAGTCCTGGGCCATCAACCGAAACTGAGGCAGCACCTTTACCAATGGCCTTCCACAGCCTCACACTGCTGAGCCTCAGCTGCTCTTCAGGACACCTTTATGCCTTCAAAACCAGTACCATCTGGGTGACTCTTACACATTACAGTCTCTTTGTGTTCTCAGAAAACACTTCCCAGAAGATGTCACCTCAATGATGCTGGTCTCTTCTTCATCACTACTATTTCTTAGCTCCAGCTAACCAGCATCCATAGTCCCAGTAATGCAAAGGTTTTGCTTTAGTAGTTCTTGTATCTTGTTAATCACAGCTGATTCTTTAGCCCCAGCTAACCAAAACCACAGAATCTTCACAATCCAAACAGCAAAGGCCCTGATAAGAGTCTTTAATCTTCCCTCTAAAATTTCACAAGCCAACCCTCCATCTTTTGTACTGTTTTCCACATTATCTTCCAAGCTCCTACAGAACATCCCACAAAGCTCTTAACATCCCAATGGCTCTTCTAGCTCAAAGTTCCAAAGTCCTTCTATAGAATTTCCCAAAACATGGTCAAGTTGTCACAGGAATACCCCACTATTCCTGGTACCAATATTTCTTAGTCAGGGTTTCTATTCCTGCACAAAACATCATGACCAAGACAAAACTGGGGAGGAAAGAGTTTATTTGCTGTTGATCACCAAAGAAAGTAAGGACTGGGAACTCAAGCAGGGCAGGAAGCAAGAACTGATGCAGAGGCCATGGAGGGATGTTACTTACTGACTTGCTTCCCCTGGCATGCTCAGCTGGCTTTCTTATAGAACCCAGGACTACCAGCCCAGGGATGGTACCACCCTGAATGGGCCCTTCCTCCTTGATCACCAACTGAGAAAATGCCCCCACAGCTGGATCTCATGGGAGGCACTTCCCCAACTGAGGCTCATTTCCCTGTGATAACTCCAGCCTGTGTCCAGTTGACACACAAAACCAGCCAGTACAAAAGGCCAGAGAAGTATTGGTTTAGCACATATGATTTAACAAAGTATCATAAAAAACTATGGAGTTGTTAGGAAAAAAAAACCATTAAAATATCTTGAATACCCTGGTTTTACATCTCACTAAAACTCAAAAGTTATTTTCAAGGCAGACAGTTTAGGACAGGGACATAAAAATTAACTGCTATAGTGTAACACACCACAGCCCAATGAAGAGCAGCAATTTGAGGAAGTTCACGAAGTAAGCCAAGAAGAACACGAGAGGATTCTAGGCGAGTGACCGTGGGCAGGAGTCACAGGGTGCTGCTGCTGTGCGAAACACTGTGTGTTCTCAGTCCGGTTCCCTGAGGAGATGTACTGGGTTTTTATCTATTTGTCTGCTTTTGCATGCTGAAGACCAAGCCCGGTGAATCTTCCATACCAGAAAAGCAACGTCTACAGAGCCACTAACGATGACTTGAATGCATGCCATTCCAAGGAGAGACGTGCTTACTTCTTGACCTTATAATGCTTGCTCATGAGGGACGACTCACCCTGCAGATAAGCCCTAGATAGGAACACTTGAAGGGAGAGGATGGGGACAAAGGAGGCACCTCAACCAGTATTTCCAGTAGAAGCTGGTCAACACCGAGAGCCTGCACTATTTGTTTGGCTATGACCTCTGCCCTTATGAGGCCCAAACTACTCACAGTCCTGTTTCCATAATGCTACTTCTGACATGCTCACCTTACATCCATCTCTCAAAGGGATGCAAGGTACCATTTAAGGCCAGTGGGATTATGGTCACTCCTGGGTGACTGGGTGCTGACTGCAGCTTGAGGTCACAGGAAAGGTGCGCACTTGAAGGTCATCTCACTGCCCATTCCATGTGTCAGCCTCTGACGCTCCTGGGAGTGAACATGTTTTAGCTGATAGACTCACTGCACTCTCCTGTTTACAGAGAGTCTGCATGCCATCAGTTACTCACTGGAGTCCTTTAGAGAAAAGGCACCCATAAGAGATACGTACATATACATACATACATACATGCATACACACAATATACACAGAGGCATGTGAGTGTACACACAGATACATGCATACACAGGCACATCTACCTATCTATCTATCTATCTATCTATCTATCTATCTACCTATATATCTCTATCTCCATAGATAGATAGATACATAGATACATAGATACATACATACATACATGCATGATACATATATAGATACATACATACATGCATACATGCATACTGGTCAAGGAATAGAAGAGGTGGGAACCAGTTCACGCAGATGTGGAAGTGGAGAGGTCCTCCTAGCTTCTGTCTGCAGGCTAGAGAATCTGTAGGCAGTAGTATGCTTCCTGGAGAGGTTACTGTGGTCCAGAGAGCAGAAGATGAATGGCCAGCTCAGAAAGACAGAATGAATGTGTTCTTCCTTCCTGCTATAATGGCGGTTCCCTCCACAGATTGGGGAGAGCCCTGTCTACTTAATATTCAGTTTGAACCTAGTCTTTTCTGGAAATCCACAGATAGGAAATCATGTTTATTTTTTCCGGCTCCCAGTGATCTTACACCCATCAAAATGATTGAATAAGCTAGCCCCTACCCAGTGACATTCACAGGCAGAGTGGGAGAGCTTTGGGCCCTCTCCCTTTCATCTTTCTTCTTGAACTTAAAATTTGGGGGATTTCTGAAACTGGCAATTACAGAGGGCTTTCCTCCAGGTCACAGTTTACCCTCCACACAGTTCTCAGACAGAGCCTACCAAGAGGAGCTGATATTGCCACAGTGAGAAGGGCTGGGCAGAGGCCACTGAAGTCTGGAACTTCAATACTGTGGCCCGTTTTTTTGTTTTGTTTTGTTTTGTTTTGTTTTGTTTTGTTTTTTGTTTTGTTTTGCTTTGTGAAGGGCTCCTGTCTCAGGAAGAGAGCCATTGCTTCATCTCCACTTTGATTAGCCCAGCATTGGAAACCATGGCCCGGCCTTGCTTCAGCAACTGATGGCCCTAACATCTCCATTTTGCTCAGTACATCCATGGAAGCCATGGACCAACAGGTCATCAGAACACATAGGCTGCTGCGGAAAGCACTCTGCCTCTGTGCCTCTAACATCTCAGCCTTACGTTGCAAATCTGATCCGCACAATGCCAGCAGAAGATGGCTAGCATCCTGGCAGAGCTAGCTGTGCTCCCTGACCCTGATCTCACTGAGAAAGTCTTTGTGTGTCCATGAAGATGCCTGGCCGGTACCAAACTTGCTAGCAGCCCCTCAAATATCTGAGATGAATTTTCAAGTTGTGAGTAACATGGTATTGATTCAGCAGTCAGATGGCCATTGGTTACTGGTCAAAACACAACACTTGTATGTTGGAAACCTTGGATTCCAGGAAAACAGGATCTCAAAGACCTGACAGCCTAAAGGGTTCGATCTGCCATTGCCCCCAGAACCCCACCAGACTTGTGATATGCTGTCAGTACTTCCGATGTGTGCAATGTACTGGGGCCCCAGGTCCCTGAGGAACCTAAGATAAATTGGTATTCTTGGAGATGAGGAGGCATCAGATGATCTACCAGCCTTTGAGGGTATAAATGTCTCTGCAGAGAAAGGAGCCCAATAAGCACTTGTAAGGGGGGAAACATCCAGAGTAACTGGAAGAAGACAGGAAAATGGCACATGGATGTTGGCATAGGCTGGATGGTGCAGCGAAGGGGACTCCTGATTCCTGGACTCCTGGAAGCCAGTCCTGCGGAGAGAGGTGGTATGCAAAACTGGCTATGTCCAAACAGGCATGGGCTCTTCTAGTGGGGATGGTTAGACCTTTGGGGATGTTTATAAACTCTGGAGACACATTTAATTGCTACATGGTAGGTAGCTAGTGGATGGAGTCTAACAGTGGAGTTGGGTACCCTATACGATGCAGAAGGCCCCTCACGAAGGGTTATCCACTGTTACCCATTGATAGAAGCAGAACTGTTTGGAAGACCCTGAACTAAGCCATTTAGTTCCCAGCAATCACCCAATATGCGATCTTCTGTGACAGTGATGCTGTGGGAAGATCAACAAGCCTGGTCCCTTCCAGAAGCCTTTGCTTTATGATATAACAGAACCAATTTTTCTGCCTTTGTGGGGAGAATAGCTGGGAAGAAAAAAAAAGGAATCCCATCCAACAAATGCACACATATGACAAGAGCACACACATATAGCTATGTACTTTGGCAGAGTCATACCACAGATTCCCGGTAACACCAAACCGCAATTATCCACAAGAAAGAGCATAGGGACTGCAGCCTGTGCTGCACAATTATCTCGCTCGAGTCAGTGCGTTTGCTGAAGTCGAGGAGTGCTGAGCAAGGTTTCGTGACTCTCTGGGGGACAGAGGACAACTCTAGTTCATTAGCAGGACCGTTTGATCAGTTTGATGCCCAGCTGGTTTCCACAGCATGTAAGGTCACAATTAAAATTCAAAGCTAATATGAAAATAACCAGTCTCTCTGAAACAATTGCAGACAAAGTGTATTTGTTTTCACTCAGTTCCATCCTCAATAGAGGCTCTCGGGCTCAGCGAGGAAAGTGACCCTGTGACCATAGGGGCAGTATATGGAGGCTCAGACTTTGTGGTGACTGGAGGCTGACTAGATCCTAGGATCTCTCGATTGCTGAGAGTTTCCAGGAGAAAAGGAGTCTTTGATTAGGAGCTGAGAAAAGGGATATCCATTGTCCACTTGTGACCTGATCTAATTGGCAGGAGACATTACTCATTCATTACTCTACAGAATAGAACTGAATTCAAACTTGGAGTCAGGGATACTCTCTTCTAACCCCTCTGGCCTAAGAAAGGAGAGTCTCCTCTAATGCAGGAAAGAGATTATACTCCCTTGGAGGTGAATAATTCTCCGAAAACTTTCAGAGAATAATTTCAGTACTCGGCTGACAAATGTCGGTAAGAGCATGCATAAAGGAGCCCTGAGCACCACCAGAGACAGCGCCAATCAGTACAGCCATTACAGAACCAGAATGTGGACCCCTGAGGAAACAAAAGAACAACTAAAAGACCAGCTTCTGAGTACCGATCCAGGGGTAGGCTGCCGCCACCTCTGAAGACTTCCAATACACTCATGCTCACTCTTGCAACAGCTTTCCATCCAAGATATGGAAGATACCTGCAGACAGAGGGATATGACTACAGAAGGATGTCGCATCGTCTTCAGAGAGGGGAGAGCTCTGCTGATGCCATACAGGATGGACCAAGGGAAAGGGGGCAGGCACAGAAGAGCTCGGCCTGTGTGAGCTGGGCAATGAATGCACTGGAAGGGCAGGAAGCCATTCAAAGGCACAGCCTGAGAACGAAGCCGGGTGTGGGAGTGGGTCAGAGGGTTCACGCAGGATTAACAAGCTGGAGAGCTGGCATGCAGCGTGAGACCCACGGGAAGGAGCGGCGCCCTGTGAGAGGGCCTGTCAGATAAACGGATCTGGGCTGCTTTTATCACAAAAAGTAACCGTGAGGTGCCGATAAGCTAGCTGACTTCTCCGTGGTAGCCTTTCCCTTTGTGTTTCTATATCCTATTTTACCACTTTGAAGCCGTCTAATGTATACATTAAAATTATTTTAAAGATGCCAGACTAACGTCAGGAACAGAGCATACCTCCTCAGAGCCATCCGGGAGTTCATGAGTTTTTCTCTGGCTAGGTCATCATGCCCTGGATGGAAGCAGCTTGGCGCTGGTATCCAGAGTGGACTGTGCGGTGCCATCCTTGGTACCAACTCTCTCCACTCACGGCTCTCCACTTTCTACATTATATAAGGTTTTTACAATTAAACTTCAGAGCAAATATGTAAAAACAAGCAAGCGAGCAAAAACAGTCTATTAGCAACAGTTGCAGACAGATGTATTTGCTTTCGTTTAGTTTTATGCTCACAGGTGTCTCTCCAGCTCATCAAGGTAAGATTCGTGTTTGCTTTCCCCATTTGCCTACACATATCACTGTGTTCAAGACCCCACCGTGTCACTATGCGCGCATGCGCCCATGTTTCCAAGGTGAGCCACCCGGAGCTGCAGGTACTAAAACCTCCGGGGACCTGCTCACCTCTACAGCATGCATCCTGCAGCCATGCATGTCTCTTTCCTGCTCAGAGATCTCTACCACATCCTGTTGTCTAACCCTGAGCCTCGGTGTTAACCTTTGAAACAAAGTCCTAGGGATTTGGTGACAATACCAACTTTTGAGTGATTCCTAGTTCCCTGCCACACACACCCCAAAACACTCGTCTCCTGTTCCTAGACTCCCCCATCTCAGAAGTGAACCCTACTCATCATGTGCCCTCCTTCCCTTGCTGACTTAAGGCAACTCATTTCTTCAGGTACCTCCTTCAAATAACCCCAGCTTGCAGCAACTGGCCATCTGCATCTCCTCAAGCTGCCTGATCTGATCCTTCCTCCTGGTCTCCGGGCTACATACTAATTTTATGAGCGCTAACTGCTATACCAAAATTACTTCATCTCCCCCTCCACCCCATATACACAGTATTCATCATGGGATGTGTCTTTGCCTAACGGAACTACATTATGGTTTTGCAAAAGATATTTGCTTACGTCTACTGATGATCTTTTAAGGCAGAGCCTCAGCCAAACAAGCAATGCCCCTGCCCATTATGATCCTCAGGCAGTTCAGAGTAAAGGAGGTGATGAGGTAGAAGGAGGTGTGGTGACTACGGCCCTCCTACAAGTCACATGCCTGCACCGGGAGAGCTGCAGGCCTTTGTCACCTGAGCTCACAGCTCAGACAAGCCACTGCTCTAATGTCAGTGCAGCACAGAATGCAGAGGTCTGGGAAGGAGAAGGAAGAGACATGGGTTCACCTGAGCCCAACCCTGACACTCAAGAGCTCTTGGCCATCTGGGTCACCTTGAACCTCCACAAAAACAGACTCATTAACTCCAGGAGAAGGGGGCTAGAAGGCAGGGGGAGATGGGGCTATTTTAATAAACTGAGCTTTAAAAACATGTAGAAGAGTTCCAAAGAGAAATATCTCACCACAAATGGTAGGTCACGTAAATGTCTCTATGCCTACCACAGAAGCCCCAGGAGGTAAGATGTTCCCACTAGCATGGCTACTTTAGGCCGACATCATCCCATAGTAAGTTGGCTTGTATCTTGATGGTCCACACAGCAGGTCAATTCATTTCTTGATTTTGGAACGACCTCTCCTGTAAGCCGGATTAGCTGAAGCATCGGCCTGGCTCTGGAACTTTCAAACAAAAACCTCCATGGCGCATGCTAGACCGCCACGATTCTGTTGCTATGCACCGGAGAAGAGTTCCCCAGGTCTCCTCTCCAGGGGGAACCTGGGCCCGGTTCTGCGCGTTGGCCCCACCTCTGGGGAACTGAGGAAGCTGATCTCCTAGTGATTATGTAACAGGAGTCTGCTCTCGGTGGCTCTGTGCCCACCATCCCGGAGAGCTCTTGCTTTGGATCTTGCTGTGACCACAGAGCCTCACATTGCTCAAATGTCACTAAGGGAAGGGCAGAGATAAAGACTATTTGATGGATAAGCAGTTCTCTTTCTGCTCTCCTCCTCCTGCAGACTCTGAGGTCAGGAAACGCTAGCCTCTCAGCACTTGGTGCTCAGGATGCTGAGCCAAGGGGACGGGCATCACAAGATGTGGAGATTGGTACAGCCCCAACTCTCACCGGAGCCTCAATGGCTGCTCCCTCAATAGCTCTCTTGGCCTACGTGTTCCTGCCGAGCATCCTTCCTTGGCTCGTTCCCTTTTCCTTTGATCATTAGTTTATATCCTTCTGAGTTCCAAAGACTGCACTGACAATCACTGGTCTCATCCTTTGTCTCTTCCTGTCAAGGAGAAAGTCACCTCTCTGATCCTTCCTCTGCTGAGTGGACCCTCCTCTTCCTTCCTTTTCTGGTCTAGTGATTCCCAGTCCCGTACGTATGTTCAGGTACCATTGTCATAAGGAAGCCAATGCATTCACACGTCTTTATCTTGCATTACAGGAGGACCTGCACCCACTTCTCTTTATCTCACCAATGCCTTCCAACCCTCCCCTTACTTCTGACCCTACCCGCACTGCGTGAGGAGAGTTCCCCCTTGTCAAGCAAGCACAGCAGCTTGCTCTGTGAGCTCCATGCATGCCCTGTGTGGGTCCCTTTATCTCATCTACCACCCCAGCCTGATGGGCACCAGACTCACCTTGAGAGTGCATCAGAGTGTTAAAACGTTGGTTTGCTACTGAATCTGTGTTGTCACTGACATCCTAAGTACAAGGATGCCAAATGCTTCCCCCACTGCTCTGGTTGACTGATGACACGAAGAACTTCATCATCAAGAATCTCACCCACGGGACCGGGCTCAGCTCTATTGACTCCTCGCACGGTCATATGGTGTAAGAACCCCAACAGACATAGGACAGGAGAGGAGAGGCCCCCAGGGCTTCAACCCTAGACAAAGAATCACAGACATATGGGGAATGGAGAGAACAGGGAAAAAAGCCTACTCTGGGGAAGAGACTCCAAGTTTGTCATGCAGGACATGTGGTCCACCCTAAGATACTGTACATACATCTAATATTATATGGACGAAGCAGAGTGTATGTACTGACAGCTAAATAAAATAAAATAAAATAAAATAAAATAAAATAAAATAAAATAAAATAAAATAAAATAAAATAAAAGGTTCTGAATTTGCAAGAGAGCAAGGGGGTATGTAGAAAGGCTGGAGGAAGGGAAGGGGAAATGATGTCATTACAACTTTGAAACATTAAGAAAAAAAAACACATGCCAGGCGGTGGTGGCACACGCCTTTAATCCCAGCACTTGGGAGGCAGAGGCAGGCGGATTTCTGAGTTCGAGGCCAGCCTGGTCTACAGAGTGAGTTCCAGGACAGCCAGGGCTACACAGAGAAACCCTGTCTCGAAAAAGCCAAAAAAAAAAAAAAAAAAAAAAAAAAAAAAAAGAAAGAAAGAAAAAAAAAAAAACCACATAAATAACCCCAGAGTGCGACACTTGCCACCTCAGCTGCCTCTAAGCACGAGTTCCGTGGCACAGTGACGCCGTCACTGCTGTCTGTCTCCAGCACATCCTCACTGTCCCAGGCTACGATCGAGGCATCCCAGCAATTTTCTAACAGACGCTGCACAAGTCATTCAAACCCACCCTTCCCTCGATACCCTGGTCACTGTGCTCAGCCCTGCTCACCCCATTCAAATTTGCTGCATTCTCATTTTAAATTGAAAATTTCACCTTTGACCTATCTGGCATATGTATGTTTTTACACAAACCCAGTGATACTTGGAGGTTAATGGACTCAGCACGGAGGCACCCCCGGCTCCAACATGAAGCCCTAAGGCAGCACATTTTCTTCCTCCTCCTGCGCCTCTACAGTTTCTCCCGTGCCTTATGACACGGAAGGCACTGTTGGTCAGGTCTATAGGTCTTTCTAGAATTTTCTAAGGCAGTAGTTCTCTGTGCCACTGCTTTATGCGCCCACAGAACCTTTCCAGGCATGTGCTGGAGTTTGTGGAAGGTGTTTGTTTACTCTCCTTTTCTCTTGTCTTTGCTTTTTTTTTTTTTCCCCACTTTCTTCCAACTCCCCATTGCAACATTTCTGGGAACATACTTTCAATTTCCAGGAGAGCTTGCATGCAAATGGGTTGAGTTTCTAAACATCATGAAGCAATGTAAGGGAGTCTGGTGCCCCCGGTGATATCTGGTGCCTCCAGGGAATTGGTGTGTACATGGTTAGGGGCTGGTGGGTACTTGGAAGACGGGGACTCAAAGACAGGGTTGTGCCTGTGGCCTAGGCACAATTCATTCACAAGGCCCTTTCTACATCAAACAGAAAACCACTAGCCTTACAAAGAGCTAAGGATAGCTCTTAACAGTGACAGCACCTTTGGTCACAACAGGAATATGCACTGTTATATGGACAAGGAGTTCTGGTGCAGTGATTTCTCTTACAGAGTTCCTTGTTTATCTGATCTTTCCTTAATAGATGCTTAAATAAGGTAATATTCTTTCCTAACATCTGGATGAACCACAGGTCATGAAAACCCCTTCACACCCCAGCTATATTTTCCACTAGCCACAGATGTAGCCACTAAGTCACTAGCAGGCATATGGAATTGTCCTTGTGAACGTCCTGCCCGCCGAGAGGACAGAGGAAGCAAAATGTCCTTCTACCCAGCGGAACCTGCTGCCAAAGGCATTTGCAGCTACAGCCCTGGGCCCCGTGAGCAATCGATAGATTTATTAGTTGCTCCACTGGAGGATGTTTTCGTGCAGAGGCTGGTGGTCCTCCAACAGGGAACTGACTCCATGTTTCTTGTCCCTGTGGAGTTACGCAGGCCCTGCACTGCAAACATGGGCAGTGTTTGAGTGACCTTGAAGGGAGGGCTTTCTTGTGAGTGTCTAGGAAGGAAACACTTGGGCCCACATATCCAGATCTGGTTGCAGATACTTGGGCTTCCTAAACAAGTTCTCAAAATTAGGAAAGCCAGGACCTCCTCAGGCTGTCCACGTCCCTCTCTACATTGTTGATGGCTCTCCCTTGGTCAGCAAGCTCTCTGCTTGTTCCAGTGAGGTTGCTACAGTGTGCCTATTCCTCATTCTCCCATAAAAGCCTCAGCTGACCATCCCATCGAGTCACAGACAATGGCAGGGCCCCCTCACAGGCTAGGCTCAAGTCAGAGCCACATCAGGCACACAGCTATCAAGTGACCCCACATCACACTCCTAAAACCAGTTATGCTCACTTTAAATTGCCACGCTGACCCACAGACATTTTTAATGCATAAACCTTCACCGCATGGCAGCTCATTTCCTGGACTTGGTTAACATCAGCTGTGAGGACTGTCGGTCTGACAGGCAAACAATAGAATCTCATCCTAAAGCCCGGCGGCAATTAGAAGAGAAGTTGAGTGTCTTCCTGAAGGCACTGACTGTTTGCACAGTTTTCCCCGGTCTCCCATGAACCATTGTTCCTTCTCCCCTGTTGGTGGTTTTCATACCATTTCTGTTGGGGCTCGATGGCAGGTGTGTAGGGTCGATCCTCCTCTATGTGCTACCAAGTACTCCACTTGTAATCTACTGTTAAAGTCTACTTTAATGAGCACCTATTTAGTGTTATTGTATCTGGTTAGTATAATGGCTTCAGCCCTTGTCTTTGTAATCATGCTTGAGATAACCTGATGTGCTCAAGATGGTACAAATGGTCTCACAGTATCATTATCTCATTTTGGAGCTCCTGTAATTTAACCTGAGTTTACTAGCCCAATGTCTCCCGCCCAGTAAACTATGCCTTTGGTCCATTTAACACCCAATAGTTATTTTATTGATCATGATGTGGTTTGGATACAAGGTAACCCAACCCCCAGTAAAAGGCTCATGTGCCAAAGGCTTAGCCCTCATCTGGTTTTATGTGAAAGAAGTGACTCCATCAATAATTCATCTATCAATGAGTTCACAACTGGATGAACTACTGGGGGGTGGGTATACCAGTTGGAGGAATTACTTGTGGTAGTTTTGAAGGGCATAGCTTGCCTATAAACCCTGTGTGCCTCTCTGCTTTCTGGCTCTGACAAGGTGAGCGGCCACCTCTGCACATGCGCCCACTGTTTTAACTTCAGCCTCCTCACAGACCACACCTCCCCAGTGATGCAGCTCCACAAAGCATGGGGCCACACATGGGTCTCCCCATTGTGCCGCCATTTTCGGGTAGTTTTCACAGTGACACAGGTGAACAATACTAACAAAGCCTTTTGAAGCTGCTGAGTGCTGCCTGGAGGCCCCCCCCCCAATTCAAGTGTGTGGGTGCCTTTTATTTCAAGACAGGACTCAGAGCACTGAAGCACTGATCCCTCACACAGCTCCTTGATCTGTGACACTTTGTAGTTAGCTGACAGACAAAAGGTCTTGTCTCCGGAGTAAAGAAAGCATTGTTGATAGCACATCTTCTGTACAGAGCACCTCACAGACGTGTGGTGAGGTTTTTGTTTTTGTTTGTCTTTCCCACTGAGTTGTGATTCTTTTTCCAAAAGTCACAGCTTAATTTGACTCATGATGCAGACAGGATATTTCTGAGAGACCTTCCAAATACAGGGCACAATGGCTGACACCAATGGTCATGCTTAGCTCATCTGTCATGAGGTTAAGACTGTATCACAGCCCCGAAGCTGCACCCAGCTTGCATGCCCCTGTTCTTTGCAATGCTCAGTGGTGGGGAGTGTGCACAGATTCTCCTCGTTCATGTAAGCTTTCCTGGTCTCTTTTTTTAAAAACACTCTGAATGAATTTACCTGAAAGTCTTCGCTGAGCGATGACTCAATGGTTTTAAAATCGTTATTATAAAGTACTTATCGGCAGGGGACACAGGGACACAGGGAGAACGAAATGAAGACACGGAGTTTGCTCTCGCCCCAAGGGTTCCTGGGAGGCAGGTGGGAATTTCTTGGAATCTGGATGAGAATGCCGGGGCCCAGTAAAGTAAACTCATGCTGGAGGTCAGGTTATTATGGCTGAGTTACTCTGGGTGATGACGCCCTGCAGGCGTGGTCCATGGTGCCCCTTCCTAACCAGAAAGCAAAAGCATCCATCGGAGGCCCGGGATGAGCGTTCCTGTTCTCACAGTACAAGGATCTGGGAGGGTCATATATAGAAACATAGTTACCATGGCTAGGGAAAGCCGGGGAGAGCTTTGCAGGCTAACTGGATGGTTGAATGAAGGAGGGTATTGAAGGCATTGGAGACCCACAGCAGGGCGGCGACCTCTGCAGAGGAGGTCTGGAAGCACTTCTTCCCAGTGGCACGTCCCCTGCCTCTTTTTATCTTTCAAATGAAGGTGACAGATGTGACTGCTGTATAGGATGGAAGAGGTAAGAAAAATGTGCCAGGAAGCTCCTGGCACAGAGTCTCTGATCTGTGAGGACTAGCAGAAGTGCAGTAAAGGCCCCAAGGTGGAGACCAAATGCCTTAGGTAGTATCAGGATGTCCCCCGGCAGGGGCAAGGGCCTGGCCTGTCTGGCGACAAGAACATTTCTGCTAACCTGCACTCCACATTTCATGGTTTCATGGTCACAGAAACTAACTAAACCTTTTAGGGAAAGAAATTGATTCTGTTTTCCATTCCTAACTCAAAAGGAGGCCTGCTGTCAGCCAAGGGGAAGGGGGACTTCGGTGGATCCCACAGAGCACCTCAATCTCTCCAGGGTGTGCTTTGCGCTTGCAGCACAGCGGCAGTCCCAGCTCTGAGCTCAGGGTCAGGGTCAGCCCGACAGCAGCTGAGACGCATTGCGTGTGCACACCGCAGAGGCCGCGTGGAGCAGCCCTTACGGCAGCCCTACGCTGCTTCTTTCATAAGAGCAGGCCAATGGGTAAAATCAAGCACCAAGTCTGGGCCCCTCTATCAAGGAGGCTGCTTTCCTGGGACTGTAAACAAGTCTGGATCTGTCACCAACCTAGAGTGACAATCTTCACTCCCATAGGGATTACCAGTATCCTGAACCCCTGGTGGCTGGTGACCATCTTATGTGGCAAGCAGTGGCTCTTGGGTAGAAGGCCCTGGGCTCAATTTTTGTAACCTGAAGAGGAGACCTGAGGCGTCTGTTCCCAAGGACAAAGGGTTTTCCAGAAACGATCATTACTAGGGCAAGTCTGCGTGGGCTGAAACTCCATTCACAAGAGTATCACCAGGGTACAGTGCAGAACCATCCCATTCCCCACACTAACGTGAACTAGTCAATTAAGTAACCAAGTATTTTCTGATGATTTCAACAGTCTAGTGTAACCTCCATACTAGTGGTTTCTTAACATAAGGTGAAACTAATGGACTCTGAGGAGATGAACAAGGGCCGAATGTAAAACTCTCAGAGGTCAACGAGGAGCAGTGACCTCTGGCCCCTGACCTGAGGTGTATTTACGAGCTGTACGCACAGCCACAGCAGAGACCAGTTTTAACCATGAGTTAAGTGGTTCCTTCTCAGTGACCCTTGATCTGAATGTGGCAATGGATGGAGGGAGGGAAAGATGTCTCTGCTGTCAGATGGGTCCCTGGTCCCCTGAAGACGGGGTAGCAGAATCAGCGCCACTCTGTGGAAGAGTCAGCCTTGCAGAGAAAGCTGCAATGCTGTCCCAGACACTGAACACACCCATCTATCTGACAAGGAAAATGGCCATTCGAAGCATGAGCTTTGGGGGGTTTGGAGGGCATGCCACGGTGGAGAAGTGGTTCAAGAATCAACCGTTCCTACCCCCATCTCGTGTCTAAGTGGTACTTGGTGACTCCCCAGTTAGCACTGCAGACTTGACTACCCTCCTGCCTACAGGGACTTCTCCCACAGACGGCCCTAGACGCTTGCTTCTTCCCGGCTTCGCCATCTTCTAAGGCATCCTACCCGCTCTGCTGTTCATACAGCCATGCCGATGGGAGGCAGAAAAAGGCCCACACCACATGTGAGTACAATGCCTCTTAGGTGCTCTGCCTGCTGTGTAACAGGAAGCAGTCCTGGAGAACACAGGGCACAAAGCTGGACCAACTGTGCTCCCAACTGGCAGGCTCTCGTGGGCGTAGAAAGACCGTTGCATTAAGATTGGGACTATACCCAGAAGCCACGTTGAGTGAAGAAGGGGGAGGGGTTTAGTCTCTTCGTTGGTTAAATAACGCTCAACTCTTGACAAAGCATGTGGCCATAGGAAGAATGGTAGGACAGGTATGTTCACAGGTGACATGTCTCCAATCCCAGATACGGCACACAAGGCTCCATGCTGGCGGAGACATTGGCACTCACATGTGGTGTGTAGCTAGCACCCATGCTGCAGAAGCTCCAGGCTCACTATTTCTCTCCAGTGGGCACTAGACAGGAATGCGTACTATGCCTCGAAGGTGAGTAGCAGACAAGCTTCCTACCTTTCTGGGCTCCTGGTCCCAACCCCTCCGTGGCACACTCCGACCATACACAGTCTGCGTGATGGATCGGTAAGGTGAGGCTTCTCCCCAGTGTAAACTCAGGCCACATAGTCAATTAAACGGAAGTAGACCCAGACATCCGCAGAGCCAAGATACAGTACTTAAAAGTGCACCCTAGCATAGCTTATGTAATGTGCCCAGGGACCTGGGAACTACTCCTAGACTCAGTTCCAGAGCTGCAGAAGGCATGACAGGACACACACAAAAATCTGTTCTCAAAGCACACCCAAATTATGGGCTTTATCATCACTTTGCAATACTGCATACATTTATGATAAAAAATGACCCCAAAGTTCTTTCTCTGAAACACTGACACATGTAGAGCATCTCGTATATAAGTTTAAAAGGCACTACCACTCACACTAAAACACAAGGCTAAGAAATTCTTGTACCAAAATAAATTACAATGTGGTTGATTTTCCCACACCCGCTTGTGAAGAGGCACTGTCTGCCTTGGGACTCTGTAAATCAGGATCCAGCGATGAAAGAGGTGTGTTAAGGGCTTTGTATCTGCGTTCCTCAAGCTTTTGCTAACTCACACCGTTCATCTCACCCCAGAATAGTTTGAGGCTTAGGAGGTCTGGGGTTCATCACTAGCTGGGAAGTGTGTTTACTTCTTCACCTTCATGGGCAGGTTTGCTTTGAGGCATTGCATGCCGTTTAATGATGCATTCAGGAGTTAAAAACATGCCAGAAGCCAAGGCTAGAAACCCTTATGCCAAGCATGCCTGCTCAGTGTCTGTGTCCTACCACTGAGAAATGGGACATCTGGTATACCATGAGCATCAAGATAGAGCACCTAGCTACACTCTTTCACTGCTTCCTGAGCCCATGGACACACCGACCTGTTCCTCGGTATAATTGCTCCTGGAATCACTGGCCTTGGTGTGCCTCTCCTGACCCTTCTTCATCAACCTCAGGAGATGAGCTGGGTGACCTGGTTGGAACCCATAAACAGGTCTTGGTAAACCTGGGAGTCTCTTTTGACTAGTTCTGAAGGGGGGATGGTGTTTGTGTGCATTGAAGACTAGAAGCCATAGCCTTGAGCTACGGAACACACTAGCAGACTACCGAATGTCTGTGGTGTCCTCTCACACCCGGAACTGTGACCTTGGCTCTGCAAAAGAGTGCTCGCAGTGGTCTCCAAACGCCAAGCCATTTCCCTTTGGTCTTGCTGTAAACAAATCTCTCTGACATTGGTTTTCTTTCTCCTTGGGGCACCCTGGCCTCCTGTAAAGAATAAACACCACTCAAAGACTGACATGTCCCAAGATAGCCTGAGGAGCCATTGTTTTCTCTGGTGTCCTGTGCTATAATTGGCTCTTCCTTCATGGAGAAGGTGGGAAGACAGACTGCTTAGAGTCGAGTAGCCTCTGAGAATTCTGGACTCTAGCATTCAAAACACAGGACCTGACAGAGTTCAGGACAATGAAGACACTGAGCTTTAGACAGACAAATGGGCAGGACAGACACACAGACATGGGCATAAAGAGGATACAGGCACAGTCTGTGGACTATCAACATGACAAATACAGGACATGATATAAACAGATATGATGATGTGACCTTCATTAGAGTCTTGTTCTCCGGAAGGAAGGAGAAAGGGCAGAGAAGGAAGGAGGGAGAGAAAAGGGAGGAAGAGAAAAGGGAGGGAGGAAAAAGGGAGGGAAGGAGGATTTTCATAAACATCAGCTTTAACTGTTCTCATTTAGTTATGCAGTCAATCATGGTATATTTTGAGCAAAAGTTATAAAATTAGTACCCGCAGAAGGGATTTAGGAGATCTGCAGCCAATGAGCCTCGTCAGATACCCGGTATGACATTTTTAATTATCAAAATGATTGATTATAGGGACACAGCCTATTAGAGACCCACACCAGCAGGTGAGGTCACCCCTGTGCTGTCCACCTGTGGGCCAAGTCACCTGCAAAGCAGAGAGGCTGACAACAAAGCATCTATTTTTGTGAGAAATCTTTTGTTTGTTTGCTGGCTTCAGCTTTCATTGCCAATAGGCATTTTAAATAATACCCATTCTGGCACATGCTTGGTCATGAGACAGACACCAATCCCAGAGCTCTACTTCCAAACCGGAAACAGGACACACACACCCTTCTCCAGAGGCTGGAACAGTCTTACAATAATACATCCAGAACAGGGACAACACATGAATATTCACTCCCTGTTCTTCGCTGAACCGACAGGATCTAAATACTCTTACTCAATCCCATTCTCGCAGCCAAATCCCTGGATATACCGTTATCCATGATTTATTTATCAAATATCAGCCTTCAGACTCATTACCATCAAACGCGAGAACATACAAAAGATCTTTAAATCCCTGCTTTTCCAATTAGCCCCAGAAGAAAGAAAACAGAACTCCGCGGTAAAGATTACAATTAGAGATGCCAAGACCTAATAAGAATGTTAGCGGTGGATGGCCAGGCTATGAACTCACAGGGCCAGTGTGAGCCTTTCCTCCTCTTAATGCAGTGTAGTGTCAGCCCCTGGGCTCCTCTCTAGTATTTGCACAGTCCAAATCGCACCCAGGCAGCATTATGTCTATGTTAGAAAGTAAGTGTGTGTTCAAGGCTAGGGTAATCCTATAGCTGTGTGGGGGAGAGCCACTATTTCAGCTCCTTTGGAACTCCTCTTAGGATGGATGGCCTGCTGGGTTCTGGGTCCATTCTGAGACCAGGGACAAAAAACAGAATAGAAGGAAAGGTGCTTTACTTTCCCCTCAAGGGTCCTATTGCATTATGGAGACAAGACAGATATAGGAGCACTGAGGGAACCACACTGGAGCCCGCCAGACTCTTGATAAGTCACTGCGGCTGCTGCCCACCTCACACTGCCTGCTGTCTATGCAGAGCGCCAACCCAAGCACACACGTGCATGTAGAAATGTGGTTCTCACAGCAATCCTGTGCTGTGGTCATCCCTCGTCCATGCTCATATCAAAGATGGAAACCGAGGAAGAGAGGATTATGATAGTTTGCTGAGGCCAGGGGCCGGCACAGCAGAGTGATCTCACACTGGTGGAAGGAAGAACCACGGAGTTAGGCCAAGGACGGGGCAGGCCTAGAGCAGATGCTCTTTCCAGCCGCTTGCTTGCTCCCATGCAGTAGAGGAGAGCAGCAGAAGGTAATCCTTCCCCCTCCCAAAGTTCATCCTTCCTGTTTTACTTACGCCGAGGAAACAGTAATACATCCGCGGCTTCACACTGAAGGTGCAGCTAATATAAGACATGGGGAAAAAGAAACCTTGCTCCTCTTATCACCCGCCATCCCAGGCACACTAAAGAATCATGAGTGACAGATGGCAGGGAGGTCCTCTAGAATGGACAGACGGAATGCTGGAGAAACGTCACTGCCCCAGAGGACAAGGGCACTTGGCTGGATATTTCAATATCAATCTTTAAGGATCTGCCAAGTGTTGACCAGGGTCTGTCCTGGGTTGAATCAGGAGTCTGTCACTTTAGAGGACCAGACCGGGGGTATCATTAGGTGAAAGACCGGGCCTGTTTCAGGAAGAACTGAGTATAAAGATGTACGGGGGAGAATAAACTGCTTAGGTCCGTGTTCATCTCCCCAGAGACACCTAGAGCAGGCTGGACCACACTGAGGGAAAACAATGCTGAGCTGGAGAGACCACAGCTGCTGAGAGAGTAACTCCTCAACTCGGTTGGTTCATCCTCTTGTGGTTTAGCCCATTGCTGTTTCTGCTTATGTATGCTTGGCCTTTATGTTCCTTATATTTCTTCTCCTAGGGATGAAGAGACAAGACAGACCCTATGCAGACAACAGGAGAGCTCCTTCCTCCTTCCTCCTTCTCCTCATCCTCCTCTTCCTCCTTTTCCTCCTCCTCCTCTTCCTCCTTTTCCTCCTTCTCTTCCTCCTCCTCCTCCTCTTCTTCCTTCTCCTCATCTTCCTCCTCCTTCTCTTCCACCTCTTTCTCTTCCTCTGGGAGAGTCTCTGAGGCTTGACAAAGCAGTGCGTGTGTGTGTGTGTGTGTGTGTGTGTGTGTGTGTAAGACAGACAGACCTGAGCAAAGCAGCAAATGCAAGCACTGAACCAGGTGCCCATCCCCCACCATGTCTGTGTCTAGAGTCCCCTGGAACTGCTCACCATGGAAATGAAAGCTGGCTACATTTGCAGCCATGACATGACTGAATGAGAAGGACTCTAGCACAACTGTAATCCTCATAAGGAAAGATGACCAGGACTCAGACTCCCATAAGAGGGGAGAGATATGTGAGGAGGACTCAGGGAGAAGGCACCATCCACAGGCTCAGATGAAGGGTCCAGCCACTCCTGCATCTTGGGCTTCTGGACCGATGACCTATGGGAAAATCAACACCTGTCTGTCAAACTCTCTGGTCTGAGGTACTTTGTTACAGTACCTTGAGATGACTAAGACACCAACCCTGAAAATGGACCCATTGCCCTGGAACGTCAACTTCCCTGGGTGTGAGGAGTGTAACTTGCCCATGGGACCTTCTGGAGTCTCTGCTGTATCAGAATAGTGAGTGGCAAGGTCTCTGGACATAGATTATCATGCCATACCCAACACTACATGTGGCACTGTGTGTAGGCAGAGTTCAAATGGTGCTGATGAGGTTGCAGAGAAGGAGGTGGAGGTAGGCGGTAGACATTATGACAGAAGAGACCACTTGGCTATAAAGGTGAGTTAGCCTTTGTGTGGGAAAGACATGAGATGTCCACAGAGATGTTTCTGAAGGAAGGCTGGAAATCACACCATGGATTTCAGGGATGCGTGGAGAAGCACTCACTGCCCTGAGACTTGAATGTTCAGATCCGCGGGGTGGTGAGACAAATCCACAGTGTGCTGTGTGGCATCAGGAAGCCAAGCATGCTTCCTGATGCGTCGGGCACCCTGAGGGGTTTACATTTGACTGCTGTCACAAATAGCTTCCGGAGATAGGCTCACACTTCATAAATGGGGCCCAAACTGAGGGTGTGTCTCGTGAATGTTGACTAGGGGGTGGGGTGGGGTTCTGTCCATGTCTGTTTCCACGGGGGTGACACAGGATGAATGGAGAAGCCAAGGAACATATGCGGGCTTCCCCAGTGGTCCAGAGAACTCAGCACCCAGAGCTTATACAATTTTAATAAATGAATAAAATAAGTGTTCACAACAACCACAGAGGTGGAGGCTGGCATGGTCTATGTATGCAGAAAAGGAAAACGGAAATCAAATTAAAATTAGAAGACCTTCCTACACACCGTTGAAGGGGGTCCTCGGATCTTCAGAGGCCAGGCTGTCCTCTGGGGATGCCGTGCAGACAACCCCCTTCCCTGCCCTGCCTGTCACTACTGCCTCTTCATTCTCTTACCACTTTGCATGTGACTCACATCTGGACACAGGCTAAGTAAGTAGCTTGCTATTTCTGAACAGAAATGCGACATTTAAATAGAAATACAACGTGACCACTTGTACAACTGTGTGCTTTTCTGAATCATAGTAAGGAACGCGCACACAAGTGCAAACCTTTTTTAAAGCAACGCTAAATGAGACATGCATTCTCTTTGTTATAAGACAGTGACAGAGTTTCCAAGCACAGCAGCTCAAATTGCCCTCTCTTTTTCCTTACTCTTGTGTGAGTTGTCTTCCATGATGGTTAGGACAACGAGGATGGCCGTTGAGGGGGTGAGTGTGGTGGCCCTGTCCTGCCTGGTCTCCAGAAGGGAGATTTAGGCTGCATCTCAAGCAAGGCTAGGCTCATTGAGTCACCAAGGATATCCTAGTTTTTAAGTTTGGTGATCACTGAATTTTATCAGACAAGCAGATGCTTCCAATGGATTCTTAAAGACCTTTGAGCTCCAGAAGAGAATCCAAAACAGGAGGCCATGGACCCACACCCTCACAGGAAACGTACAATCGGTCACCCCTCTCTTTTGTATTGTGCTATCTAAACAGATCATACATTTCCTACAAGGCCAAGTCCTTCCGTTTTGTTTTAGGAGACAAACTTCTTTCCTTAGAAACATGCTCAAAATATAGTGTGCAGTTAATATGCATCCCAGTAACAGGACTGTGGTTGGGAGGGAGTAACAGGGTGAGTGTTTACTAAATCTATTTGGTACTACCCAACACACCTGGGCAGAATTATCCCTTCCCCTCCCTAGGCATGGGCATGGCTAGCCTGCGAACTCCCTGTAGTCCTTCTCAACTGTATCCCCAACTCTTGGCCCTGTATCTGATACTATAGGTGACCAATATCTGCTTTGTGGTGTAATACGTGCACAAATGTTGATAATTAAGAAAATAGGATATTAGAATTCATTTAAAAAAAATAAAGGGGAAAATGTAAAAAGAAACTCCAAGAGGCTACAGCTCTGTGGTCGTGATGGGTCTGCAGAACAGAGTCTGATGATGGCCTGGACACACAACGGTAAAACTCTGGACGCTAGGGTGGGCCTTAACTTAAGGCCCTGCACCGTGGCTGCAGAAGCCGTGTGGGGCAGTGGGGCAGGCAGGGTGTGACAAGGACGGGGCTGGCCAAGCTCTGATGCAGGAGTGCGGGCAGAGGCTCTGTGCCCTGCCACCTCCTATTCTTCCTGCTGGGCAAACATTTGTTCAGGGCATCGAGGGGAAAGTGGCATAAGCATTTCTATCTGAGCTCCCGTGGCCCTCTGGGCTTGAAGCTCAGTAATGTGGAACTGCTCCATCCTCCCGTGCCTTTTTATGGGTTCCTCCCTCCCTCGCCCCCGCCTTCGGCTCCAGGAGACATTCCGGAGAGCTGGCTGCTGTGGCTTTGTCTGCTGGGACCCGAGATTGATTTTGCTCTGCTTGGCACGCTTGGATACTTGAGTTTGGAGACAGGTCAATGCCGTTAATAGCTGGAGGACGTTCAGGCAGCAGCTTTTAGTTTAGCGAGAATTATTCTATATGGGTGAGCAAACTTCTAGAAGCTAAACTCACCCCAAGCAGCAGCGGCCAAACCTCTCCCGAGGACCTCTACTCAACTGTAAGAGCTTTCGGCTGGCTGTCTGAACAAGGAAGCAGGTGCATTCAAATGAGCTCCACAGGCCCCTGTTGCTCCCACTGTGCGACAAGAAGCCCTTCAGAGACACAGGGGATTAATGATTATTTCAACTAGACCACATGCCCTGCTATTTCACAATACTTGGACCCCCGCACTGTACATTCCTGATTGACACAATCACCTGGGTATTCCAGCTAGAGACTTAGCTTAGTGACTAAACCAGTTCCCACGCATATCTGAGAGCAGATAGATCTCTTCTATAATCATCCGACAGTTCTATGGAGAAATAGCCTACCCAGCTGGAGGAGGTATGTGGTTACTAAGGGGCTGTGCGGCGTTCTACTCTGTACACTAACCATGCCTGAGTCAAGAGAAGGGTGAACAGGGTTTACTAGGGGCTCAAGAAGGGGCATGGCAGTCTGTGGGGAGTTAGGAAGTGGCAGCGTTGGCAAGAGGAGCCAGGTGATGGGTGGGGGGAGGGAGGCCTCGGAACACCACAGGAAAAGGTACAGCGAGGCTCAGGCTCAGGCTCGGGCTCAGGCTCAGGCTCAGGCTCAGGCTCAGGCTCAGGCTCAGGCTCCCTGGACTTGCAGCCTGGGTGCAGCTCCATGGGCAAAGGGGGAGGGGGTCAATCCAGACCTCCCTTAGCAGCACCCATGGTTTCCTTCCCTCCCAGCTTCTCCCCAATTCTGAATAGGCTTCCCTCAAACCAGTTAAGGAAGTAGAGAAGGCCAAAAGGCACTGGGGTGGGGTGGGGGTGGGGGTGTCTTAGCCTGCAGAGCTTGTAGCCCATGAGAGAATGGGAAGCCAGTTTCGAATGGCTTTCACTTGTGTTGGACTCAGCAGGGCATTTTCAGAGGACAATGCAGGGGAAGCATGGGGAGGGACTGCTCTGTCCTGGAACTGTACTGAGGGGTAGAGGAAGTGCTTCCCACGCAGGGCAACCAAGCCTCAGAGTCCGCCCTGCCTGAGGCTGGGCCTGTGGCTCTGAGAGGGGGCATTTCAGGGCTGCATGCAGGTCTTCCCTCCAATCCCCATTTCTCCTCTGCAGCAAGGGTGAAGCTTGTTGGCTGGTAGCCACGCCCACCTGCAGAAGCAGAAGCAGAAGCAGAAGGGTCTCGTTTGGCCCGCTTCTGTAGTTTAATTACTTGCCAACATTTAAAAATGAGAAAATTTCACATTCAAACAGAAAGGAGATTATTGGCTTTTTTTTTTTTTTTTAAAAGCGTGGGGATCTGGCAGCATTATATCCTGTGTCCTGTAGAGCTGGAGCACTGAGAGAGAGAGAGAGAGAGAGAGAGAGAGAGAGAGAGAGAGAGAGAGATGTGTGTTTGAGAGTGTGTGAGTATATGTGTGTGAGTGTGTATATGTGAGTGTGTGTATGAGTGTATGTATATGGAGGTGTGTGTGTGAGTGTGTGTGTATATGAGTGTGTGAGTGTATATGCGAGTGTGTGTGTGAGAGAGTTGTCTGTGAGTGTGTGTGCTGCACGCATGCGTGTGTGTGCACCTAGAAATGCCAGAGGAGCAGCCAAATGTTTGAAAATCGTGGGAAAGGAGTCATGGCAAGAGAAGCCAGTTCCATACCTTTGAAATTGCACTAAATTAAGAAAAGCTTGGGAATTTGTGAGGCCATGCATCTTAAGCTAAAATAAATATCCGGAAGACATGCGTGCTCCTGCTCAAAGCTAAAGTCTTAGCTTCCCTAATTAAAACATAAATCTGTGGAAAATCAATGTGAAAACTTCAGCACTCAGCAGGGCCCCCCTGTGAAGCACTTTCCAAGAAAGTGACATCAGTGCTCTGGGAGAGGGAGGGAAGGAGAGGGGGGGGAGACAGAGACAGAGAGAGGGAGACAGAGAGAGAGAGATGGGGGGAGAGGGAGGAAGGGAGGGAGGGAAAGATGGAGGGAGAGACAGAACAAAGATAGACAGAGAGAGGAAGAGAGAGGAGAGGGAAAAAGGGAGGGAGGGAAGGAGGAAGGGAGGGAGGGAGGGAGGGAGGGAGAGAGAGAGAGAGAGAGAGAGAGAGAGAGAGAGAGAGAGAGAGAGAGAGAGAGAAGCCTAGGCTCTCTCAGGGGGTCACAGAGCACACCTCTGGGGCACAGTGAGATAAACTGGTGCTGCAGATCCCTGTGCGGACTGGATGCTGTACCCCCCCCACTCCTACTCTTTACCACCACAAGGCAATCATAACTGTCCTCTGCAGTAAAGATGTGTATCACAGACTCAGAAGTAACACACCTGCCTCAAGGTTATGCAGGGAAGGTGGCTAGCCTGGAGCCACACCTTGCTGGTGCCATTAGGACTTAGCCTCGGTGTGTTCCGTCTGTGTCCATGGAGGGGAGAAAGGTGCATCTGCGTGAGGCGCTCTCTCTCATCTGCTTGTTCCTGCCAACGCAGGTAGCACTGGGTGCTCCTCAGAGGGGTCTCAGTATATACCTGGTTGTAGCTAAGATTCCCCCCCTAAGTCCTGACTGCTCACTTCTGGAACCTCATTTTCCCATGATTCCCGACATGTCATCTCAGGAACTGCCCCCTCTGCTTCTCATCTGCTTCAGTGACAGGAAGAGAGCACTCGGGGGACACTGTGCCAAGGAAAAGAGCTATCTATATCAAAGGCAGGAGGTGCCTGGCTCTGGCCCACATGTCAGGACAGACATTCCTGCTTGAAGCCATGCATTGGTTATCTTACTATCCTAGGATTCTATTCGCGGGGTCTGGAGAATATCCTGCCTTATGCCAGAGTTTTTGGGTGGGAGCGCAGTCACTGACCGAGACTTCTCCCGTAGCTCAGACAGGACCTCGTGTGAAGGAGAGGGATGCTGGCTTGCCAAGCTGAGGAGAGAAGAAGCAGCTGTTGGCAGCTTCCAGATGGATTTCTGTTCCTACTCAGACTATGGAGTGGGCTGAGAATATGGCCAGCCAAATAATAATATAATTCATTTGAAGCCATTCGCCTAAAGTGATTATGGCCCAGCAGAAGTTGGAGTGTTTATGTATCCTGCAACAACAGGCAGCTGGCTACAGGGCCGGGTATTCAAATTAATTCTGAAGATAGAAGGAAAAAATAGAGATAAAGTAATTTTAAAAGGTACTGCACATATTTCCATTTTTATAAATCACTCGGAACGATAAACACACATCCTATGAACATGCCCTACAGTAGGGACGTCAGATGAATTTGGGTCATCTTAGAACTCTTAGGTCCCGTGTGGGGAGAAGCTGACCCACGAAACGCCAGCTGCAGCTGCAAGAAACGGGCCATGCCGTCCTTGGGTGTCACCTTGTGTGTGTGGCGCAACCGGGGACTAAATGCTGGAAGTTTGGTGCCAGGTGCAGGTAGCGATGCCGCCATGAATTTGCTTGATGGGAACCAGGGGCGGGGTCAGCAGCAGCCTGCACTGGGACGGTGCTCTTCAACAGTGAGGTTCCCTGCTTCATTGTGATCCCTTCTTGCCACCTGACACAGTCCTGCAAAGGCCCACCAGGTGCAGTGTCTGGGCACCGATCTGCTCTGCCTCAGACAGCCGAGTCTGTCTCTGCAAGAGTCCAGGGGACCTTAAGTAGGGTGAAGAAGTGCCCAGGCCACCAGGGAGAAGGGTAGGACGGCATTCTACAGCTAGCTATACAGACAGTCATTTCAAGATCCAGGCGAGTAAAAATGCCCCCAAAATATTCCACTGGAAACTACTTGAAAGAGGGGCGTTGGGGTGAATTTCTCATAGAGCATCATATGGATGTGTAAAACAATCCACAACGAACCCTGTTTTCTGTACGATGGACACATAATATTAAAAAAAATTCAGTCCTTTTTAAACAAAGCTATGAACAGAGACCCCCTGGGGCATCAGAAAGCCATTAGCTATATCAGTGCTATCCAGGTGCTCAAAAGCCAAGTGACCCCTACAGAGAGGGTATGGGTGCTTCTATTCTTCCAGTGTTTAACCTGAACCCTGGCAACGTCTCCCGTGCTCACACTCAGCTAAGCAACTTCTAGCAGCTCGTACTTGGCTGCTGCAGTACTAGGTGCTTTGTGGAGACACTCCAACATTTTAGAATAGATGTACCCGTGGGGGATTGAGGTCCCAGAAGGACAGGGTCTGGGCAGGTGGGGACATCCTGTAACCGCCGGAATTGCCCTGAGAGTCATCAGCAGAAGGGCTGATGTCTTAGGCTGTGAGAGCTGCGTTCATTCAAAGGGCAGAGTTTTTCTTTTAGCTATTTTGGAAAATGCAGGAGAGCTCATAAGGAGTCCTTTCTGTGGACACGTTAAGTGTCAGGGCAGCTGGAGGCAGGGGTACTTACTGTCACTACTGTGGTGGCCTCATTACTACCAATAACAGGAGGAGTGACAGTAACTGTGTGGTACAGGGCTCACCGTGGTCACAGAAATCAGTCTAATAATAATAGGCTAAGGAGTGCCCTCTGGGAAATGCAAACACTGAGTTGGGAGGTCTGGGTGAATGATAGCATGTGGATTTGACACAGGCTAGCCCAGTGGGATGACATCTGACTCCCGAAAAGATACCCACGGGCAAGCATTACTCCCCTAAGGACCGAATACTTCCCACATTCTGAGAACCCTGGTGTCCACACCTGAACACCGAGTCCAAAGGACCAAGCCTGACCTTACGGTGACTTACCCTGAGGCCCAAACGCATGGGCGTCTGCATCAACTTTCTCTGAGGACACCGTGTTTATTTTACGCAGCTTGTTTCCTTCAATGTCAACCGGACCGGAGGCTACAGTCAGAATGGATGTGACGGAAGGATAATTTCGCTTCTTTCTTTGGAGCCTGGGATCTGTATTCTCCCGGCCTCGCACGCTCCAGCTGTTAGCTGCACTTCCTCATCCTGTGCCAAAGCGTTGCTCAGCGAGTTTGCTGACTAAGGAGTGGAGAACGAGGGAGGTTGAGCAGAAAGTCATCCCCAAATTAGGCTGCTTCCTCATCAGGAGGACCAGGAATCGGGCCATTCTCCGGCCTCCACCCTCTATCACATTTGTTGGTATGCCATGGATGAAAGTGTCTTAGTTCCTAGCATCCCCTGGCAGCTGGCTGAGTGCTCTAGATTTCTATTCCTGTGGGAGCTTCAAGGTGTATCTCATAGAAAAGATGAGGAGGAAGGAGTAAGCGTGGGTCAACTCTTGGCCAGAGCAGGGCAGAGGCACTAGAGCCTGTGAAACCCAACGGTTGCACGGCCTCTGAAACCTAGCCCCAGATCTTAAGGTTTGGGATGATTGTTTCTTTGAGGCTTTTTTTTTTTTTCAGTGAGGAAAGGGTATCTGGGGATCTTTTTAACTCTTGTAGGTCTTTGGATGAGACCCTGTGTAGCTATAACACGTAGTCCTGCCCTTCCTCCCTGGAAGAAGGGTTGGTATTTTAAATCGAATATGGCTTCAAAATCTAGGAAAAGGTTCTTTGTTTTTCTGCTGTCTAACATTGCCAGCGGACAAATGTCCTAGCAAAGACTATAGGTCCAGTCCTCTGGAGAAGGTCTTCGGGGGACACTTGGAAGAAATGAAAGAGTGTGAGCCAGGTTGCCACAGGGCCATGGTGGGCTGGGAAGTCAGTGGAACACGACAACACACTAACAGAGCTACCTGGTTTGTTGAGCCACGCTATAACCATAGCTTCAGGCTGCACACCAATACATTGATACATGACCACACGACAGTCTGTTTTGAATGTCAAACTTGATTGGTTTGAGAAACATCTAGTTCATCCGTGAACCACACCTTTGAGTGTGAAGAGGATTAATGGAGTTGGCGCTTGCCCGGAACGTGAGCAGGACCATCTCATGGGCTAGAATCCTAGAGGGGAAAAAGAGGCAAAGGCAGCTGAGCACATTTTCATGTGCCTCCTTATGTGCCCCGCTGTGAGTAAACAGCCTCGCGCTACTACCACCACAGCCAGGGCTGACCTCGCCACAGTACTTACCGCGTGCACTGTATCCACTCAAACCATGGCCTCCGGAAATTGCTTCTTGTATTTTCTCAATGATGAGAAAAAGAACTACTCCAGACTACAAAGCCTCCATCCCTGCCCACAACACATTGGCAATGAAAACTACTATCCCTGAGTGCCACACCTCGACCCACAACGCCAGTGTTCCTGGTCTTGAGGGGTTATGGTGATCTTGGCTGTGGGGGAAGGAAGAGTGAAGAAGCGGGGAGCAGAGAAGAAGGACCCATGGTGACTACAAGGACTGAGTGGGACCGCGAACATCGGAACCTGGGGCAGAAGAGAAGAGAAAGGATGACTGAGCTTCCAATGACATTGTGGAGGAAGTCGGGGACTCCGGAGCTGTTCCAGACATGTATACAAGTCTATGTGTGCTTACCCGTCACACAGTGATTTTACGATAAGCGCTAAGGCTTGTCTTTGACGCATTCCCCCAAAGTCTCACATGTTGGAGGCTTAGTTCTCAGAGGGTGGATCCAATCCCGGATAGGTGATTAGATAGATCAAGGCCATGGACCTCATCAGTGGTCAATACACTGATGGCATTATTGGGAGATAAGAGAGGGCAGCTCACTGAGAACATGTTTCGGAAGTAGGTCTTGTCTCCTGTCCTGTCCTGTGTCTCCCTGCTCCCTGGCTACCTTGGAGTGAGGTCCTGCCTCTGCCACATATTCCGTGATTCTCTGGCTCTGCTCAGCTCAAAACGAAAGAGCCAGTGGCCTGGGACCAACCCCCTAAAACTGTGGTCCAAAGTCAATCGTTTCTCCTTTGAATTTGTTTCTTTCAAGTACTTGCCACCGTGATGAAAAGCTAACAGTCCACGTTGGTCATGCAGACAATGAAACAGAAGAGCAGAAATTTACCTCAAACCTCGCCATCTAGAGTCACTCCATTAGCTCTGGGTGCACTAAACACAGGCTCCTTGTGTCTACAGACTATGTGTTTTTATATAACTGTGACTCACCCCAGGAGGGTCTCCAGCTTTGCTTTACCCACATAGCATATTAAGTCTCAAGATTTTCTGATTCGTGCATCCGTGTACACCATGTCACTGCTGCACAGTCTCTCTTTGACAACAGTCACATCCCAGCATTGCACAGATGATTTCGAACCCGTCATGCATACAGAGTGCCCATGAGAGTAAGCCTCGGGGTTTATCCCTTCTGAGTCATGAGCATGAGAAAGGCTTTTGGTCCCAGAGGCAGCGTCTCCATTCCATTCCCATCTCTAAACAATGATAGGTGTTGAGGCACACGTAGGGACAAGCACTCTCCAGGCAAGACCTCGCACTGTGAAATCTAGAGGGTGGGTGAACACTGGTCATGTTTGATATCAAATTATCTTCAATCAAGGTGACCTTGATCATATTTTAGGATATAATTAAAGGCACGTCTAGAACATCTACAAGAATCCAGGGGCTCCTCCATGCATAAAAGAGCCCGGTGGATACTGGCTGAACACAGACAGCCAAGGGCTCCAGTCGGTCAGAGGTCTGGGTCCACGGGCCACTATATCAATAAGCCATTCTCCAAGTGGGACCATTTATAGACTCTGAGACATTGCAGCTCTATAAGGTCCACAGTTGGTCTCCATGGCTGTACTTTTGACTCTTGGAGAAAGTCAGGGATGTTCTTCCCAGAGTCACAAAACCTCTAAGCTAGGTATGAAAAGCATCGCCATAACAGTCATTTTATTTTTAAAACTTTAGGAAAGTTAAGTAACTTACAAGTGAAATAACATCAATCTGATACCACTAAGCATAAGGGCCTCTCTATGCAGAAGCCACTACCAAGGCTTGTGTCCCTCTCACTGCTACATACAGACCCAAGAAGGCACATGAAGGTCTGCCAAAAAACAAACAAACAAACAAACAAAAACACAAACAAAAAAACAAACAAAAAAACCATGGGAGTGTATCTATGCAATGTGCTGTGTTTCAGCTGCAATTTTATTGCTAACAAGAAACATGTATTTCAGAACTAGTGCTATAATGCACGGTCTATTTATTGAAATGGTTTATCATTTTTAAATGTTTAAAGGAGAGAAAAAAATCACCAGAAGAAACAGCAGAAATATGAAAAGCTATTACCAAGGAGGGGAGAGTTACTTACATCTTGAAGTGGAGTGAAATGGTTTGTATTTTGAGCTAATACCTTGAGATTGCAGTAGCAGGGCATATGAGGGGACAATAGGCTCTCTACAGAGGATGGAAGAAATCTATAAATGTATTTGTAGATAGACACAAAAGATCTCTTCCTCTATCCTGGAGTGGGGGGCTTGGACCTATACCTACCTCCCAGCTAAGGACATAGCTGTGACCTTCTAACTGTATCATATAACACAAATTATCCTGCTGTTACACCAAGGACACCTTCTGAGACCCCAGAGGTCTCCTGACACCACATAAAGTCCCAATATCCCATAGGTATGGTTTTTGATCCTGTGCACACACCCATGAGAACTTCTGATTATGATCTGGACATAGCAAGAAAGCAGCAACTGTGACACCGAGAACACAGAACCGTTCTGGAAATGGACAGTGTAAGTATTAGTACTCCAGGATGTGGGTACCTGAAGCTTCAGAAAGTGTTACAATAAAGTATCTGGAGTCCACTGAGATTCCCTGTCCTTGAGAGGACATCAAAACCGAGTGATGCTTCTAGACTGTGTTTGGATTGATTGTTCCACAACAACAGACTTTGTGAAGAACCAGACCATAATGCTTGGCTACTTCTGCTTCTGAAGTATCAACTATCTCTATCAAATTCCAGAGCCGATGGGAGTGAACAGTAGAAGAGCAGGGGCTCCCATGATAGACACCCTGTGAGTCTGAGCTGCCACACTCAAAACAGCTGCTCAGAACAGAGCGCTGAGCCCTTGTCTGTGCAGACACACCGCTATTTCCAGAGTCACACTGTTGCAGCCTCAGGACTCCTGAGGAAAGTGGGGTAGAGCCACATTCTTCAGATGAGAAGACTGAGGTACAGTGACTGTTAGGAACTCTCTGGAGAGCAGGTAGCTGTGGACTCCTGAAAAGTGGACTTTCAACCATATCCACATCCAACCAAAGGGTGGCTTTCCAAAGGATAGATGCTGGAACTCTCTGGAAGATGTACGGTTAGCAGCTGAACATTAACAGCTGAGAGGGAAGTGAGGACTGGTATCTAAAAGCTAAAACCTGCTATCCTGAAGGCCTGTGTGCTCTCCAGTGGGGTGTACCTGGGAGAAACTGCACAGGGGAGCCAGACTTGGATGCCCAATAAGCAAACATTCTCCACAAGAATCTGAGTTTAATATAAAACTCCCAACATGTTTATCCATTAGTAAGGAAATTGGAGGTGGAGGCTCCCTAACTGTCTCTTGATTAGGTAAATAAAGATGGTTGAAGCTATCGCTGGTTGAAGATACGGAGGTGGGGTTTTCCAGGTCCCAGGAGGAAGAGGAGATGAGATAAAGGGCTTTTGGTCCAGGCTTTGGAGGGAGAAGCAGGAACACCATGTAGGCCTGGGGGCAATTAGAACAGGTGGCGGCCTCCACCACCAGATGAATTCTAATATAGAATAGCTGATGAGTTTAGGACAATAGATTCTGAGCCCAGTAGTTGTGTCATCTGGCTGATTTTAAAATATTAGGATTGTCTGGCATTTTCCATCTGTGAAGATTCAAGTGGGCAAGAGAGAGGTGCAGCAGGGTGATCGTTGGCAGTCGGCAGAGCCAGCCAGGGGGATGGATGGTCAGTGTAGAGTGGTCACCACTCCTGTGTTCATGGGAAAAGTGTTGGCCAGCAGGCGGACGGCTGCATAGATGTCCTTTGGACGGCAGCTGTTCCCAGATCCTCGGAGCAAGTGTGTTTATAAAACTGCATGCAATAGGAAATGATCACAAAATACTGTGCATGTGCACTGTGATGTCATCCATTACGTGAAGCCACAGAAGGGGGCAAGCTCTCAGTGGAGAGCAGAGTCCTGTTCTGCACAGTACACCTCATTTCCTCATGCTGCCTCCCATTTCTTTGAGCAACAGAAATGAAGATCTTGATGCCCTGGTCTGGGTCGTGGGGTTGGGGTCTTGAATAGGGCTTGGAACCCACAAATAGATCATTTCAGTTAACTGGTGTGTGACCTATTGGGAGTCACATTTTGGCCCTCCAACATCTGCTCTTTAGGACAAAACTGTTTGGGGGCGGGGAATGGGCCTATAGACATTAAGAAGCTCTTATAGCAGGGGCATCAACCCTGCATGGCTGTCTATGAGGAGCTATAAACACATCGGAGCATCATCAGGGTAGTACATGGGAGCCCTCATCTTGGCAAGACTAGGATGAGGGCCTCTGTGGAGTCTACACTGCTGTCCTGTGATCTTCCACTTCTGGATAGGAAATGGCACACAGGTATTGTTTAAGATGCCTGGGATGTGGCCTTCTGCTATGGTGAGCCTGGCAGGCTCCTGAAAATACTCCAGATGGCCACCACTATTCAGGAAAAGCATCTTTACTGTAATTTCAGGCACTTGCCATGCCTAGCCATGGGACGACGATAAGAACCACTGTTTGGTGTGGGAAGAAACCCCTTTGACTAGGGCATGCCCTGAAACTTTTGGGGGCATTTGTGCAATACTCCCCCAGTCCTAGCACACTCCAGCACTGGGAAGTTGGTACCTATGACACACTGGAGGAGGAAGCCACTTCCCCCCTCGTGAACTGGAACATCCATCTTCACTTGGGTGGATGGAGAACGGGACACGACAGTGTACACACAGTTTAAGGTGATAAGTCTCCACACAGGACAGTCTCGGCACTTCCCCCTCTTGCTCACTGAGGTAGAGATAATCTTCCAGTGCAAATCCCCATGGAATAGACTGTTCAGAAGTCATAAACTTGTTTTCACTAGAGAGAAGCACCTCTTATCCTTACATGCTGTTACATTCCGGATATGAAGTGTCCCTGCCAATATGATAGTTGCCCAGCTGGTGGTCCTACTGAGAGTTGATTAGACTATGAGGATGTTAGCTTCATTAATGGATGGATAAACTGAGGAATTTCCTAGCAGAATAGGTTACTAGTAAGTGGGCATTAGTTGGGAAAAGGGAGGCACTGAGCGCATGTCTTAAAAATGTTCATCTTGTCGATATTGAGATATATTAAAGACAGATGATTGTTAGTTCCTGTTGTTTGTTGTTGTAGCTGACATTGTGTGCATGCAAATCTATCCTTTTGGTTTTGCTGTGGGATGATTAATTTCTTGTTTTATCTTTGGTGTAGATACCCTCCTTGTATTGGAGTTCTCCTTCTAGACTCCTCTGTAGGGCTGGATTGGTAGATATTGTTTGAATTTGGTTTTGTCTTGAAATATTTTGGTTTCTCCATCTATGATGATTGAGAGTTTTGCAGACTCTAGTAGCCTGGGCTGGCAGTCAGCCACCTTTAATATCTCTCAATATTGACGGACTCAATTCCCCCAGTAAAAAGATATAAGCTAACAGACTGGATACACAAGCAGGATCCAGCATTTTGCTGCATACAAGAAACACACCTCAATAACAAAGACAGAGTAAACGGCTGGAAAAAAAAGTCTTTCAAGAAAATGGTCCCAAGAAACAAGGAGGATTTGCCATCCTAATATCCAATAAAATAGACTTTCAACCAAAAGTTATCCAGCGAGATGGGGAAGGACACTATATATTCATCAAAGAAAAAAACTCACCAAGAGAAAGACTCAATTCTGAACATCTATGCCCCAAATGCAAAGGCACCCATTCATAAAAGAGCCTTAACTAAAGCTCAAAGCACACATTGAACCCCACACAATAATAGTGGGAGGCTTCAACACCCCATTCTCACTAATGGTAGGTCACTGAAACAGAAACTAAACAGAGACACAGTAAAAAGGGTTTATCTCTTTTCTACGTCCCCCTTCCCTCTTGTGTATAGAGGTGAGACCCATCACTTTCCATACACCAACCATGATATTCCACTTGGCTTTAAGTGGACATGAAAGCAGCAGACCCAAGCAGTATACACCAAAAGTTCTAAAACACTGTGGTGGAAATCCATCCTTTCTCTCTACAGTTTTCTTAGATGGTTTGCCACAGATATAAACTATTGTTAGCACATGTGGTATTCAGAAAAGAGAAAATATAGCAGTCTGGTGTTCACATCCCACCTATCCAAACAATGTCTGCCCACTTGAGGCGTATTGTTTATGGTATCTGTGGTTTATGGAACCATGAGCATTCGTGCCCATTTTAATGGCATGGCTGATGTAGTATCAGTTTTATTCTGGGGTCTAGAGAGCAGGATTCTAAGCTCAGCAGGTCCAAAGGACAGCCCTGTAAAAGCCCTGGCCCAAAGCTGGGGATCTTCTACGGGGTCAGCACTCTCAGCCTTGTCTATATTTCTGTAGAGTGAATTGTGCTATTGATTTCTCCACAAGGGAGGCCTCTGCACATCTTGCACAGCTGGATTGGGTACCCTGGATTTTGTGAGTGTGAGTAGCCACTTGTCTTGTATGGATGCTGACTTGCTGCATTCTCATTAATGGGATCAGGAGCAAAGAGCCAAAAGAGACAATGAGACAAAGCCAGGATGCAGCAACAACGAAGTTCGTAAAAATTACGAGTTTCGCTGTAGCATACTGCGTGCATGGATGCTTGTCAAAGCAGCCTAACATTTCAAAGTGGAAAAAAAAAAACCAACCCAGCTGACCTATGGCCTTGTTTTTCCATTTCACTTTCAGGTCTAACAAGACAGAAATCAGGTTATTCTATGTGCGAAAGGTAAAGCTCAGACCTGCAGCACCGTATTTAGAGATACTGTGTTAGCTTAATCGATGGCGAAGAGAGGCCAAGCATGCGGCACAGGACTCCGTCTGGCGTTTTGACAAATACGCCATATTTTACAAGCTCATTAATTTTCATTTTGAAGTTCTGTTTAGTCACTTTCAATTAATGTTAAGAGAGGGGGGATAAAGCTGGAGATGAGAAATCTCATCAGAAAATTCAGCATTCATAAGCGAAGAGGCTCTTACTGAAATTCTACCACAGCCATAAATCCATCTTTCTCGACTTGGACGTGTGAGGAATTGGAAGTGGATGGTGATGGCCCAGACATGCCAAGAATATGGAAACCAAGCAAATAAAACCCAAAGCCATCACATTCCAACCTGAGGAAATAACACACTGGATCCAGGATTTTAAGCAAGATGGCGGAGTCCTGTGGAGGCTTCCTTTCCCTACATCTACTCCACACTGCAGTAGTTATTTTATGCAACTACCAAGTGTACAGTGCTGTTTAGACCATAGGGCTATGCAAGTGAGTAAGAGAGGAGCACCAGTCACCCCACTCTCCATGCTTGCCTCAGCTGTGTCCACACTTGAACCCCCACTTCTGGCCCCCACACCTGTGTTCCCATGCCGACACTCTGTCCAAGTCTTCCACATTCCAAATGCCCTCCACTCTTCGCCGCTACTCAACAGCTCTTAAAAACCATCTCTCCCTCCCACTCATCTATCTCTGGCTCCTCTGGCCTATCAGTCCTTCTTCAGTTCCTGGGCTCTGGGAAGCCCACAGTTGTGTCAGCGTTGCCTTCCCTGGTCTAGGGGACAAGTGGAGTTCCTGAGCCATAGATCCCTGAGCAAAGGCATGTATCTCTTCTTTTCTGTAGAGCACAAAGTCGGGCCCAGGAGAAGCTGAACACTAGTCCCCCCAGGAGACGGCAGGGATCTGAGACTGCAGCTAGTCTCGGAGACCCCAGCAGCCCACATGCACAGACTACTCCTGGAAGACAAGCTCATACCAGGACAATAAAGGTGTCTGGTAAAGGCCATGTTGGCTCCTTTGCATTTCTCTTTAGGAAGCCTGTGGTGGATCATGCTTGCATTTTAGAAGGCTCACACTGATTAGCTGATGAGACATGATAAGTAATATAGCCTTGATTTTTAATGGGAGTACGGCACTGGATCTGATAATGTGGATATATGAGCGCTTACACACACCCTTTATAGAAAAGCATACCTTGATGGCATTTTCGTTTATACCAGAGGTTTCTGTGGCTTTTAGCCTTTAGCCAGGAACTCAATGTGCACCTGAAGTCACTGTGGAAAGTGAAGGTAGCTCCCAGGCACGAAGTCACAAGTGACCTCCTGGTCCTGTAGATGCGGGGCTACTGTGTTATGTGCTCAGAAGTGTTTGTATTCATTAACCATACACAGGCCAAGATCTGGACCTTCGGAGATGCTGAAACTGTACAGGGAAAGCTCCAGACTTTTCAGCAGTCATGGCTAGGTTTCTCCAGTGTGCCATGCACTGACCTGAACAGCAGGGCTTCTCTACTTAGAAGGTTGTTTTAACTAATCCCTTTAAGATAAAAAGACATGGATGAAAACATATACAGTTGTACATGTACAGTTGAGAAGGCACATTAGCTTCCGGTGACAATGTTGATTCTTGGTGGGCTGACTGGATAGCAAGAACCAAGTAAGGTTATCTCCTTGTAAGTACCATCCCACCTAGGCTTTCCTGAAGGGCACCCCAGTTTGATTTGGGGCGGTGGTCAATGAGTAACAAGTAGGTATTATTAAGACTTTGAGCCTTCAATGCAAAGATAAATAAAAACCAATTTTGCAGATATTCTGTCTATATACATACAGTTGCTTAGAAAGATCTTGCTAATGATGGGGCAGGGTTCTCTGCTCTGATAGCCCATGAGGCAACTCAGCCAAGCCGTGGTAGGCTCACGAGTCTCTCCCTTCTTGGAAATGGATATAGTGTAAAAAGAGTCCCTTTCTTGAGGGCAACTTGGAGTGCCAGTGCAGAAGAACTGAGTGGCACAGAGTTTCCCCTTTCCCCTAGGACATTCACAGCTCATTAGTGGAGGACTTGCTAAGTTAAAGTGTGCATGCTTTCATCTGGTCTTCTTCTTCTTATACGGTGCCATATATGCCTGTCATCTGTCTGTCTGTCTGCATCTATCTCTCTATCATCACCTATCTATTTTTCTTTCTATCTCTCTATCATCACCTATTTTTCTATCTATCTATCTATCTATCTATCTATCTATCTATCTTTTATCATTTATCTATCATCTATTTATCTAATTTATTACCTATCTAATCTATCTACCCATATAAATCTATCCACTATCATCTATTTATTATCTATTATCTGTTATCCATCATCTATTTATATTCTATGTACTTATCATTTTTCTATTATTAATTTATCAATAATCTACTTTCTATATCTACCTATAACTATTCCTATAGATCCAACCACAATTCATCCCTCCCTCCCTCGCTATCATCAGTCTGTCAGCTACCCATCTGCAGAGCCATGTCTCCACATCCGCATCTCTGTCTTTTCGTCTCTTTTCCACTATCTGCCCTGTTCTCATCAGGGAGGACCACTTGCAGCTGTTCTAGGACACAGGGTGTGCAGCAGCATCCGCGAAGGCTGAGTTTTCTGCCAAGATTTCTCCTGTGTAGTTTGAGCCTCTTAACTTGAGCCTCTTTTGTCATTTAAGCAAAGATTAAATGTACAGTAAGTGGGATTAAATAGAACTTCAACATATACACACACAACAAAGTAATTAACTTTCAAAACGGGATGTCACTCTTGTTTGGAGGAAATGCTTGCAGAGGGGCATAGCTCCGGATTGCAGTAACACGGTTACACAGTCCCTTTCAAACAGCCCTTCTCCCATCTCCGGCAGTCTTCACTGCGCACTTGCTGAGCCTCATGACTGGGGACTTCATGATACCAAGATGGTATCCAAGCAACCTTAAGTGGCCTCTCAGAGGTGGAAGTGGTGCTATAAACACCTGCCAGCCCTCTCCTTTCTTACTGCTTTTCAGTTGGCTCTACCAGTGGCCTTTTGCAGGTCAATCTCCTCAGTCCATTGGTGGTTTACATTGTCGTCCTGTCTCTGTGTGATAACTAACCATCTGTACTGCTGTACAGATGTGTATTGTATCAACTGTCCTGCCCCTGTACCTCTGTCTACATCTTTTCCAGAAACATAATTCCCATGAGCCTCATTTGATAGGCTTCTCTCGGTCCTTGGTCATAGCCTAGCTAGAAAAGCACAGGTTACTTTGGGATGTGAACAAACCAAGGGAAGGACCAATCGCTTCCCACATCCTGCCAAAAAGAGCATATGACTCTCTCTAATTCTGATTTCCCTGCTGAGAACTCTGGCTTAGGTAGCATCCTCAGCCAACATGGAGTAGTCTTGCATAAGAACTGATGGGCAGTCAATACAGCAGGAAGTTATCTGATAGGTAAGTGGGCCCTTATAACAGAGAGCTGAAGAGTGTTTTTTGACACATTGAGGTAGAAATTAAAGAAATGTAAAGAGCAAGATGGCTGATCATTTAGCCGTCGCATGCACTTGACCTTACGCTAAAAGTTCTCTTTGTGGTTTCTCTTAGTAACCACATTAAAACCAAATTCCGATGCTTTTTTTGTTCAAGGGCATACTCATTTACTCTCACTGAGCAGGAAATTTTAAAGAAGGATACACATTTAGCCCTATTGTGTAACACGCTGCAGCACATTTATATGGAACCCAGAAGGAACAGCTCTGTACCATAAATCCCCCTATCAGAGGATGGCAAACCATGACACCCTGGGGCCAACTGTTTGTTTTTTTTTTCTTTAAAGTAAAGTTTTATTATTTCCTAGTCACGCCTGTCCACTTATAAACTGTATAATTCTGTGGATGGCAGAATGAAGTGAAAGTGACAGATTAAAATATCAACTTCATGCTTCTTTACAGAGAAAGTTTGCTGGGATGTATTTCTATAATGCTTTGGAGCAATGGAAGGGCTCTGCTATCATGGTTGCTATTCAGATATTTTTTAAATGAAAATCTGGGAACCTGACATCTGTCACGAGCTAAATTTACTAGTTATGGTCCACAGTGACCCATTGACTTTCTGGGGTTATTCATGTTTGGGAGAAGTTGGCAGTCCAGTCTTGGATTTATAGGGAGCGAGTCAGTTATCATAAGAGAACTCAATGAGAATCCCACAGCATATTCACTGATGCATACTCTCCTACCACAGTTAATATATAGCCCATGCAAAAACCAGTCCAGAGTATTGGTACTATCAAGACTGTCCTGGGGTACGCTCTGTGGTGTCTGAGATGAGCAAACTCCGGCTATACCTTGGTCATTTACCTTGGGGAGTAACAAGAGTCACCACAAGGTATCACACTTTACCTTCCCTGGAGTTCTTGGCTCTTGTCTGACTGAAGAATGTCCTATGTTCACAGTTGCCATAAGAACTCTGGGGAGAAGCTGACAGGACTGACTTCTATACAAGCTCAGCAAACTTTCCTTTCTGACTTTGATTTTTCTGAGATGTGACCTCTACCAACACATCAAACCTAAAGCATGTATAGAGATGCTGAGCAAATTGCTCTGTCAAACACACCTGCCTGTGTTCCAGAGAGGAGTGACCTACAGAGACAACGGCAATCCTCATTAACAACTTGGCCATAATGACTTCTTGGAAAGAACTATAAGAATAAATTCAATGTCCTTTAAAAAAAAAAAAAAAAACGCTCACCAGAAGAATTGAACATAGCTCTACTACAAAATGCTAATCTATGTAAAAGGCATTTAATTTTTAAACAAAAGGAAAATATTAGAAAACTCATGTGTATACCTTTGAGATGCTTTTCCCACTATAAACACAGACCTATGGAGATAATGGATACTCCTGAATTACATAAGAAAGCCCATGAGCCATTGGGAAAGCAGCATCTTCTATGGTTCTTTCTGTGAGTCCCTTGCTCAGAGATAATGCATTGAGGAATAGCAAGCAGCCTTGCTTTTAAGTTCCTGCCTTGATATCCCTTAATGACAGGCTGTAATCTGCAATATGACATAACCCTTCCTCCTCCAAATTGCTTTTGGTCAGAGTCTTTTGTCACAGCAACAGAAGGGAGACTACAAATCTGTCGTATTTTAGCTCCTTGTTGGCTGTTCAGATAGAGCTTGATTATTTTCCAGAGTAGCTGCACCATTCCACCTCCCTACCAGTGTGGTCCTACTTTGAACACCTCTTCTCCAATAGCTTCTGCTGCCCACAGTTTTGCCTAGCCCATGTGTGTTGGGTTGGGATTTACATTTCTCTAATAACTAACTACCAATGTGGTACATGTTTCCATGAACTTACCCATTGTCTATGTCTCCTATAAACAAAGGTTTACTGGAATAATGTGCCCACTTTTATTTTGATGTGTGCTTTTCTGCTAGCTATAGGAGTTCGCTGGGCATTTACATGATCTGTAAACATTCCCCATTCTGTGGGGCTTTTTCCCCACTGTGCATTATGTCCCTTGAGGGTGGCCTGAACTCTATCAGTTTTTCGGCCTTATGCTGCTTGTACGTTCAGCATCATGCCTAAGGAGCCCTGGAGTTTAAGGTCACAGGGATTTCCACCTGCATGATCTTCTAAGGATGCTGTTGTCTCTTCCATCTGGGTCTTGGATACATTCTCGGTCATTGGTTCTTTGTCTAGAGCATGCTCTATTTTCTGGCCTTCTATGCTTAATCCCTTCATTAGAAGCAAGCACATCGGGGCTTCTGATTCGTATTTGTTGAATATATTCAGACATAAGGACATGAAGAAGTGTAGCATCTGCCACTGCTAGTCTTGAGTTATTGTTCCTATCACCGTGACAAAATACCCAACAAGACAAATTGAGTGTGGATTTATTTGGCTCCTCAAGGCAGACAAGGCATGACAGTGGACACTGTCCATTGTAGTGGGTGTGTGAGATGCTAGCTCCACTGTCAAGAAGCAGAGAAATCTAGAGGAGATCCAGGAGTAGGCTATAAAACTATTAAGATTTGTAGTTAAATTGACCTATGTCTGCTAGTTAGACCTCATGTACATAAGATTACACAGGCCTCTTGAGGACTGCTACCAGCTGGGGGCCCAAATGTTCAAACATATAAACCTGTGGGGAACATTCTAGAACATCCTAGAATAACACCAGTGACATTGAAATTTTGGATTTTTTCTTTTAGTTTAATGCAGATATACATGTATCTGTAACTTATTAATATATATATTTACATTGCCTCCCTGAACCTATCCATATTTAAGGATAGGTTCCTGGCCCTCAATAAGGGCCATATCCATATCCTGGCCCTCATTCAGTCCAGACCTCTTCAGAGTCCCAAGTAACTGAATATTTGAGGGAGTCCAGCATGTCTCCTCTTCTTCTAGGGCTACTCACAGATGAGAGAAGACATTTGTTATGCTTTGGCCACAGGTCACAGAGAATGACATTGCCTCTCCTAAGTGATATGAGGTACAAGATGGAGTCATCACAGCTGTGCAGGTCACCGCAGCTGTGCAGAACACTGCTCTCAAGAATGCAAATGCTTTCTGTACTGGCTGGTTCTGTGTGTCATCTTTTCACAAGCTGGAGTTATCACAGAGAAAGGAGCCTCAGTTGAAGAAGTGCCTCCATGACATCCAACTGTAAGGCATTTTCTCAATTAGTGATCAAGAAGGGAGGGCCCAGCCCATTGTGGGTGGTGCCATCCCTGGGCTGGTGGTCCTGGGTTCTGTAAGAAAGCAGGCTGAGCAAGCCAGGAGAAGCAAGCCAAGGGAGCAGCACCCCTCCATGGCCTCTGCATCAGCTCCTACTTCCAGGTTCCTGCCCTCTGTGAGTTCCAGTCCTGACTTCCTTTGGTGATGAACAGCAATGTGGACGTGTAAGCTGAATAAACCCTTTCCTCCACAACTTGCTTCTTGGTCATGATGTTTTGTGAAGGAATAGAAACCCTGACTAAAATACTAAGACGGGGAATAAGGGATGGGTTTTACCTATTCCCATACAAGAAAGGTCTCACACCATTTCCCCCCACTGCCTCAGAAGTCTTCAGGGTAAATAGAAGGTAACTATACTCAGTGCAACTTTGAAATCAAGTCCTCCCCTTAAGGATGTACTGGAGAAGACCAGTAGTCCTACAGTTCCTCCTCAGATAGGAAGCAGGCCCATGGGTCTCAGCAAACATGCATCCAAAAGCTGTGCTGTGGGTGGGGAGCCTGCTTTGCCAACTGCTCTGTTCAGCTTCTGCTCTCCACTCCCTCTGGGCTTTTCCATCTCCTGTATCTCTCTCACTGTTTTCTAGCCCAAGTGCAACTATTTAAATATTCCCTTTATTTTATTTAATTTTATTTATTTATCTGTCTAGGAATCGCTTACAGTCAAAATAGTATTCTACACATAGGAGAGCTTTGGATATCAAGTGACAGCCCATTCCCTGTGCCGCCATACTTAATCATATGCAAGGGTCCGGGGAGTGTGAAAGCCATGGCTGAGGGTCAATTTTCATGGTTATCTTAACCAGATTTGGAATCCATAAGAGATGCGTGTCTAACCATGTCACTGAGAGTGTCTCCAGAAGGGTGCAATGGAGAAGGAAGAGTTCCCAGTGAACAAGTGTGGGCAGCGCCATCCTCGCACCTGGGGTCTCAGATTCAACGAAAACAGGGCAAAAACCGAGGAAGTCACCTGTGCACCAGGAGTCACCAGTCACCTCTCTCAGCCTCTCGGTCTGCCCAAATTCAAGAAAGCTTAGAGTGCTCACTGCTGGGAGAGGCCACGGCTGTTATGTTATCCCTGCGACATGCCTACTCTACTGTTAGGGAGTCAAGCCGTGAACTGAAGCATAGTCTTATGGCCTCAAATTGTTCATTTTCAGAGATCTGGTCACAGCCACCCAAAAAAAGAAACAGATATACCATTACCACCATGCAAAGCCATCATCATCATCACCATCACTGTAATCACAATCATCACCACCACCATCACCCATACCACCCATACTGCCCCCACCAGCACCGTGACTATCACCAGAGTTCCCTTTCCCGCTGGTCTCTTCCACCTTTCTCTGGCTATATGGCCTCTCTACCTTTGCCTCCCTCGTCACATCTGCACAGTGCTTTGCAGTCTCTATGTAGCAGTGACTACTATTCTAGGAACTCGGACTCACTGTGTTTCCTTCTCTTCTCTCTCCAGTCCTCTATGAACACTTCCTGAGTGAAGAATCATTGTGATAAAAAAAAAAAATCCCGTATTCTCTCATGGGAAAATAAGAAAGAGAACATAGTTTATGTGGATTAAACGGTGAGCTCGGGAATGATATGAAGCTGTCTCCCAAGTCTATTGCTCTGCCGGTAGGCCGTGGAATCTATCCCTTCCCTGGACAAGGGAAGAAAGAGGCATCCATCGATACCGCTGCTCCTCCACTGCTCCCGGATAACACACGCTGCACTCTTGCTGGGGCAGCCTTTATCTTGGACGAGATTTCACGCTGCAGACTGCTGCATGGGCTAGTCAATTGCATTGGCCATATGGTACTCAGCCTGTGTTCCTTTGTACCAGGCACGAAGGAGGGTAGGAAACTCCTGCCTCATAAGCATCTGCTCTATACATTCTTCCTCTGGGAGCTACTTTGTGAACTGTACCAGTGGAGTTTAAAGATTTAGTGAAACAATAAAGGAAAAATTAAAAGCAAAAACAAAAACCAGGGCATGCTGTACCAAGCACTTCAGTTCTCTGGTTCGTGGACATCCATCCAGCCTGTGTAGATGGCTCTGTGCTGTGTCTGGGTAGGAGATGAGCAGAGGAAGAGGGAGCACAGATGGGAGACCAGGTTTGCCACAGCTGGGAGCACAGCCCTGGCTGAGCTCCTGACTGAATGACTTCTTGGTGTAAAGCACCAGGAGTTGAGGTAAGCAGGCTGCTGACTTCTACTGCACTCAGTTTCCCTGTATCACCAAGGTAGCCTATCAGAGCTTCCAGATGGCGGAGGTAGATGCCAGCAAGCCCACTGAATGTGCGTCTGTATGGGGTGTGTCTGTGTGGGGTGTGTCTGTATGGGGTGTGTCTGTGTGGGGTATGTCTGTATGGGGTGTGTCTGCATGGGGTGTGTCTGCATGGGGTGTGTCTGTATGGGGTGTGTCTGTATGGGGTGTGTCTGCATGGGGTGTGTCTGCATGGGGTGTGTCTGTATGGGGTGTGTCTGCATGGGGTGTGTCTGTATGGGGTGTGTCTGTATGGGGTATGTCTGTGTGGGGTGTGTCTGTATGGGGTGTGTCTGTGTGGGGTATGTCTGTATGGGGTTTGCTGAGACAGATATCTCTCAGCTGTCATACAGAGTAAAAGGTAGCTTCTTAACCCAACATTATATTAACCCAACATTATATTAAGCCAACATTATATTAAGCTAGCCAATTCAGAGTGTCTCCCCCCTCCACCTATGATGGTGGGATCCTGAGAGGTTAACCTGGGAGAAATGAGGCAGAGAGACGATGGTAGGTTCACTCTTTTCTGCCTGGATTGTTAGAGGAGCCTGGGATGGGAGTCAGCATTTCCTTGGCCTTGGAGACTCTAAGAAATACTCACTCATAATTGGTAGCTATAGGAGCCACATGGAGTGGAATTTAAGACAGATTTCACAGAGCAATGCAATCTTTCCTGTGATTACAAAATCCTAAGGATAATCCCACACATTCTTGTTTGCTAATAGGACGTGGAATGGACCCACAGATCAGATGGGGAGGGACAGCGACAGGAGCAGATCCCACACAGAGACCTTAAATATGCTGTGCCTTGTAGTGCTTGGCAAAGTTGAGTGTGTTTGGGACCCTGCACAAGACTGGAACAGAGAGGTGCTCACTAAGCATTTACTGATTGGAGCTCCCCAGTGTTCAAACTAGAATTCTCTTTATACACATACATATGCGCATACACACAGATACAGAGGGGGTGTGGGTAGATACAGAGACACACAGAGACACACACAGAGAAACAAAGAATACATTTACAAAGGTAAATCTGTAAAAATTCAGAAACCATCATTATATTTGTGTTAAAATGACCTTCCCAAGATACAACTGGCTTAATCTCACTAATGAAACACTAGAATGTACGTTGTGCCTTCAATGAATAACACTTAATCCCAGCTGCCCAGAACTTTGATGTTGGTGTCCTTTGATGGCAGACTTTGAACTTGGCAGAGACCTCCAGAAATCAGAGGCACCATCAAGAGGAACGCTAAACCTTTGTGCGTTTCAGCCTAAGGCTTCTTTTAACTCTCCAGGACTTACGCGGACTCTGGTCTGGCTTATCTCTGCGTCACACACAGGTTCAAGACTACACCCTGTGGCTGTCTTCTGCGCCTTTCTCCCTACCCGGTTGTCACATATTGGCCCACGTGTCCAGGGATGCAGAGCCCTGCGCTCCCCCAGGCAGTCACCTTCACCTGGGGCTGGCTCTTTCTTGGGTTGAGAGACAGCTTGTGTCTTTGTGCCTTTAGTACTGTTTACTCCATACTGAAATCCAGGGAGGCCCAGGCATTCTCCCTCCTTCCTGGAAGTACCTCTCAGGCTCCTCATGGACAATTCCATCCCTAGGGCAGGGGGCATTATCGCCCACCTGTATAAGACATAGCATTTGAGCAAAAACATTTCTACACACAAGCAACATTTAACATCCATCTCTTCCACTAATGAGACATTTGGGTCATGTGTTTGTTTTGCCCTTACTTTTTATAGATGTCAAGAAAAATAAAATGTGGATTTACAAAGAATGTATAGTCACTGGACAGGGCCCTCCTTCCAGAGTCCTCTGACATACAAATGGAATTCTGCTTTTTGCAGAGCTTCTGGGTTGCAGCCCCCTTGCCCTGAATGATGTAGAAAGCATGAGGTAGAATTTATAAAAGAATGAAAAGTTGATTTTATTTACAAAGGTAGAATTTTATGAATATTTGAAGTATTAATACAGGTCTATTCTTCTGAAATAAAAGCTGTGGAAATCCCGCCCCTGTATAGAATGACCTCTGGGACTAGGACTGAATGGATTTAGAACTCAATGAGGCATGGGAGGCAGGTCCCCTGACAAAAGTCATAAACACTTTCATAATGGCAGCAGGCAGGTCACAGATCCAGCAAGGCCCTTGACTGTGAGGCCCTGGCTACTGTCCAGGCTTTGGATGGTGGACCTCCTCTGCATGTCTGGAAAGACCTAGACCTGGGCCTGTGACCTCACAGCATGGGGAGTTGCTGACCAGGAGCACAGAGCAAGATGTCATACTGGAGGGGAGTGTTACTCCCTTTCCATGTCACTGTCATTCAACATTATAATCCCCTGCATTTAAAAATGACCACAGCATCATTAACTCCAGATCACACTTAAGAGAAGCAGACGTATGGCACTCAAGTGAGGTACAAGTTCTTCCTCCCAGGACGCAGCAGCCCCTCTGCTTCTGCTCCACAACGCTCTCCCTCACAGCCAATACGTTGCTTTTTGTGCATAATTCAAGCGGAGGACTATAACTTATTCAGGGTTTTTATTCCTGCGCAAACCACACGACCAAGAAGCAAGTTGGAGAGGAAAGGGTTTATTCAGCTGACACTTCCACATTGCTGGTCATCACCAAAGGAAGTCAGGACTGGAACTCAAGCAGGTCAGGAAGCAGGAGCTGATGCAGAGGCCATGGAAGGATGTCTCTTACTGGTTTGCTCAGCCCGCTCTCTTATAGAACCCAAGACTACCAGCCCGGGGATGGCACCACCCACAAGGGGCCCTCCCTCCTTGATCACCAACTGAGAAAATGCCCCACAGCTGGATCTCATGGAGGCACTTCCCCAACTGAAGCTCCATTCTCTGTGATAACTCCAGGCTGTGTCCAGTTGACACACAAAACCAGCCAGTACAGATTATGATTTATACAAAGATCACATATAAACACGCTCGTCCAAATTCATCTTTTTCCTCCTTATTTTCTGCTCTCTGCCGATTATTTGTTCAGCCTAAAGCTGTCATGCAGGAATCTTCGAATTTTATTATATGTTTGCCTTGCTTTTTAGTAACTAGAATTTACCAAAACATCTATTCCTTGCATTGCTCAGGGTGGAGAGGCTATGTCTTTCTTTCCAGCATTGACACAATGTAATTGCCCCGGTAGCTACACGTTATCCTGCAGAGCTCCAACACAATACCCACAACAACAGCCAAGAAACAAATGTGGCAAAGAAAACTTTCCGCATAACTATGGGTCACCGCAGACAGGGCAGACAGGAGGGAGCAGAGTGTGACCCCAGAACCCCTTGTATTCAGTGGTGATTAACTTACAGAAGGTCACCTTCCTTAGAAGCTTGGCTGAGTGTTGGCAGTGTGCAGCTCTCTGAGTTCTGACACTTCCTTCTGCTAAAGAGTCTCCTTTCAGTTGCGCCCTGGTCCCCTCCCCCCCCATCTCTTTTAACAAACTTTCTTGTTAGTGATAATAAGACAAGGGCTTAGAATAAACATTTGACTTGGGTGCTGCTACAATGAACTCAAACTCTACCATGAGGTAAAACCCACCAAGAGCACAGAAACCACAGGCCATGACATCCAGAAGGTAAGAACATGATCTCTCTCATCAGCTGGCTCACTCTGCCTAACCCACTACCTTGAGCTGAGTATAGCCTGTAAAGCCATGAGTAGCCCCCATCCCAGCACAGTTACGACCTAGCAAACCACATAGCTGACACACGCTTCTGGAAGTCCATCTGCTTTTACCCCTCCATGCTTCTTTCTCTCGTCACCCCTGGGATAATGATGGAACGCAAGCTCAAGGGTGATCTATATGGTGCCTGGCTGTGCCTGGGGGTGTGCCTCCGAGTCTGCCTGTGTAGACTTTGCTGTAGTGAAACCCTTTCTTCATCACTGAAGCTGTCTAACTGCTCAAGGTTCTTTTCACTTGGTCAAAGGACTTAGCTGATAAGCTATAATCATGATTTAACCCTCCCTATTGATCTTTTTATTTAAACTTTTATAAAACATTATGCATGAACAGGGGTGGAGGTGGGGGGGGTCTGCATTTGAGGCTATGAAGCAAGCCAAGTTAGAGAAAAAGGATGTTGTGGGAAGGGCCTCAGTTAGTTTTCTTAGCTGTGGGGAGGTGACCCCAAGGTTCAAGTGTTGTTCCTCAAAGCCTTTAATTTCCAAAGTGGAAATTTCATTACACACACACACACACACACACACACACACACACACACACACGTGCTGAGGTAAGGCCGTCTGTCTCCACGGGAGCCACACAGGCACCTGTGACGTGTCTGTGGTGACTCTGTACAACAGTGGTTCTCAACCTTCCTAATACTGAGACCCTTCAATACAGTTCCTCATGTTGTGGTGGCCCACAACCATGAAATTACTTTTGTTGCCACTTCATAACTGTAATTTTGCTACTGTTATGAATTGTAATTGTGGATATTTTTGGAGACAGAGGTGTGCCAAAGGGGTAGCTACCCGTCAATGGAGACCCACTGCTGTTCAGAATCCAGCCTGGGCCAGTTCCTGGCATTCGGGCTTTAGGTTGACTTGAGGCCCTGCTGTCCTGCCTTAGAATACCTAAGAATTTTAACCTTCAGTCTTGTGTTTTGTAAGTGAAGCCCGATGGGACAGCGATGTGCAGATGATACAGGCGCACGAGCAACCCGCTCTCTCCGGCCTAGAAAGTTCCACCACGGAGCCCTCGCCCCAGCAGCAGAGTGTGCGTTACCAGTGTCTTCCTTTTCCCCAAAGTCTGTGAACACCCGAGAATGCAGGAAGACTTCTGAGGGGCACAGCGGAAGCCCTGCCTGGCTGGGATGGTCTGGTGTATGCTGCACCCCAGGGCACCATCTCTCTGCTTAGCCTAGCTTCAAATAATTAGAGAAAGTCACCGTGGCCGAAGAAACCCACGGCTCCTTTTCCTTCCGGGCTGCTCTGTCTTGAGCAAGTTCACGGGTCACGGATGCTCTCCACAGGCAGCATTGCGAGGAGCGGAAGGGAAGCACTTAACTGTATTTGGCACAGGAGCTGCACACACGAGTGTGGCCCAGCGTGGCCCATAAGCAGCAACAGTCCAGTGGACACGAGTCAAACCATCTCTATATTTACGTGGATGTTGCCAGGGTAAAGACAAAATGCTGAAATTATGATAATAATTTAAACGCTTTTTTTATTTTACTTAGGATGATACTGATGAGTTAAGGTAGGGACAGAACAGGAATAGAGAAAGGAAGGGAGAGGGGGAGGCAGGGAGAAAGGAAGGAAGAGAAGAGAGGAAGAAAGAGAGGAAGGGGGAAGGGAGGAAGGGAGGGAAGAACGGGGAGAGGAAGGGGAAGGGAGGAAGGGAGGGAAGGAGGAAGGGAGGGAGGGAGGGAAGAATGGGGAGAGGAAGGGGAAGGGAGGAAGGGTGAGGGAGGGAGGGAGAGAGAGGGGGAAGAAGGGAGGGAGGGGGAGGAAGGGAGGAATGAGACCCAAAGACAAAACCAAACAAAACTTAAAATTGTAACAGGAGACCACAGCAGGAAGGAAAAGCTTTATATGGGTGCTTTTTATAGCATTTTTACCTGTGTGCTGAGCAGATGGTTGGGCCCAGATTTAAACTGATATTCTCATGGCCCCCAGGCAGGCGGGGGTGGGGGGTGGGGGGTGGGGGGTGAGGAAGAACGATACCCATGCTGAGTTACAAACGACAGTCTGGTCAAACCTTAGAAACCTAGAACATTCCCGGGGAGAAAACGTCCATCAGCCCTACACAGAAGTGCAACATTTTGTCTGACAATTTTTGGTGGGAGGGTTGGGGGTGAGGGAGAGGGTGGAGGATGGGGGAGTGGGAGGTGTGCGTATTAGTCCCATCGCCTGCCCAGGGCTCCTGAGTGGACTCAGGGGAAGCCCTTGCCCGGGGCATCTCCGCCTGGCTCCTCATATACTTCTGCAGCTCCTAAGGAGGGTTTCCTCCTTTTCTGGTACTTCAGAAAGAAAGACAAACACACAGAAACCCTTCCTGGCTGAGCACCATATGGATATGAAGCCCGCAAAGAACTGAGAATCAGCTCAGGGTGATCAAATGAGATTAATTTTTTTCTAGAATAATTGTTTCTGCTCCCCACATCATAAAATTGGGGGGAAAATGGAAAATAGACACAATTATGTAATGATTTGGATTTTGAAAGGAAAGTCTAGAGAGATAGCTTGGTGGATAAATTGCTTGCCTCTAAGTACGGGGACCTGCACTTATGCCCAGCACTACATCCATGCTGAGACCTAAGGGCTTGAGGGGGTCCTGATGGTGCACGCCTATTATCCCATGCAGGGGTGATGGAGAGAGACAGATCCACAGGACTCCTGGCTAGCCAGCAGCCCACTCAGAGGCCAATCAGAGATCATGACTGACAGTACAAGCTGCACAGCAGCAGAGGAAGAGCATTGAAGATTGGCCCATGGGTCACACACACACACACACACACACACACACACACACGTATGTGACATAAGCACATGCTCCTGTGTTCCTGCTCACACACATAGTTAGTATGGGAAGAATGTGCCTACCCCATGCACTAGCAGAAGCTGAGCAGATACTATGGAATAACTGGGACAGCGCTGTTGGCGTAAAATCGTATTCTTTATGAAAGGGCAACGCTCCCATCAGTCCAATGGTCTGGCCGCTGAGGACTGAGTCGGGAGTGTAGACGCAGTCAGCAGGAGACAGGTGAGGATGCAGAGGCAGGCTCCCTGGGGACATGAGGACATGCACAGCGGTCTTGTTTTCTGAGCCACAAACATTGATCTGTTGTTATTGGGCACAGATGACGGTTTGTCCTAATTTGGAAAAGGTTAAGTAGTACTCAGAAATGCAGACGGCAAACTGTGTATGTCAAAGACGCCGAGACGGAGCAACAGTCTGCACCTCAGCCAGCTCCTACCCCCTGGCTCAATCGAGGACCTTAAGTGCTGAGACCCCGGTCTGACTCTTCCCACGGGGTTCAACTCAGACAAAGGCTTCAACTGTCGTGAGAAACCCTATCCACCCAGGATAAAACACATCAGCATCTTCATCTACTGAAACTTCATTGATCAGGATGCGGAGGAGCAAACAATGAAAAACGAGACCCGTGAAACACAGTACTTTCTTCTCATGGAGTCAGACCGCGGTCAGCAGGACAGACAGAGAAGCAAAATGGCTCACAAAACTCCCTTCAGAGCACCACGGGGAGTCTGTCCTCAGACACCAAGACATCCCCAGTCTCCAGAGCAGGCACTGCCCCAGTTACCTCTGCTGAGTCTGGATTGTTTGGATATATACCACCAGAGAGCTGCTGCCTGGAGCACCTCAGTCAAAGGGGAGCATAGCCTCTCAGCGTTCCCCTACTCCTTGCTGTGAGAGACTGCTGAAGTCCAGTCATCCACAGGGTGGACCAGGACCTGCTGACCGAACAGATCGTGCAGTTCAAATGTGCCCCTTGGGGCAAAGCTGTATGCCATGGTGGCTTTAAAGGGGGTTTGTTCTTTACGTGAATGTCAAACGTGACACGCTCATGGAGCACGTGGGCAGGCTCAGAGGTGAATCCCTGCGACTGAAAAGCCTGCTTCCAGGAGTCCAGGACCTATAGTGAGGCAGACACACGTCACGAGCCACAACTGTGACAGTCATCCTGTACTGGGTGAGTGGGAGGTATGCAGGTGGGAAACTGAGAAATATTGTGAGGGAAAAACCAGATTGACCAATCATGGCAGTAAGCCAGGGCCTGCCTTGGTCTCAGGCTAGGTGCAGAGCCACTGCCAGATTAATCAAAAATACCAGGGAATCAGTCTCCCTATAGCATGATGAGCCAGCCATAATTTTTCTATAGGGCATTTCTCTGTTGTTAAGGGACTTGATGTACCTCAGCTGTATTTATTGTGGTAAGGAATGAACATTTTGAGAGTGCTAATTCTTCAGTATACTTGGTTTTTATTGGAATTACATTTTAGAAACCGCCATTTTAGAAAACGCGAAACACCATGAATTCTTCAGTGAGGTGCCCATGTGAAGTGCTATGGCATAATAATGTATTCAAACTCCCTGTGTGTTCAATACCGGGTAATGGGCCCACATGCATGTTTTAATGGATCACATTTATTATGTAACAGGTTCAAAGTCACCATGCTATATTCACACTATTAAGGGTTCACACTCAAGGAGTAATGGAGTCGCAATCACTGTGTCACGGGCTCAAATCCCAGAGTTCATCCAGTATCACGCATTCCATTTTATCATTAGCCCAGTCTTACCCACCCCTCTGCTAACTGGGGATGTGATTCACTGTCGGAGCTGCTGGGAATTATAAGTTCTAATCTACAGAATCACAGCACATCCTGGGGTATACGCTAGGCCTTATGCCATGAAACAAAAGGAATGCCTGCATTTATCATATCAGTGTGCCTAGCTGCTGTAGAAACTAAGGAATGATTAAGAAAACCAATTCCACGAATCAACATAAAAGAATTCTGACACATCCAAAACCCAAGGAACTAACTATAATTCTATAAACTATAAACTATAAACTATAATCCCTGCCCAGAGCAGCAGAGAAGAAATGTTTGGGGTGCCAAAGACAGGGAGACTGAGAACCCCATTAGGTTACTTATGTTTTCAGTCACTCTGGACATAGCTAGATAATTCTGCTTTAATATCCGTGAGTAAGCCATCTACCCACACAGCGCAGGCCAGTTCAAGTAGCGCAAACACGGCCTCCCGTCCAGCTTCTCAGTACCAGGTCGGCTACTGTTATGAGTTAAGAGAGGTTCAAATCATATCTCACTGGAGGGAAGTGTAACAGAAAGCTTAATCTGCAATGCTCGAAGCACATGCCCAGGCAAGCGGAGAGCCGCTGCAGCCTTTACTGCTTCTGTCTCTCCTGCACCACGCAGTCTGCAGCGTGAAGGTAGGATGCCCGAGAGTGCTCCCGTGAGCCGTTCTGGTTTCATCTCAAAAGTAATAAAGTGGTGTGACCCTCAGCAGTGCTTAGCGTCGGAGATACAAGAGACCCACTTTCCGTGACCGTGAACTGCCATGAGCTCACACTGAGTGCAGACAGTGGATACAGGGCAGCGGAGCCTCCACGCTCACAGTCAGAAATGACCTTCCACAGAGCAGCTCCGCTCCGCTGCCGATCCCGTGGACGCCACTCGTGTAAAAGAGCAGCTCTGTGAGGGCATCCGCCATCTAGCCATCTAACTGCTTCTAAAAAGAGACAAGATGTAGACACGTGAGCAACAACTATGCGATGCCCCGACAACCTGCAAATCGATGTGTTTGTCGCCGTGTTGCGTTGGTTCTGAGAAATTAAAGATTGAAATGGGCTTGTTCAATAATTAAAAACAAAGCCGGGCGGTGGTGGCGCACGCCTGTAATCCCAGCACTTGGGAGGCAGAGGCAGGCAGATTTCTGAGTTCGAGGCCAGCCTGGTCTACAAAGTGAGTTCCAGGACAGCCAGGGCTACACAGAGAAACCCTGTCTCGAAAAAACAAAAAACAAAACAAAACAAAAAAATTAAAAACAAGAGAAGTAACTTCTGTGTGGGGATTCTGTACACATCCTGGCCATGCGGTTAAGAACCACCCATTATATCCAGTGCTGGGGATTATCTCAAGACGTTCTTATCTTCTAGAAGTTTCTTGCGTCTCAAGATGCTGCTTTTAAGTGTGGTCCCATGGTGTCTCTTTGAAAGAGAGAACATTTTCACAAGGTATTATTTAAAAAAACATGGCAAAAAAGTGACACCCCGAAGTCCATATTAGTAACAGTGAAAGGTAGTTCCCAACCTGTTGGTACCTAAGAAATGAAAAAGGAAACCATCACTGAAACGTTTAGGACTTCCTAAACAGCTTGTGATTCTTCTGTAGAGAACCCATGGCTCCCCAGGAGCTCAGGAAAAGGGAGAAGAGCAGGGATTACCATCACCTGCAGAACCTCATGAAAGCCAGGGAGGGAAGGGTGAGCCTGCACACATGGACTGAGTCAAGGTCTGTAGTCACTCCTCCATAACCTGCTTCAACACAGAGTCACGCAGGAGGCATGACGCCCGAGACAGAACCAAGCCAACGGGGTGTCGCTGATGGGTCGCTGGGGCTGTGGGAAGGTGCTTCTTAGAGAGAGAGAGGATCTCACAAATGTTTCCATCACAAATCAGATGGCTCTCAGCGTAATTATATTAATGGATTTTGAAAATATTATGTGCCTTTGATTTCCTTACCCGCAGAGAACATAATGTGCTTTTAAGGTGAAGGTGTGTATCAGAGAGACTTCTCTTGGCTGTTGCATGAACGTGGCTTCAGTTAGGGAAGAAATCAGTACTTGTTAAGGGTCATTTACCAAAGTAAGCCACACATTTAGTTAGCTTAGCAGTGACCATCTTATGATGGGCGACCAAAAGCCTGTGCTATTATCAATCCTAACAATAAACATGGCCGCATTGTATACTTTTGAATTCTTTAAAAAGCATGTTTTGTCTCCTTCTAAAGACAGTTATTTTTCAGCTCTTTTGGAAGTGGGGTGAACTGTAAACCTTTAAGGTCTTTAAGGTAACTATTGGCTTGAAAGAAACAGTCCCGGAGGCCTCTGCTCTGGGTGGGCTTGGGGTCTGTCCCTCTCCTCTCTGTGAAACTCAGAATTTATACACTTTTTATCTTAAAAACTAAATGAAACAAAATAAATAAACAAACAAAAACCTTCCCTTTGAAACAATCCTGTAATTGAGATTTATATAACCCCATAAATGAGATTGCAGGCCTAACTTGCAAGACAGACATACAGCAAGCAGAATATACTGTACAAATCCCCCAACACACATTCCTGACTGGGGTCTGAGTATGTGTCAACCCCTGGAAGAAAAATAAAAAAGCAGTCATGGCCAAACTATTCTCACTATCACATGATCATTCCTGATTTTTGGTAAAGGGTTTTATTAACTTTGGACTGAGAGAGGCTAGGCTGACTCCATGACAGGCTTCAAATTGGCAGTTCAGGAGACAAGGCTTAATCTCAAGTTTCCAAGAACTGGGCAAATCAGGGCAAAACTCAGAAGCTGTTCTGCCATCTGGCCTGAGGCAAGGACAATGGGTCAGCAGCAATTTCTAGACTTCCTCAACAACAGTTTCCAGATTTCCCCAGCAATAGTTTCCAACTCCCCACCCCACCCCCTTGCCCACCATGCTCCAGCAATTATCTGGAATGTCCCTAGAGATCGAGCCTTTGATTAAGATAGAGGTCACCTCCCTCTTCCCAGAATTCCCCTAAGGTGCTTTAAATCAGGCCTGCAAGCTCACTGTGGTATCTCTAGGTAATGGAGACCCCAGCGTGATGGACTTCTGCCAAATAAAATGTTCTTTGCTTTTGCATGCTATTTGAGTCCAGGGTATCATTCTTCAGCAAATCATAGAACCTTCCAGGATAATACCTATAGTACACACCAACAGGGCTTACTCTGCCAGTCACCAGCAGAGTGAGGCCATGTTTACTGATTGGTTGAGTCCTGTGGAGTCTAAGCAGAGAGGATCAACCAAGCCTTATTCAAAAGAGGCAGCATTCTGCTTATCTGTTAAAACAATACTGAATGCTAAAGGCACACCCACGGGGTAAAGAAGAGGACATAAACAATATTCCAGCTACTGGGAATGGGCTCTATGGGTCCCTGGCTACAGGCCACTTCTGTGCCAGGCTTTTTGTTTTCAAGGCAATCTCCAAGTCCACGCAGCACAGACACAGACACTCCACAAGACATAGTGTTCAACCTTTGGCTCTGACCTTTCCCAGGCAGAAACAGGTGGCACCATACACAGACCACTGTACGTGTGCTCGAACTAACCTCTGTCCTTTATTCCTAAGGAAGCACAAACAAGGCATGAGCCTGCATCAAGCTTTAGGAAACGGGAGTATCCCTGAAAGGGATCATCGCATTATGTTAGCTTGAGCCTCCCCACTCTCAGATCTCCAGTCCCCCAAATGTCCTGGGAGCAGACCTAGATGTCCAGCACAGTAACAATTTCTTCTGTGCAGATACCCAATTCATCTTCAACGTTTTATCCCTGTGTACCCTGTTGTAAGAAATAGCTGCACTCTATGCCTCTGTGTGTGTGTGTGTGTGTGTGTGTGTGTGAGAGAGAGAGAGAGAGAGAGAGAGAGAGAGAGAGAGAGAGAGAGAGAGATCCAAGTAGTTCAGGAGCCCAGTCACAGGTGTGAGCATTTTATTTTACTTTGTAAAACATTTTTCATGGTTGTAAAACATAACAAACAAGCAGAGAATTGGCCAGTTCACTCATTTCCAATGTTGAATTCCATCACAATGCTGTCAGCACTGACAAGAGTTCCCAGTCTGGGTAGCATCCCAAATAGGACCCACATGACCCACTATGCGGTAGACCTTTCCCCAGAACCCAGGAGCCTCTAAATATCTGCCTATGTGTGTAATGTATTAGCACACAATTTTTTCATTCTACATTTTAGGTGCAGTTCCATGTGGAATATAGAATTTATGTTCATGTCAAATTGTCAGTTTGTCCTTATATTCTAACAATATCCTCCATGGAGTGAAGACGCTAATTTCAATGAAACCAAACAGTCAATCTTTCCCTTTCTCAATTATCTTGGGTGTTGCAATGGAAAAACAGTCACCAAACCTGAGATCCCCTACACTCTCCTGTGTGGTCATTTCTAACATACACTCATAGAACTGTATGTTTTGTGTTTATGTATGTGACCTACTTGGAGTTAATTCTCAGTACTCTAGGTTCCTGGGACATGGTCTATCCTGGTGTTCGTATGAAGCTGCCATCAGGTGCCCATCAGATCTGATGACTGTTGGGAGCCTCTCTGAATTCCTGGTTCTCTATCTGCCCTTTCCTGGGGGTGAAGGCAGGTGGCAGTCTCCAGCCACAGGAGCAGACACCCCCCAGCCCCCTCACCTTCTGCCCCATTGCTTTCTGCATTTGAGCTCCACCTTCTCAGCCACAGACATGGGGGCACTATGGTGTTTTCATGTTCCTTTAATCTTAGAATTGTGCTAAACCACAGGCCAGACGCACAGGCTTCATTCAGTTGAAGAATTTCCCTTCTGTTCCTGTTGTCTGAGATGCCCTTCCTCTGTAGTGGAAATGTTCAGGTAGATTTTATTTGCTCCTGATATGCTACTAGTATATAGAATCTCCTTCACATTCCTGGGAATGGCCCCACTTGGTGTTTCATCCAGTAAACAGGCTGTAGCGCTCCGATTGATGGTGTTTGGGGAGGATGATGACATAGATGTTCATATTTCCCTGTGGCTTTCTGTCCTATAATCTCTCTATTGCCTTTGATTTCAGGGTGATATTGGCCTCCAAGGATGTAGGAAAATGCTCCTTCCTATTCTGATTTCTGGAAGAATTGGAGGGGGGGGTTGGTTTTTTAGTTCTTTATAGATTTGATGGAATTCACAAGGAAAACCATCTAGTCTTAATGTTTACCTTGGGAGGTTTCAAATGGAGAATCGATAACAACTTTTGATATGCTATGAATGTTTTCCCATTTTGAATCAGGTCAGCCATGTTCATTTCTAGGGGGATTTTTTTTCCCATTCCACCCGGATTTATACACTGTTTTCAAGGCGCTGATACACGCCTTACTTGTGTAGGGCACGCAGCGATGTCTCTATTTTTGTTTCTTCTGAGTGGTGTGCACTGAGACCTCCACCGTCATCACTGCTAGGCAGCAGAGGAGCTATCTCCCCTTCGTTTAGTCTGTTTAAACAAGGCTCTCTTTTCTCCTTGTCAATCTATAAAGACTTGCCAATGTTTTCATCTGCTCAAGTTCCTCTTCTCAAGAGCTCTTCTTGAGTTCTTGTTGGCGCTATATAATTGCTCTATGTACTGAAACTGTCTCTGATATATATTTTACAGTTCCTTTCCTTCGAATACTTTTGGCTTTTTTCTGAACACCATGGTTGGTGTGTGGATGATGTCTTGGTAGTAAACTGGGTGGGTGTCTTCAGTTATTTGTGATATAAAGCCATCTTAGTTTATGATCTTTTCTGTTTAAATGTCGGCTATTAGTATTTCTTTGAGCATAAGCTTTTTAAGAGCTGATAACTTCTTTATATATGGTGGCTTTGTCTGTATTCGTCTCTTAAGCATTTTTTGATTTCTCTTGTCAGGGGAACAGGGGATATGGGAATGTGAGGGTGTAAATATGAACAAGGTATAATCTCAGTATAGGGAAATATCACAACGAAACCCATTACTTTATGCACTTAACAATTACCTTGTGACTTATTTTCATACCCAGTGCTCCCCTGCCGTTGTTCCGCTGAGTTCCCCATTCAGCAAAGTAGATTTTCTACTTTTCCTTGATAATCTAGGTAGCGATGTTTTACTGTTATTAAAAGACATACTCTAGGTAGAGTCAGTCTTTACTTCTTACTTATCTGTCTCTGGGGCTGTCACAGGGCCCTGGGGAGTCCACCCTCTTCACACAGCACAGGGCAGTCCAGTCCTCTCCTATTTACGCATCTCTGTGTCTCGTGTGTGTGGGCAGCGTGATTTCACATCTCCAGCCCTTATCCCTGAGCTTATTTGCTTTATTCATCTGTGAATCCCATTTTTCATTTTGTGCATATGCATGTAACATTCTACACTCTGGGCGGTGGGGCTTGATCCTGTGGCCAGCGTATAATGCCATGTGCCCCTCGCTTCCTCCACCCCCACCTTCCTGAGACTTAGCGTCAACTGTATGAACACTCTAGCTCCGACATAGTTTAATTTCTCATGGTTTATCACTGGAGGTTATCTTGCTACACTGTCTGCTCAGCAGCAGGCTTAGGATAATCTTCGTCCATGTATTTCAGTTCCTGTAGTCCTTTACAATTAGTCACAAAGCAAACCGACGGCCAAGCCAGCTTGCCTGTTTACCTTAACCTCTGCGAGACCCTGTCTCTCTGCACTCTGTGCTGCGTCCTTTTATTTAAACCTAATGTGTTTGCTCCCTGTGGCATTTCTAGCAGAGCAGCTCTCAATGTTTGTTTATCTAAAATGTTATAATTTCTCCTGTGCTCTGAAGCATATGGTTAGCGAACTTCTTTCTATTCCCGTTACTGCTTTGAGTATTTGGTTCTGGCATCTGTGGCTTCGGACAAGAAGTCAAGAGGTAACCCTCGAAAGCCCCACCCACCCACCAGCCTCTTCTCCTCCTGCTTCAGTGGACTCCTCTCTGGCTTTCTGCAGTTTGTTGATGGTGTGTCGTTTTGTAGATAGTTTTATATTTATTATCCTCCTTGCTTTAAGATTACAATCATCTGCTGGAAACTCAGCTCTCACCTCTTTCGAGAACACACCCAGAAGTGGTAGCATCAGACCATGGTTCATGTCCCTAATTTTTCAGCAATTGTATTCCATGATGAGCATACATCTTTACATCCCCCTCAGATGACCATGTGTTCAGTTTCTTCACACCTGTGCCTACACTTGTGGTTGTCTGGTGTATGCGTGCAAAGGGCTGTGCCCATGTATGGTGCTGCTGCTCTATTTAGATAATGGTAGTCAGGAGTGAATTGGTGTCTGTTGTGACATCCTTTTATATCCTCTGAGAATAAGTGATGTGCATCTTTCACAGAATTATTGGCAATGTTTCAGTCTTCTTGGAGAAGTGTTTTCACTCTTCAGTCCTTTAAGAATTTATTTTAGTGTTGTGAGACAATGATGTCTTTGTGTGTTTTGTTCTCCTAGACCCAAACTCATCATGTAGCTGAGTATGTATACTCATCCCGTATGACCTTGTGCTCCCAATCCTTGTGCCTCCACTTTCCAGGTGCCGGGATGACACATGTTCACTGTTGAACCCAACTAGGTCTTTTGTTGGTGAGGTGTACATGTTGCATAATCTAAGTATCCATTTCAGGCAGATTTATATCTGCTGATAATCCTCCCACGCTTGGTGACCTTTTTATATGACCTCTCTTAACATGAGAGGCTGACATTTTTTAATTTAAATTTTATGACATACAATATAGTTTGATCATTTTTTCCTCCTCCTTCAAGTTCTCCCAGATCCTCCCCATCTCCCTACCTTCCCAAAACAAGGCTTAAATTTTAAATTCTGATTTACCTTTTATCTCTTCTGTTGCCTGTGCCTTGAGGGGGGAGATCTTATCTAGGAAATCATTGGCAAGTTCTGATGTAATGAAGTCCCTCCCCCATTTCCTTCTGATAATAGCTTTCAATGCTGCCATTAGGTTTTTAATCTTTTTTGTATAGGTTTTGTTTATGAAAGAGAAGAGTCCAACTCTACAGCTCTGTGCATGCATACACTGCTTCTCTATGTCATCAGAACAGTCACACAATAGTGTGCTCATGGTACCCTAGCTGAGAGCCATGTGTCCATGCATGTACGAGTGAGGTTCTAGCCATCTACCTCTTCCCATTGCACTAGACCAGTCAATATCTCGACGCCTTCCCTCGCACCAATAAAGCATTGCATTTCCCCATTCAACACAGCTCTGGGGTGCATCCTGAAATTAGGGATCCTAAGTCTCTTATTTTCTTCCTTTGCCATACTGTTTTGTTTTCAGGGTCCATGTGAATTTTAAGATGGCTTTTCCTATTTTTTAAAAGAAAGCATCACTGAATTTGACAGGGATTACACTGAAACAGAACACCACAGTTGTTGTATGGACATCTTCCAAAGACTGGCTTTCAATCTGTGAACACAGACACCTTCCTATTTCCTGCTGAGCCCCCTGATTTCACATAGTAGTGACTTATAACTTTCAGTCAGCATGCTTTTCTCTGTAGATACATTTATTTTTAGGCATTTTCTTTTTCTTTGATTTATCTGCAATGATGAAGACTGAGTCCAAGCTTTCTTACATGCTAAGCGAGCATTCTACCACCCTGAGCTACATCTTCTGATTGGATTTTATTTTTTCTAATGCTATTATAAATGGACTTTTAAAACCCATTTCTTTTCTGGATGACTAATTCTCTGTGTATGTAAAACAAAAAAACATTGTTTTTTCCTTGTTTGTTTGTTTACTTTGTTCTCTGATCTGTTCATCTTATTTCTATGGAACACGTGGGGAAATTTTTAGCATTTCCTATGATTTTCTTTTATCATCTATAAACAAATACTTTTACTACCTTCCCAGTTTGGATGGGTTAATTTTTTTCAACTTTAATCTCTTTAAGTTAGAGCTTGACTGTTTTGGGATAGAGACGGTCTGAGTGGATGTCCTGGCTTCACTCCAGACATCCCAGGAAAACTTGAGTCTCTCCCTGCTGAGGACAATGGCAGAGAAGGGCAGACAGGTGCTTTTGAAGGTCCTAATCTCTAAACTCCCCAGCTGCTGCCCCAGCGGGCCTTGGGTGGTACACTGTGCGCTTCTCTCAGTCTGCCCTCTCAGCCTTGCTGCATTCAGGATTCTCAGAGACTCTCTTAGTGTCTTGACCTGAGCCCCAGATGGAAACTGGGACTAGGACCTTGTTATAGTCCTCTGGCATCCAATGACATAGTGAAACCTCTATATGAGGTACCTTATAAACAAAATAAACTTTCCTCCTTACATAGTGGTGCAGGCCCACTGGGAGCATGGTTTCTCTCTTCAAGGCTGCCTCTTAGGTCTGGAGTTGGTGGGACCCGCCATATCTTTTTTCCATGCAGAAGATCACTACCCACCAGCCACCCCTGCTTGGAAAGAAAGAAAGAAAGAGAGAGAGAGAGAGAGAGAGAGAGAGAGAGAGAGAGAAGAAGGAGGGAGGGAGGGAGGGAGGGAGGAAGGAAGGGAGGGAGGGAGGGAGAAAGGAAGGAAGGAAGGAAGGAAGGAAGGAAGGAAGGAAGGAAGGAAGGAAAGTATTTTCTTGGTTGATACAAACATTTGGTTACTTTTCAGAGTTCTGATAAAATTCTTGCTGACATTCTCCGCTTATTTTCCAGTGTTTTATGAGAACCCGGCAGATCAAGGTTGCCTATGGCCCTCTTCTGGGACAGCGTTTTAGGTTTCTCTTCAGAGAAGCCACGTCAGTCACGAGCCGTGCAGAAGTATAGTGCATGAAGCAATATTTTCAATACTTGCCAAATCCAGTTTTTGTAGGAACTTTCTACTTTTTGTTTTGTTACTGACAGGTTGTGCATCTTTTCATGGTACACTGTTCGGCCACCCATCTAGAAGACTCAAACCTGCAAGGGTGAACCAGGTGCTGTTCTGAAGTTGCTGATGTCACTCATGATAACTCAGAACAGGAAGGACAGGTTTGATATAGCAGATGCAGATGTGTAAGGGAGTGTGGGTGAAGGAACTGTGAAAGGTCAGGAATCCATCCCCGTGGAAGGGTTCCAAAGACGGAAGCAGAGCAGCTGGCCTTCAAGGACAGACAGAGTATGGGTGCAGATCGTGAGAAATTTGGATATACTGCTACCCTGCCGTTCTTGCCGTTCTATTTCACCGCATGGTGGTGACTGCTTTCTCTGAGATGGGACTCCGTGCCAGGTGGAAGGCCCTGCCATCTGGCTGAGATGCACGCCTGAATCACTAAATCCCAGTGGTAACCACTGGGGAACAGAGCTGCTGTTGAGCGGCCATTATCAGCCGATGTCCTCACCGTGTGTGGCCAGCCCTCTCCCGTGCTGCATGCTTGGTAGCCTGTCAATAAGACTCCCGGTCGGTTTAGTGGGGATTTTCAACTCCCAGTTTCCCCCAGGAAGCATAGAGCAAAGTCTGGGTGAAAGCAATCACTTCTGTAAGGCCCAAACAGACGCTTTGATTTAATGTCTGTCTCTCCAGTGCAGTGGCAGCTGTTGGCTGTAAAAACAAATCAACACATAAAATAATCCTTGAGCCAGAATAGATGACTAAATTCATATGCAATGTGATAACCGGTTGATAATAACCCAGTAATGACAAGCATTTAAGGATCTATTAACACACCAGCTCTGAACACCAAATCTATGTATTAGTTTACCAGGAGTTTTGAAAAATACAAAAGAAAAAAAGAGAATCCATTTTTCTTAAAGGAACAGGCATGTTATTAGTGACAAGATGTGATGATTCTATGATATACTGTTAGTCATGACAATGTCACACACCAAAAGCCTTTGGATGTTTTCCCATGCTCATTTGCAGAAGAAACTGAGTCTCAGGTGCCATTTGGACTCATCCAGAGCGGGGACAGAAGTATAACCTTTTCTTCTTAGGACCAAAATCAATGTTTTAGGCAAATTTAAATTAACTTTTAAAAATTAAAGTGTAATTTAATACTATGTTTGTATTATATGAAATAGTGAATAATCGTTTTTCCTAAGCAAAATGAAGACCAAGTGTGATGTGTTTAAATCATAACAGGATAATATCGAGGTCCTCTGCTCAGTCACCCCACAGCTATTATATATTGAGACCCCCATGGCTATTGAGACCTCCATAGCTATTATATATTGACACCCCCTTGGCTACTCTGTATTGAGACCCCCTACAGCTAATATGTATTGAGACCTCCACCGCTACTATTTGTTGAGATGCCCCACAGATATTATGTATTGAGAGTCCCACAGCTACTATATATTGAGACCCCCACAGCTACTATGTATTGAGATTCCCACTGCTACTATGTATTGAGACTCCCATGGCTACTATGTATTGAAATCCCCACAGCTACTATATAGTGAGACCCCCCCACAGCTACTATGTATTGAGACCCCCACAGCTACTATGTATTGAGAGTCCCATGGGTACTATATGTTGAAAACACCATAGCTACTATATACTAAGACTCCCATAGCTACTATGTATTGAGACCCTCATATCTACTATGTGTTGAGACCTATAAAGGGCTGGAACATTTGATTGTCCTGTTCTGACTTCCATATCTTTTGGGGCTTGATGGGCCATCCGCATCATCCAAAGCTCAGAGGTTTAAGGTGTATTTGAGAATTATGAGTAGGGGGAAATGGGCAAACCTATACATGAGTTTGGTCAACTCATGTCTCCATACGCTTGGATATGGGCATTTGCCCACTGCTGAGATAGAAATCCTGCATAGCTGTACTGAGATATTCTTATCTGCCCCTAAACCTATCACCTTCCTACTTGTCATCAGTGTGTGGTGATCTGTGCCTGTGTGGACCACAAGTGACAATTCCAATGTGATTCTGAAAGGAATTGGGTCTTAAGGTGAGCCCTGGGATGCCCAGCATCCAGTTAATCACGATCATGACCGTCCAGGCTCTGCTCAGTGGGCACAGCGCCCGGGCTGTGTGTGCAGCAAGCGCATATCTGGACCTTCTCTTACAAATTTCACTTCATTTGTTTCCTTGAAGCTGTCCTCGAGGTATTTTAAACTTTTATTTATATTTGAAAGATAGCTGCGTAAATTTAATTTGCTTTGTGGATTCAGAAGAAAACACTTGTCTCTTTTATGGTCCCATTTTTTTTTCTTTTAAAATAAAAACAATTGAATTTCTTCTGATGTTAGAACACAATAGAGTATTTCTCAAAAACAAAACAAAACAAAACAAAACAAAACAAAACAAAACAAAACAAAACCAAACCAAACCCTCCAGTTCCTGGAGAGTTCTCTGTTTCTGAGGCAGGTGGACTACTGCTCTCTAAGAAGCTCCGTTTCCTACTTCTGTCTTGAGTGGAAGCTAGTGAGTCCTGCTTTCCCCTGCAAAGGCTCCAGAGTCAAGGAGCAGAGTCTCCTTAGCATGCTCTCACCGCCATCGGTGGTCACCTCCATCTATGGGTCACACGAGATTCCTTGCCCAGTGGCCTCAGGAGAGCTTCCACCTGCTGTCTCTATTCCTTCAGATTTAGTGCTTGCAAGTATTTTAGCTACCCTTTGAAGATGCATGGCCAGCCAGAGTTGTCACTCTCCTATGGCTTAAGAGGCAGTTCATGAATATTAAAATGGCCTCTACACCAGAGAACACAGTGAAGAACTCAAAAGCTTCCCTGACTGTGCTGCCAGCCTGCCCAGGCTGCAGGGTCTGAGCAGCTGAGCTGTCTTCTGTGCTGCTTTCTCAGACCATGGGGAAACTGTTTGTTCTCTCTCTCCCTCTCCCTCTCCCTCTCCCTCTCCCTCTTCCTCTCCCTCTCTCTTTCCCTCTCCCTCTCTCTTTCCCTCTCCCTCTCTCTTTCCCTCCTTCTCCCTCTCCCTGTACCTTTCCCTCTCCCCCCCCTCTCTCTCCACCTCCTCTTGCAGAATTATCACCACTTCGCTTGCTGGGGTGGGAGCCACACCTTAAAGGGTGGACATGGAGTTCCAGTGGGAGGGGACAGCGTGGCTTGACACACCAGAGCAATGGACAGACTCTCTCCATCATCTGCAATCCCTCAGCAGGTCAGGAGAGAGCCGGTGAGACCACATATGGGTCTTACATAGTTCAGAGTGTTAGAGCTTCTACCTCCCAAGATGGGCCCTGGACCCCAGGGGGAGCTCTGTTCTCCAGAAAACTGCTGAGGAAATAAGAGGTGCTTCTACCTTCTGAGGGTAATTTGTCTACAACAAGAGCAAGAATTGGAGAGGACACCACCATCTTGTGCATGTCATGGATATGAGAACCCAGGGCAGGAACCATCTGCTCAGCAGACTCTAAGGACCTCACACCAGGAAGTAAGGAAGAGAGACGGAGTTGTATAGAAAAGACTGGACATGTAGCCAGGGACACAGTGTCACGCGGTAGAGGGTTGGCTCTCTGCAGTGCTAGTGCGCCTGTTAAATACACCCTTGGCTTAGAGGCTCTGCAGCCCTGGGGAGGCTGAGAAGGGTAAGAGGGGAGACAACCTCAGGCCGCATTTTCAGAGAGTGATGGGACAGAACACCGCTGTTGGAGGCTCAGTTTTAAAGGACACTTGCCTGAACTCAGGAGCCAAGAAGAACCCGTACAAAACCACTCTCTACTCAAGGGGAGCCATCCTCACCCCAAGATGCCCCCAAGAGGGAGTGGGCTGGACAAGCTGCTGAGGTCGTTGCATTGACTGAAGAGTCTGAGCTCAGGTCAAACCCCAAGCTCAAGAGATGACTTGGCTGACAATTGTTCAAGATAAGGTTGAAGTCTGTTAAGAAATCAGAGAAATACGTGCTGGGGTGCTGGGCCAGGAGGAGTTGCTTATCACTGATTGTCCTCCAGGTCTAAGGGCCTGTCTTGATCATGTTGCAATCCTAAAACAAAGAGATACCCAGAAAGCACAATAACATTTGTCCCAAACCCCAGTCACCTGCATGGTGCAGTCCCTGGACTGACATCAAAGAAGATAAATACCAGTTAAACGGACTTTGTTTTTTTGTCTGGGGCTCTCTGGTTTCTGTGGCATCTCGACAGTACACCAGGCAGAGTCGACCACATTCTGTCCCTCGGCACCAACAGGAGATACACATCCTATCTAGATGCTGAAAATGCAGATCTTTGAAACGTGCCTCTGCGTTTACTTCATCTTTGGGAGGGGGGGGACAAGCTGACTTCAACGCCATGCATCTTGCATCTGACAAGCATCTTGCATCTGACAAGCTCCCCGGACCTGGCACTGTGAGGGAGCTTGCAGTCCTGAAAGTCCAACCTAGGACTGTCAGCATCCCACAGGACCAACCCAGGGCACAGCTCAGGTCTGGATTCAGGAAGTGGTCGCTTTAAAAGTCCCCCCCACCCCCCTCACCCCTGCAACATCCCCAGTGTGACTGCATTGTGTGTGAAGCAGAATTAGATTAAATCTGGCTACAGATAGATAAGAATAGTGTCCTTGTGGGGAGGAGAAGCCCCTCCAATCCCCCTCTCTTTTGGGTACTGTATATAGAGACAGTAGGTGGCCAGGAACATGGCCTTGCCAGAATGAAATCTTCTATCTGTTCCTCCCCTCCCCCATGGCAGCTTTCTGGCCTCTAGACCTGGGGGAACTGTGGCTTCGCTGTCATAGTCACCCCGTCTGGGCTGTTTATGATAAGAGCCCCCGTAGAATACAGAGACCATGTGAGCCGCCTTTGGAATTTTACTCACTACAGCCAAGTGGCTTGGGACCAACTTCTGACCTAGTTTAGCTTGCGGTCGGGTGGGGCCACAGACGGGAATCATCTCCACGTCGTTTGGTTTAATACAGTACTTTTCTTCAGGGAGCTTGCAGCACTTTTTTGAGATAATAATGTAGAACCATCAGGTAGGGGACAGCCTGATTACTTCTGATTGGCAACTAGCATCAGAACACCAGATCTTAAAGTAAATATCCTGGTGTGAACTCATGCGTTAGTCACCAAGCCAGAGAGTCAGCTGTTTTCTACAATAGTGGAGTCTATGATGGAACATTTTGGCCTGTGCTTTTAGGCTCCACTCTATAGCTTCATGCCCCTGGAATTATCATAAGGCTTGGCTTGGCTTGGCTTCCTTTTTCCTCTTTCTTTCTTTCTTTCTTTCTTTCTTTCTTTCTTTCTTTCTTTCTTTCCTTTCTTTCTTTCCTTCCTTCCTTCCTTCCTTCCTTCCTTCCTTTCTTTCTTTCTTTATTTATTTCACACCTTTGTAATTTCACAGAACCAGAGCTAAAAGCACAATGCAGGAAGAACAGCGAGCCCATCTTGGCTCTAGCATAGCCTGTGCCAGGCTACAAAGAGGCCAGATAGAGGGTCCCTTACAACTCTGAGTTCCTGGGCTAGTGGCATCCTAGAGACTGTAGGGAATATGGTTTGCAAGTCACAGCAGCCACCAAGGAAGTTGGACCAGCATCATCTAATATGGTGGACATTTGCCCCTTTAAGAATTAGGGTTGTGGGTAAGGAAACTGAACTTAGCTCTGTTTCTTTGTACCACTTCTACATGTAGCTACTAGAAAACATAAAACTGTCTACGACTGCACGTCCTTTCCCCATGAACAGCAAAGCTGCTAGACAGAGATTCCCGACACATTTTGCATCCATGGTCTTTCTGGAATCAACCATGCCCAGACTTGGATGTTAGTCAGCAGCTGCACAGACCCACGCCACCTCCTGCTCATCCCTACCAATGTATATGCAGGCTGTGCTCTCTACCACTTCCTCAAGGATTATCTCTCCTCTATGAGATCCCACAGTCCGAATTACACTGCCATTCAAAGCTGTCCCGGGGGTGGAGATAGAAGACCTCACTTTAAAAATTCTTCCTAGAGATCTTTGGACAGTATTCCGATGTGGTCCATCTTGTAGACTGCATATCTGCACTGGTTACCTAGTGATTCACCTAACTGTCCTCTGTGTCCCTCTGTGGCCCCTTTTCCTGCTCCATGAGCACACTGTCCTCTCTGGGCATGAGGCTACAGGGTCATAGGGTCACTCAAAGCTCAGCTTCTACTTGGGTCTTTAGATGTCTCATTTGGACAAGGCCTCCCCATGCATCCACTGCAGCTCAGGACTGAGTGTTATGGAGAACGTCTGCCTGTTAGAAGAGCCAGCTGGGTGGGGGATGGAGGGAGAGCTGAAGAGGGAGAATTAAGTGCAGGGAAGGCATTTACAGGGGGTGGGGCACGGGCCACAGAAAGGTCCGTGAGGAAGCAGTCCTGGCGTATGAGCTTCAAGGATTTAGATCACATCGCTCCTGCCCCATCCTTTACAGAGATGCTGACATAAAACTGTCCCCAAGGACCCTCGTTAGCAACGACTCTCTGCCCTCACGGCCTTGACGCTTGCCAAACTCCCCCTGAGCGATGTTTTTCAACAAGAGCTTCCCTTTTAGAAAGATAGCCAGCAACCCAGAACATCTTCATCCTAAACGCAAGGGCAAAGGTGTGTTTCCCTAATGTGCGTCTGTATATAAGTGTTAAAACTTGAGCGTGGATATAAACCAGCATCTTTCAGTAAGCAGTTGCAGTGGATGCTAATGTAATTTTCAGATTTTTCCCCTTATACCACCCTTATTGAAACTACGCTCCTTTTCATAAGTTCATGAAGCCACCCATAGAGGAAGGGCATTGGCAGAGGCCAGGGCAGAGTGTGACTCTTCTCAAACCCCTGCTTCAAATCCATTCTTCAACAACCCACATGATTTTGAGGCTCTGTCATTATCCAGGACCCTACACCCTGCTGACAATGATTTATCCAGAGCCTGGTGGTGCTGGTCACACACTTGTAGATTCAGTGTGTCCCATCCCTGTGGTACAGGTACTACTGACACACACCCCACTGGCTCCCTGCAGGACTGGGCTGGCTAAATACACCTGACTACACTCTGGAAAGGATCCAGGACCTCCTTTCCCAGTTTCTCTTTAGGGCCAAGAGAGAAGGCTCTATCCTTTCTTCACAGGACCCATCGCCATGCAGAATTCAGAAGACTTCACACAGATTACGAAACTAGCTTTTATGCCACTCCGGGACCGTGCGTATGCATGCAGAATCTCAAGAGAAATTTCACAAAACCCGACCTCAGGACGGAATGAGCTATGGCAGATTAGCAGAGACAGCCCCACTGCTCGCACAGCAGGCTGAGAACGACCAAACAGCTCCGACTCTTATGATCAGCGTTACTTGGGAAGTTACAAAGTACAAGCAATTAGAATTCTACATGTGATTAAAGGCACTGCAGAAATCTCCCTAAAGCTCATGGAATTTATTTATAGGGTTCTAATGGAGGGTCTAGGGAGAACCCATGACAGCCCAAGACTACAAGGATGATACAGAAAGCTTCCCAAGAAAGCGAACACCATCAGAGGGGACACTGAGTCCTCAGTTAGGAGCCAGAGGTCAGCTTCTCTTTATTCCTAGGCTGTGGAATGTCGGTCTGTGTCCATCGACACATCTGGAAACAGGCTGTTCTGACATTTGCCTGACCCAATTTCAAATATTTGAGGGACTTGAAATAAAATTATACTATAGATTTACATGCAGCATGGCTAACAAATACAGAATGGAAGGAATGAGCTATACAGACAAAGGGACACAAGGTGTGGGTGGACGGCCATGAGGCGGTTTTCCCGTAAGAGCAGGCCAGCCCAGAGCTCTCTGGGAAGCTGGCCCTGGGTCTGGAGCACATATCTGGAGTCACATTCAGGACTCTCTATGTAGGGATCCTGGGGCCCATCGGTGTCCCAGCTTTAAACACAAAGAAGCCTGCTGCCACAGCCAGTGACCTCTAAAGGTCACTCCTCGGGACAAGGTCACCTCCTTGTGGAGACGCAGCACCCTTGTGCCCAGAGGAAGTGACAGCCAAGAGGCTGTGCATGGGCCTTTCTGCCTTTTACCCAGACTGCCCCAAGGCCAGCTTCTGGAACCCATTTCCCCATCCATGTAAGTCTTTAGTTAAAGAACAAAGATGCCCTGGGGGAGGCTCTGGGAGGGTGGGGAGGCCCTGGGAGGGTGGAGCCACAGATACACACTGCAAACACAGTGCTACTGCCCAGCGGAGCACAGGCCGGGCAGTAAAGTTTATGCAATGTAGACATTTCCTTAACAACAAAACAAACAATGACAAACCCGTTCTTTCAGACCATTCCTACCAGGGTTCTATAGGTCACAAGCTCCATGCTACTCAGGCCTGAGTGATGCATAACACCCAGGACTCAAACCATAATCCTTTGAATACAAAACATTCACACTGTCAAAAAAAAAAAAAAAAATCATTCCCACAAGCACCGGGAAGCACACAGGTATTAGAGCCCCGCCCTGATCGCTGGTCTCCTCTCTTCCATGTGGGCATCTGTCTGTGGCAGCCACCACCTAGTGACCTCTCTTTCCAGAAAGACCAAGCCCTTTGCATTGCTAGCAAGGTTACCATCCTGCCCCCTGGGAACAACTGAAAAGCTGTTAAGTTACATAACAACAAATTGACTGTCTAAGATTGGGAGCCCAGCTCCTGTGGAGATTCTGGAGTTAAAGCTGTGGTAATGGAAGATATGTTCAGACCCATTTCTCCCCCACCAGCTGTGGGGTGTTCTAAGCAAGAAACAGAGGAACCAGATGAGCGTACTGCTATCCAGGGATTTGGAGTACACCTGTCTCTTCCTTCTCTTCTCAGCCTCGCCACACCTATGCTATCACATCACTTCACATGGGATCGGCCAAGCGTGCACAGGGAAATACTGACTGAATGAACTGAATGGGCCATAAGGAATGGTGACCTCCACATTCTGTCAACCTTGACCCGTTATCTAGAAGGAGCAGCATCCTGACACCAGCTCTGTCCCCAGGGTCCTGGGATAGACTCTTAAAGGCCGGCAGCTCTAGTAATCCCAGGCCTTAAGCTCTGTTTACCAGCTACCCCACCCATCTCTTCGTCGATGCTTGAATGGTCAAGACAGTAGATGAAACAGGCAGAAGCCATCCAAGTGCCTCAGGCGAGATCTCCTGAGTTTGATTTGCAACTGGAGCCATGAGGAGATTGGACCATCCTTTTCCTCACCGTCCTGCCAGATGACCGTAATACCACCCAATTTCACCAGGAGGCTCTACTCTATTACACACTAGGACATGGTACCCCAGAGGCTTCTCTCTAGGGATGTGGATAGTAGAGCTTTGGAAGCCCATCACAAAGACAGCGTGACACAGTATAAACAAAAGGTTGGGTCAGCCTGCGTAGCTGTCCCTACGGGCACACTAAGCACAGACAAAGTCGCATGGAGGGACCCTGACCTTGGCCCTGATGTCCACAAATGTGAAGCCTCACTATTGCTCATACATGGATACAATCAATACTACCAAGAACAGAGAGGCCTGGAAGTGAAGAGGGTGGCCTTGTCATACTAAAAGGCCTAAGAGCACCAGCCACATCGCTGCTAATATTAGAACCAACATGCAGTCGCTGAGCTTCAAGCTAAAAGTCACACTCTGTGTCTGTCTTAACGTGTCCATGTAAGATTATATAAGGGGTTTTTATTTCCTCTGATTTGTGGGTCATATAAAAGATTATTTCCATGTATTAGTAACTGTACAAAAACTCACTGCTACCCATACCCCGGTCTTCAGGTCCTTAATGTAATGGAGGCCCCTAAAGTATGAGCACACTTAAACCCAGAGAGTCACCCAGAGAGTCATTTCCTGCAGGTGGAGAGGGGTCAGGTCCTAGGCCAGCACCTGGGCAGTGTGCCTGATACCAGACAGCCCCCTGCATCAGTACAGGAAGGAAGAGGCTCAAGGGATCCTTGTCCTAAGCTCAACAACTCTAATGAAGAGATGATTAGAATCTTACAAGTCCCTTGCCTTGTGTTAGAAAACTGCACACATGTTTCTACAAAGGAAGACAATAAGCAACATGACTCATTTGTAGATTAAGAAACAATGAACATCTTATCTTCCCACGTTCTTCCACAACTAACAGAACCACATAAGTGTGACGAAGTGCATGTGTGTGTGTGTGTGTGTGTGCATACACACCATATTGCAAAACATAACCAAAGTGATTTGCACTGCATTTTTATGTTTTCTTTGTGTATGTGTGTGTGTGTGTGTGTGTGTGTGTGTGTGTGTGTGTAGAGCTTGAATGTGGGGGAAGAAGAGGTTTATATCAGGTGTCTCCCTTAAGCACTCTTCATGTTATTTTTTGCGACAATCTCCAGTTGACCCCAGAGCTTGTTGGTTTGGCTAGATTGGCTGTCCAGCAAGGCCCTGGCATCTCTCCACCTCTCTGCTTCCTTAGTGCTGGGTTATATAGTGCATGCAATGCATGTTGCAAACCAGCTTTTGAAGAGAATATTGGGGACGAAGCTCAGATCCTCAGGCTTGCGTGGCAAACACCTTACTGAGCTACCTCCTCATGCCCAACTCCTTGTTTGTTCTAAAAGTGATATACGAAGGCTGCTTGCTTGTCTCAACTCTCTGCTGGTAAATTCAAACAGAGCTACCCCCGACCCTGGCAGAGTATTTGACTTTCTCATAGACTCAAGATAGGTTGTTTTTGGTTATTTTATTTTATTTTATTTTTCCTGGAACCTAGTTGGCAAATAGAGACAGTATTCAATATTGTCTAAGGAGCACTGTCATAATGTAGAGATGTTTGTGCGGGTCAGCGGGATGTTCTGGCAGGTGTACTTTATTACTCACCAGGGGACAGAGGGCCTCACAGTCCCACTGCATGGAAGGGATGAGCTTTTCATCACCTGTAGGGCTTCTTCTATTTTTAGGCACGCTCCTTTCAGGTGATTTCTAAGATTAACCCATGCGCATGACACCGCCTTCATCCCTTGGAGGCTTTTCTGGAGTATTACTTGAAATATTTGGCAACACAAGAATCACAAGACATTCAAAAGGAAATGTCCTGGCTGCACTGGCAACGGACGGTTATGGTGGCCCACTCCTGGGGCAGAGATCAGTGCTTCCCTGTAAGTCTGTCATGTATGTGAATTTATCAGATAGACAATAGCTATGAGCACAACAGAATGCTGATGTCAATCCCAGTCATTACAATAGACCCTGATTGAATTACATGTAAAATCTGGTAGAATTGACACTACATATAACCTGTTAGAGAGCCCAAGCCTATCAAATGATGGCTAAGTACCACAGATCAAGAAAATAGAACAACAATAGACTAGACAAAGGCCTAGCAATGCACAGGCTTCTAAGAGAAGAAAAGGAGGAAGAGGAGGAGGAGGGGGAGGAGGAAGAGGAAGAAGAGGAAGAGGGGGAAGAGGAAGAAAGACGAGGAGGAGGAGGAGGAAGAGGAGGAGGAGGAGGAGAAAATAATCAGGGAAGGTCCAGAATAAGAAGACAAAGAAAAGAAGAGTGTTTGGTGTTTATTGATGAGTGGGGGGTGGGGTGGGGTGGACACGAGGAGATGGATAAGTTGTCCAGCATTTGATGGTAGGAGGTGCACAGGGCTTGTTTTTTCTCAGAGCAAATCTTGTTTGCGTGTGCTGAGTTTGGAGCTGGCAGAAGGCTTGTTGAACATGCATGTCTTCTTTTCATAGTTATACCAATAGCATCATGCCTGTGTGTGAGAGGCTGGGTCTTTCCACATAGCTCACTCTGGCCACTCCAGGGGAGGGATGACAGGTGCTTACCACCACATCAGGCAGGTGACAGCATTTTAACGGACTTTTCTGAAGCAATGTAGGAAGTCTGTACTAGAGCCACAACCCTACAAAGCATTTGAAGAACAACCACGAGCAACCCTGAGCGCTTTCATTGAGTCTTATGAATGATGGCTGTGGATTCAAAAGGCTCCAGTGTATCCTCTCCTGTAAGTCAGAAGGTCTTCTCCCAGTAGCAGAAAAGCCACACACTTGTAGTAGTAGATTTAAAGTATATGAAATCTAGAGCTATGTTCTAAGACATCATGCTTTCAATGGGCTTTATGGCCAATATTTCAATGCTACCTAAAGACAGATGTACACTGTGGTAGTACATGACCCTTTACAAATGTTAGCAAACACAGCATTTACAAGCCATGTGTGATTTTAACACCCAGTGAGCATGACTTAGTTACTTCCTTTCTCTCAGACACTAGGGTGGCTATACCCATCAGTTTGTTAAGTGTCACCAGAGTAAACATACTAGGACTCAAGGTTTTCTAAGTGTTCCCTGAGTCATGTGGCCAAAGTGTTGGGAACACCTTCAAAATTCGTACTAGCTGACAGACTTCTCTGAAGAAATATTGGGTGAGCAGTGGGGGTTTCATCGCTGGTATCATTATTTTGTAACTGTGAAACAGACGGCTGGGGCCTTACATCAGCGGTAGAGCCCTTGCCTCGTAGGCATGAAGCCCTTGGGGGCTCAGCAGGGAATGTAAAAGTATAAAAAAGACCTGAATGTAGATTCCCAACAACCATATCAGACAGACAGACAGACAGACAGACCTGCAAAAGCACCAGGTGTGATAGCCTTAGTAGACCTGTTCTCTCAGTGACAGGGGTAGGGAGGGAATGTGAAGACAGGGAGATCCCTGGATCTCACTAACCAGCCAGCCTTGCTACATCAATGTACTTTCCATTCAGCGAGGGAGACACAGCTTCAAAACATAAAGGTAGAGAGAGAGAGAGCAATCAAAGAAGATACCCAGTGTTGACCTCTGACCTCCACAGGCACGAGAATATTCACATGCCCACATGCGCACATGTGTACAGCTATGTGCCGGCATGTATGAACACCACGCGCACATGTTATGCACCTCCACAGAAATAAAGAAATCGAAACAAGGAGAAGGCACAGCAGAGCAAATGGGTCAGCAGGGCCACAGTGAGCTGTTTCCCATAATGAGGTTGCTTATCTTCTCAGCGAATCGAGGAAGATATTTTTTTGTTTGTTTGTTTTGGTGTTTCAAGACAGGGTTTCTCTGTATAGCCCTGGCTGTCCTGGAACTCATTCTGTAGACCAGGCTGGCCTTGAACTCATAAATCTGCCTGCCTCTGCCTTCCAAGTGCTGGGATTAAAGGCGCATGCACCACCACTGCCCGGCAAGATATATCTTTATTATAAAATAACTAGAATTAAATACATCAAGATAAAAATATGCCCATCGACACCCACCTTTTCAGTTGTAAACCCGGAGGTCTGGGAAGTGGTTAGGGAAGATAAGAGGGTAAATCCTGGGTTCTGAGTCTCAGAGACTGCATGTGTTCATCATGGCTCTTCAGAGAACTTGCGTGTACTGAGCAGCAGTGATCTGTCAGCACAGGGTTCTAAAGCTTCTCCTGGAGCGGATTAGAGTATGACAGGCCAGGGCCATGGAGGAGTGTCACTAGGGGACAGCCCTTCTCTGCTGGGCACGTGATTGTCAAGTGCACTCTCGTGAACACTCACCAGAGTTTGTCCTGTGAGCATCTTGTCAGTTTGCTTTAAATACCTGTCCAATGCTTTCACGCTCAAATTTGTTAGTTCAGAGTACCCTGCCCTGGTGAGATAAATGTCTCTATCTGAAGTAGGCCCTAAGAGAGTCTGTACCTAGGACAGAAGAGCTTGGAATCTTCTGGACACTTGAATACTTGCAGATCATTAATCTTAGACTACCAGGAAGCCAAAAGGAACAAGGGACACTACCAACGTCATGGGAACAAGAAAAACCCTCACCTGACAAGAGCAGACGAGGTCTCTACATCACACCTTCATCTCTCTCAGAACTAACAGGGCACTTGGCTAAGAAACCACATCTGTAAGTCTGTAGGGGTGTGTACCTGAGGTACCAACTGAAAATCTCTCTCTGTGTCTGTCTTGCTCTATGTCTCTCTATCTCTGTCCTTGTCTCTCTGTATGTCACACACACACACACACACACACACACACACACACACACACACGGGGACGGGGGGAGGGAGAGAATATACTTATTGTGTGAAGAGAATTAGATACCTATGATTTCATTTCATTGAAGCCCAGGATATCCTCAGTGCTAGAGTCTTACTGTCCCAGCTATGCCTAGAAGACCAGCAAATTTATTACATGCCTAATGATTCCAGTTTATGACCACTTGACTTCAAACCCTAGTTCCCCAAAAGCTTCTGCTACAAACCAAAACACTTCCCTCAGAAATCTGTAACCTCAGAGATGACCGATCATGACTGCGGGGACAGATAGGAAGGTCCCCTGAGCCCAGAGGATGCTCAGAGTTCCACTGAAGAACCATGGCTGAATAAAAAGCCTTTCAGTTCGACTCCAGACTCAGTTTTATCTTATCTCCTCCCTCCTTCCCCATCTGCAGGACCACATCTAGTTACCGCACCTTCCGCCACACCCACAGTCTACCACACACACACACACACACACACACACACACACACACACACACGATCCCACCACTCCCTGGCCTAGCTCCATGGAGCAAAACCCTATTACCGCTCAACACATCAAACACCGCTCCTAAGAAGGTCCCTTTTCAATTTTGAGTCCTCAGATCCCATCTTCTATCAAATATTCCCGAGATATGACCTATCCAATTCCAATTCCTCTTGCTACACACTTCTTGCCTGATTAAATACCTAGATTGGCATGCACTTTCCTGACACAGAGGAAAACCAATTGCTGTTCATTTACCCAGGTGGGAGATAAGTAGTTCTCATCATGCAACCAGGGGGCTTCCCCCTTGAAGTAAACTATCCATGGGGTATCCTTAATCTCCAGGAAATACAGGGGAAGATGTTGGGGGCACACCCAGACTGTAAAACAAATGCAAAACTAGTCTTGATTATTAGGCACAGGGCTCATTGAGATATAATCAAGAAAATTAGAGAGAGGAGAAGAAGCCAAGATGTATCCAGCCTAACCTAGCTCTAGAGCAGGCTTCAGACTGGAGGGGAGGAACTGTGAGTCCCTTGAAGCCAAGTGTGGGTATCGCCGTGAGGTCACTAAGGGTTCCTGGAGCAGGAACATACAGAACTGCAGAGCCTTTGTGGCCGTCATCAGTGGACATCATCACGACACTCTGCAGCCGCTATCGCTGAGGCTTCTGCTGCTGCCTCCTTCCATCTGTGCCGTGGGCAGGATGGCTGCAAGCATCCTGCCACGTGGGGTAACAGCCCGTGTGAGTGTGGACAGAACCAGGGATGTGCTTGTGATTGTCAGAGGGTGTCAAAGTGACAAGAGACGCCTGTAGATAGAGCTGCAGAGAGGAAGACACTCTCTCCTGTCGGTGGACTCAATATTTGCCGTGGGCTAATGAAGCAAGGGGCCGTGAATCTTGTTGCTTAGAGGAAATCATACAGAAAGCTCTGGAGCCTAGAGGTCAGGATGACGATGTAGCCTTGCCACAGGCAGAGTTCAGCCGGCCCAGGCCCCTGACTCTCAGAAGGTGCAGGACAGCAGAGCCATGTTGTCTTCTGCTGCTGTGCTTACGGCGAGTTATTGTGGGGCAGCAGAGAAAAACAATAAAGCTAGAGGTCTAATTTCCCTCTGCGGCTTGTTCTTTGTGTACTAATTAAGATCCTTATTTCTCTCTTGTAGCATAGTTTTAGACATGCCCAACTTGCTTAGTTCTTGATATAATCAATTAGGATGACCAGTATTGATGTCCTCATGTAATAAAAGTCTAAAACAGAGCCTCCTTCAGCGAGCAATTACTAAACAGGTAGAAGAACTGGAGTGGGAGGCCTTGCCAGAGCAGAGTCACTACGCAGATAAACACTAAGGTCAAAATCACCAAGACAGTTTACAGCTGTCTTACAAAAGGCTTTTGAGGCTGGGAATGCCCCAGTTTAAAATGGCTAAACAATGATTGTGAATCCACAGGGAGACATTTCAATTATCTGCAATTTTGCCCATTTCAGTTATAAAAAGACTGTGTGTTCTTGGTTTGCAATTTTTTCTTTTCAGTTAAAATTATTTCCAGGGTGGATAAAGTTCACGTCCTTCAGGTTCTCCCAAGCTCCCATCTGTTTCTTCCTTTTGGTCTGAACTAGGAGATATTTCCTACGTGTAAACCCAGCTCAGGGGTTGTCAGTGAGAAGGTCATAGGTGAATGGTCCTCATGCAAACATCAGACTAGCCACAAAGCCAGCGAACCAGCTGGCATTCTCACCTGAACCAAACATCACACGCCCCAAGGTTGTCTGTGCAGCTCTGGGTTTCTGTTGCCTAGAGAATCTTCTTAGAGCTGTCTATCAAATGCTGCAGGTATGTGTTCAAAATAAAAAATCCAGTGGCCAAACCACAGAGCACAGATGTGTGTGTGTCTCTAAAAACAATCCACTACACAGAGATCTCGTTTCTTCAATAAAGACTTGGCTAGACTAAGAATCTAAACTACTTTTATTAATACTTGGATTTTACTAAACATGGGTTCTAAAAAGAAAAAAAAAACAAACAAGTCATTCACATGCCAAGAGGCAAATAAAATGGCATGAGTTTTTGTTTGTTGTTCGCATAAGGATCTAGTAGCATTGGAACTCATTTATTTTTCTTGGCAAGCATTCCTTCAGCGAGCAACAAGCAAAGTAATTGAGTATTGATTATGTTCAGAATTATGCAAATGACATGGGAGCCAAGCCCCAAAGACTGTGGTCTCCTGGAGACAAAGGTCATGCTGTAATTTGGTTCATCGAACCATTGGAAGGGACCGCAGACAGCCTATTGATTTCCTCTTTTTACTTCTACATGCAAATGAATTTAGAATCCAAAGGAGTCATCCCCAGCCCTCCAGCTCTTCAGCTGTAAATAAAGACCACGACCTCCTGACTCCTGGCTTCCATGTTTGTGTGGGGCCAGAGAATCGATATACTACTGAATGTCTGGGAGAGGCATCTCCTTGGGTGGGTGGGAAAAGGGAAGACCACACCTTCTGCATGTCAGAATTGGAGAAAATGGTGAAAAATTATTAACTAGAGAAGACAAAGCAAATCTTTTCTTCTTTGGGGAATTTTGTGGCATTCCCTTAAGGTGCCCACTGTCTCCTAATACTCAACCACAAGTCAGGCTTAATTAACTGAGTTTTCAGTGCCTCTTTCCAGGATAAATTTTCTCCTTCTGCACACATGTCTCTGAAACTTTCCTCTGCTAACATTTGTTCTGTCACTTGGAGAAGTCAGCTCCTACAGAGAGATGAGTCTGTGGCTTGTTGGCCTGAGCTACAACCACATGCCCAGCCCTGTCTGGATACATACAATTTCACTGACTGGCCGTGATGTGGAACCAAGACTCAGTTGGAAATCATCTACTTTATAATCAGTTCTGTAATCCACCCAACTTCTGGTAAAATTATTAGCTCCTCTGGACTCTATAAGTCAGCTAATATTCAAATTACTTAGTATGTGCATAATTTTTAAAATTATATTTATGATGTATATAGGTGTTTTGTCTACATATTTGTCTGAGGGCCATGTGTATGGCTCATTCCTGTGGAGTTCAGACAGAGACAGATCCTCTGGATTTACAGCCAGTGTGAACCACAGTCTGGGTACTGGGAATAGAACTAAGGTTCTCTGGAAGAGCAGCTAGTGCTCTTAACCACTGAGCTGTGTCTTTATTTGTATACGCTAATTCTTCCATGTATATGTGTATATGTGTGTGTGTGTGTGTGTGTGTGTGTATTCCAGTTTCTTAATTCCTATATCCCTGATGCTCAAATTTTGCTATGCTAATGTAGATTCCTTCAAGAAATCTATCTAGTCAGTTTTGAAGTGATAATAATAAAGACCTTCTGAACACTGGGAGAGTCCCATGTACATAGATGCATTCTCCTCTCCAGGAATAATACAGAGCGTGATTCCTGAGCAGCTGATACTTATGAGAAAAGCAACCATGCTTTAAAATTAACTATATTTCTAAATCTCCATGATTTAGCCAGAGGAAACAATCATGAATGAGCTCAATGATAAACCTATGAATATATTCATAAAGGTAAAATTTATATTAGCAAAAAAAATTAGAACCAGCTTATGTAGCCATTAAAAGGGGATTAATTCAATAGATCACAGTAGACTCACACAATAGGATAATATGTATCCACTAGAAATGTGATTTCCAGAAGCATCTTTAACGCTGTGGGGTAGCTCACAATTCACAGGCAAGTGGGCACCGTGAATCACAAGGATGACGTGTGAAGGGATTCAGTAGGAAAAACAGCTATCCCTTGCTGAGACATTCCTAAAAACTCCACAACGCCAGAAGCTATCACTCTAATGAGAAAATGATAATGTTTTCTCCAAACACAAGATACACAGATATTGTTCAGCAATGAAAAACCACGAGTTAAGTAACAGAACAAGTTTGTGTTTGTAATAAACACTACATTTAAAGAACAACAACACTGGCAGACGAAATTAAGTGAGGTAGACTGTTCACTGGGTAGGCTTGGGGTGGGGACTGGCAAGATGTGGCATCATGCTTAAACTGTGAAAGCACTGGTTCTTAACCATCCTAATGCTGTGCCCCTTCCATACAGTTCAGCTCCCCGTGCTGTGATGACCTGCAACCATAAAATTACTTATTGCTATGATATAACTGTAATTTTGCCACTGTCATGAATCCTGGTGTAAATATATAATATGCAGGATGTCTGATGTATGACCCCTATGAAATGGTTGTTTGACCCCAAAGGAGTCATGACCCACAGGTTGAGAGAACCATTGCTGTAAACGATCAGTCTCAAAAGACTGGTGAAGGGGTGGCCATTTCTGTTCCCGTGCCTTGCTGAGACACACATGGACTCCATACGATTGTAATGGCACAGTCTAGCCTCATTTTAGCTATGTGCTGTGTGCCCAGCTGATGCAAGACCATGGGCAGCTTCCTCTCTGGGTCAGGAGCAGGCTTGCCCCTCTAACCCGTAACTGCTGCCCCTGCTGTGAGAAGGGAGAGGACAAGACTTGCATAGGCAGAATTGAAGGCAACTGGGCAAAGGTCCTTCTGCCTGACAGAGGTTTGTGTAAAAATGTGTGTGTGTGGCATGTGTATACGGATGTGTTATGTGTGTGCATTGTGTGTGCATGTGTTGTGTGTATGTATGTATGATATGTGTGCATCACAGAAACATCTCCTTGCAATGGACAGTGACCACTACAGACAACCACAACCAATCAAAAGGTACAGCATGGGGCCCAGTCCCAATGGATACACCTAAAAAGTACTCTGGCACCTAAGGCTCGGGGAACATTGAGGAAGAGGGGGTGCAGAGATTTCCATGAAGCAGAGGACCTGTGAGACTGTGTCTTACAGTAATGGCAGAAGCTACATCCATAAACATTGTCAAACATGACTGCTTACACATGAGCTGAATAAAGATGGCATCAATGGACATGCCAGAGTGGAGAGGGAAAAGGCTCTGAGTCCTCAACCCTGCCCAAAGAAGTGCAGGCAACCGAGGAAAGCTGGGAGTGGAGGGGATGCTGGTTCCCAGGAAAGAGAGAGCACAGCAGTCGCTTGTCCAGTGCGAATGGTCAGCCTTGAAAGCACACATACTAGTAACACTCTATGAACTGAGTGGGATACATATATTCATATATAACATGTAAATATATAAATGTATAAATATATAATATAATATAATACAATACAATATAATATAATATGTAATATATAATATATTATATTACATATATAATATGTATATGTAATATAATATATTATATATTACATATTATATAATAAAATATATAAATATATAAATACATATATACATATGTATATACATAGGGGCATACAAGAACAGTGAGTGGAGAGCGGTCCGTGAATTTGAAGGAGAACAGGAGAAGCATATGGAAGGGCTCAGGAGGAGGAAACAGAAGTGAGAGATGTGACCTATTATAATCTCAAAAACAAAGTAAAATAAACAATCCCTGAATGCAAAGGATCCCTTATGCTTTTCCCATGCTATGTTTTCTGTGCTGTTTAATAAATACATAACAAAGCTCTTTCCAGGGACAAACAGACACATATACATACCCCCCACACACACAACAGACATGCAAGCATAACCCACAGGCAACAGAGACAGATTAGATACACACAACAGACAGATTACTCACAGGCCAGTAAGTACAGACCACAGACAGATGGAAAACACAGAGAAAAAGACAATTCAAAGTTGGGCTCACTCATGGCCAAATGGGAAAAAAAAGTCTTCATACTATATATTTTTGCATGTTTGTTTTTACGTTTATATAAACAATACATATAAAATATATCAAATGTATATGTCAATGTTGGTAATTTATTTCTTCTCTCCTGGCTCCTCCCAGATCTTCCCCACCTCCCCACCCACCCATCTTCATGCTCTCTTTCTCTCTCCAAAGGGGGGGGGGTGGACTCCAAAAACAAACACAAAACATGTGAATTAAAATAAGCAAACAAAAAAAATATGAAATTCACCAAAACAAACCAAAAGTCGTCACAAAAAAAAGTCCCTGTTGTGTATTGGCATGTGGCCTGCCCTAGTAGTTGATGCACTCAAGAAGACTCCATTAGAGAAAATTGATTTTGCCTTTCTCAGCAGGTACTAATTGCAGATAGCTTCTTGACGAGAGGTGGGACTCTGTGTCCACCTCCTGCATCTCTTGTTTACTGCTCCAGTCTTTGATTCTATGTGCTTCTGTCCTGCTGAGTCTAGAAGAGGCTGTGTCCTTAAAGCCATCTGTCACCTCTGGCCCTTACAATCTCTACCTCTACTGCATACATTCATTCTTGTATTCCTACATATGTAGATATATAGGTGAGTCTCTTTGCATGTGTGTATAAAATCACTCCAGTGTCCTTATTTCGGGGAAAATGAATTCCCTCTTTTAAACAATTTCATCTCATCTAAATTTAAGCCTTAAGGTACACACATAAAATTAAATTAAACGTTAACTTGGATTAAAATCTTCTTTAAACCAAAACTTAAGAATGTAGTCTCCAAGCTGGGTGTGGTGATGCACACCTTTAGTTCCAGCAATCTGGAGGCAGAGGAAGGCAAATCTCTGAGTTTGAGGTTAGCCTGGTCTACTGAGAAGTTCCAGGTAGCCAGGGCTACACAGGAAAGCCCTGTTTCCAAAAGTGCCTGTGATTGGACAGGGAAAAGGGAGGCGGAGCTAAGGGGGGGGGAGAGACAGAGCATCTCAGAGGAGAGAGGAGAAAGGAGAATGGAGGCCAACATGTTGGTTTCATAAGGTTAGAATAATTGGGATAAAGCTTTTATCATTATCAATTGGCTCTGAAATTAATGTAAATTGTGATTTTACTGATACATAAATCTGATTGGTTAACTATAAGCTTAAGAGTTTTGATTTTACTGGGTTACTGGGTATAGTGATTTCTAGCCATGAGGTTGGTGGGACTGCAGGTTACAGGGGATTATAGCAAAGAGGGAACTAGTGGCTCCTGGGACAACTGAGCCAGATGCTGAGGGGCGAGCTGGAGAGAGTTGCTGGTGGTGGCAGCAGGCGCATAGGAGCTCAGCCCAGCCCCATGGGGGAGCTGGCGGGTCGAGAGAAGCAGGAGCGCAGAGAGTTGGCAGGATCATCTTTTTTAATATTTCTAGCAACAGTGTAAACGTGTGTATGTAATATACATACATATATTAGATGCTACTATAGATTGACTGGTGATAACACTATTGGACTGAGTGAACTATTACCATAAATGATTTTTTTTTTACCACAAAGCTGTTATTTAAATTGACAAGACTTTCATAGAAGAAAAATGGTTTTTGAGCAACTCCGGTTTTGAATTGATTTCATAGTCATAACGAACGGGCCATGGCTATATACAAAGCTATTAGCATTGAAGAAGTTCGTCTGAAGCTCTGGCCAGGGACTCGCACTGATGGAACTACTTTCCTCTGAACAGAATTCCACCTACCTGGCCTGGAAGGCCTCTCCTGCTTATCTCTGGTTAGCATGCAGTGCGTATCCCCTTCATTAAAGGCAGCTAGCTTCAAGCCGGAGCGCCTACACCGGCTAGAGGATTTGGATTAAATTCAAATTCTGGCCAGCATGCGCACACAGTAAACTTCAAGGGCCTGCGAAGAGCCAGGAGGCCTCCTGCAAAGCCTGTGGGGTGTTTATGCGAAAAGCTGCCAAGTAATATCCAAACAGATGAAGCAGGGGTACTCTGCCCACTGGGCACACCTTCGCGTAGGAGGGGGCAGCCTGACACCTAATCACCCAACTGAGTATGGACTTAGTCCAGATGCTGGCTCCCAGTGTCAGACTGAGTCCTGCCTGCTCTGTGAGGCTCTCTTGAGTTCACAAAGCCTATTCTAGCTTCCAAATCTCATCATTACCCCCAGCACAACTCCTGGATGCTGGGTTCTATGCTTCTGTGCTAAGGATCTGCCTCAAAAAATGACATCAAAACAGCTTCCAGAGAAAGAGAGAGAGAGATCGCTACATGTCCGTGGAGGTGCTGCTCAATTTATTTGCTGAAATACAGGGATAAGTCTTAGATAATAACAGGGGTACCAAGATCAATCCCCAAGGTCAAGTGTATTTTATCAGAGGTGGTCTGATGGTCCTGACATAGTAATAGACCATATTTCTTTTCAGAATTCCTTAATCTATATAATGTAGTGACTGGGTTTTTTAAAAGCTGATAAGATGCCAGGCGGTGGTGGCGCACACCTTTAATCCCAGCACTTGGGAGGCAGAGGCAGGTGGATTTCTGAGTTCAAGGCCAGCCTGGCCTACAGAGTGAGTTCCAGGACAGCCAGGGCTACACAGAGAAACCCTGTCTGGGGGGGGGAGGGAAAAAAAAGCTGATAAGACTGCAGCCTCTCATCACGGAAGCACCTGTAGACAGCACAGGTGAGACCCAGAAGTGCTCTTAGGTGCTTAGAGGCCTTGAGCTCCTGGAACCCTTTGCAGAGTGGGACAGAGTGCCCACAACATCTGAAGAGCCATCCACAAGCTGCATTCTCAGAGTCTAGCTCTCGGCTATGGCCCCTGCGCAGTCTCCTACGGCGCAATGCCCCCTCGTAGCAAAGATTTTGAAGTGACTCTTTCTCCCCACAGTCAAAGCCACTTGCTGCTTCCTGGGCTCCGTCACAACACAAAATGTCACAGATCACATGACATGATTATGATTTTTCCCCCTCTGCTAGCTCTCTTGTAAAAAAAAAAAAAAATGGCTGTTCCAATAGTCCCAATGAAAAACTCAACATGCTAACTGAAGCTGCCACCCAAACCCAACGAGCTGCACGTTCTCCCTAAAATAAGGATGCTATAACAGCTTCTTACATGGGTTTTATAAGTGCCCAAGATTTCTGTTTCACAGTACCTAAAAAGGCTACCCAGACTTTACAAAATGGGGAATGATGAATTCACTCTAATTGTATCATTCAAGTGCAAAATCAGCATGACTATTTTAAAGAGTAATATGAGGTCAGCTCTCCAGGTTTATTCCAGTTAAGCTGATGAGCAGCAGTGTTTAATCTGCGTCAGAACTGCACTAACCATGCTCAGGGCAGGTCTGATGATTCTCGGGATCCATCTTAAATTCTATTCCAGGGCCCCTAACAAGACATTCTCAGAGAGTCTCAAGTAGAAATCACACTCTGCTCAGGGCTGGCTGGGCACTCACTCAGAATGGCCCTCGCCTCTTATCTTTCTCTCTCTCTCTCTCCCTCCTGCTGCCAGTGCACCCCACCACGGTAGAGGGTAGGGGGAAGTCTGGGGAGTCAGCACATTCACTCTGGGGTCTCGATAATGAAGGCCATGTCCTTAAGTTTTTCGCCCATAATTATATCAAGACATATGTTTGGACGGCATCTAATCCATGGAGAGGAGTCGCAGAAAAGAAATCTGCAGTGTGCTGGCAAACAGCTGCCCCGCCCCCGCTGAGGTGACTCTCCACCCAGGTCACAGATGCAGCAGTGTGTTTGCTGTACATGGTTCCTTTTGAATTTCACAGTTCTACTGAGGAGGAACTTGAACACATTCTTGATACACTGTGTGACATTGTTCCACACATGTCCACAGCAAGGAATTATAACCATGAGTGACATAATCAGCACATCTGTCACGCTACCTAGGACCTTCCCGAGCATGTGTGTTATGAAAACACAGAAGGGTCCCTCTCCTAGATTCTACATAAAAGTCCTATGTGGTGACTTCTATCATAGCAGCAAGGATTCGACCCCTAGAACAGACTTACAGCTACAGGTTATCCTCTTCAACCAACAAGCACCCCCATTCCTCTCCAACTCAACCCTGATGTCCACCATTCCACTATCAATGTCGAAGAGTCAACATTTTTATCTTTCACGTTGAAACAGCTTAGACCTGGACTATACCCCTGAATTCATTCTTGAAGACTTGGGCCTCGGTGCAGTAGTGTTCTAGGTGAGCCCTTTGAGAACTGAGGGATGTAGGTTCTGACATAATAGAAAAATCCATGGCTAAATAGGCTATTTGGAGGGGACAGAATCTCCAGGATGGTGGGGACATGTCACTGGAGGCCCATCTTATCCTAGAAGGCCCCCTTCTCTCACACTCTCCAGTGGCTGCCATGACATGAGCAGCTTTCAAAGTGCCACACACTCCCGCCATTGTGTTCTACTTTGCCACAGAAACAACTGGACTATCTGACCCTGGAGTGGGGCCTCTGAAGCCATGGACCCAAATATATCAATTTGTAAGCCAGCTGTGTTTTGTTCCAGCCATGCAAAGCCAAACTCAAGAGCATACAATACTTCTTTTCTATGCCTGTCTTATCTAACTGAACTGTCCAAACTGTCCATCCGAGATGTTATAAACAACTGAATTTCGAATTGCTCTAGCTAGTACCTCAAGTACCATATTGATGAGATATGGTGAGAGGGGGCAGCCTTGTCTAGTCCCTGATTTTAGTGGGATTGCTTCAAGTTTCTCTCTGTTTAATTTGATGTTGGCTACCGGTCTGCTGTAAATTGCTTTTACTATGTTTAGGTATGGGCCTTGAATTCCTGTTCTTTCCAAGACTTTTAGCATGAAAGGATGCTGAATTTTGTCAAATGCTTTTTCAGCATCCATTGAGATGACCAAGTGGTTTTTTTTCTTTGAGTTTGTTTATGTAGTGGATTACGTTGATGGATTTCCGTATATTGAACCATCCCTGCATCCCTGGGATGAAACCAACTTGATCATGTTAAATGATCATTTTGATGTGTTCTTGGATTTGGTTGGCAAGAATTTTATTGAGTATTTTTGCATCGATGTTCATAAGGGAGATTGGTCTGAAGTTCTCTTTCTTAGATGGATTTTTGTGTGGTTTTGGTATCAGCGTAATTGTGGCTTCATAGAATGAGTTGGGTAGTGGCCCTTCTGTTTCTATTTTGTGAAATAGTTTGAAGAGTATTGGTATTAGTTCTTCTTTGAAGGTCTGATAGAATTCTGCACTAAAACCATCTGGTCCTGTGCTTTTTTTGGTTGGAAGACTTTCTATGACCCCTTCTATTTCTTTGGGGGTTACGGGACTGTTTAGATGATCTATTTGATCCTGACTTAATTTTGGTATTTGGTATCTGTCTAGGAAATTGCCCATTTCCTCCAGATTCTCCAGTTGTGTTGAGTATAGGCTTTTGTAGTAGGATATGATGATTTTTTGAATTTCCTCAGTTTCTGTTGTTATATCTCCCTTTTCATTTCTAATTTTGTTAATTTGAATACTGTCTCTGTGCCCTTTGGTAAGTCTGGTTAAGGGTTTATCTATCTTGTTGATTTTCTCAAAGAACCAGCTTCTGGTTTTGTTGATTCTTTGTATGGTTCTCTGTACTAGCTAGAGCAATTTGACAACATAAGGAAGTCAAAGGGATACAAATTGGAAAGGAAGAAGTCAAACTATCACTATTTGCAGATGATATGATAGTATACTTAAGTGACCCAAAAAACTCCACCAGAGAACTCCTACAACTGATAAACAACTTCAGCAAAGTGTCTGGTTATAAAATCAACTCAAGCAAATCAGTAGCCTTCCTATACTCAAAGGATAAGCAGGCTGAGAAAGAAATTAGGGAAATGACACCCTTCACAATAGCCACAAACAATATAAAGTATCTTGGTGTGACTCTAACCAAACAAGTGAAAGATTTATATGACAAAAACTTCAGGTCTCTGAAGAAAGAAATGGAAGAAGACCTCAGAAAATGGAAAAATCTTCCATGCTCGTGGGTTGGCAGGATTAATATAGTTAAAATGGCAATCTTGCCAAAAGCAATATACAGATTCAATGCAATCCCCATCAAAATCCCAACTCAGTTCTTCATAGAGTTAGAAAGAGCAATTCTCAAATTCATCTGGAATAACAAAAAACCCAGGATAGCTAAAACTCTCATCAAAGTAAGAACTTACTTCTGGGGGAATCAGTATCCCAGACCTCAAGCAATACTACAGAGCAGTAGTGTTAAAAACTGTATGGTATTGGTACAGTGACAGGGAGGTGGGTCAATGGAATAGGATTGAAGACCCAGAAGTGAACCTACACATATATGGCCAATTGATCTTCGACAAAGGAGCTGAAAACATCCAGTGGAAAAAAGATAGCCTTTTCAACAAATGGTGCTG